>SKCR01030521.1:0-190028 GCA_019454045.1 Zanthoxylum bungeanum
ATCTCTCTAGGCTCATCCTCCCTATCCCTATTACTGCTATGGCCACTCTTCTTAAGTTTAAGAAATTTCTTAAACTTCTTTGCAAACAAGGCCAAATCACATCCGTAAAGGTATCATCCACACTAGATGATCATGAACAACTTCCTTTGCTACCTTCATCGCTACAGTTTTGGGCTTTTGATACCCAGGAAATTTCTTCTCATAAACTTGCAGTTTTCCTACGAGTTCTTCTAAATCAAGCTATCAAGGTCATTGCTTTCCTCGATGGCGGTAATCTTGGGTAGGAATTTATCAGGAATGGATCTTAGGATTTTTCTAACTATCCTATTTGTAGGTATAGTCTCACCTAGGTTAAAACTAGAGTTAACAATATCGTTAATCTCAGCATAAAACTCATCAAAGGTCTCATCTTCTTTCATTCTGGCGACCTCAACCCTAGTAGCTAAATCCTGGAGTCTATTATTTTTAACAGACAATGTGCCTTCATGCACAGTCTGCAGGATGTCCCAAGCATCTTTGGCTATCTCACACATTGAGATTCTCCTAAACTCAGCAGAACACACACACCATGTATGGCATTAACAGCCTTGCTGTTCCTATTGCTAGCATCAAATTCATCCTTGGTCCAGGTCAATTTATCTTTAGGGGAAGATACCCCATCAACAACAACAACGGGAGGTTTCCACCCGTATTCAACAGTCATCCAGACCCTCTCATCTAATGACTTAAGGAACGCTCTCATGCGAACCTTCCAATGCAAATATTATGTGCCATCAAAAATGGCGGACAATTTAAGGGTTGACTACGCTCCATAGCTAATGGGTCAAGGATCGAGTTCAGGCTCTGATACCAATTGAAAGTTCGGGGTTATCCTAAGTTCTGACCCTATGCGGAATTACAGACAATAAGCATGACAAGTCCTGTTACTGCTACTATGGAATTGCAACAGGCAATTTAACAAATCAACCAACTAAAATAATAAGCTGCAAATGTAAAAACAATAACAATAATTAAAGCAGCAAAAATAAAATCAAACCACACAAAATTCAACACAATGATTTTGGTGACGAAGTGGAAAACTCTTCCGAGTAAAAAACCACTCCGGGTATAGGCTACCACCCGAATCCACTATATCGAGAAAAACTTACAGCGATGGTCAAGACCTATGGTGGCAACTCCACCGACTCAAGTACTCTATACTGCAAGAACTCAAGGCAACTCCTCAAGCCCGCGACCCACGGTTTTCTTCAGAACCTCTGAAGTCTCTGAGTAGATTGTATCACCTCTGAACGCCGGAACTCCGACTACCAAACTTCCTCCTATAGAACTCTAAAGGATTAGGGATTTTGGGTTAGGTTGTGTTGAAGGTTTATCAAAGAATGGATTTCATCATTAACAAAGAAGACATGAGATTCAAAGAGTCTTCAAGGTGAAATCAAAGAGAGTTGAAAGCTTTGAGAGTATTTGGCTCAATAGAAATATGCTTCAACTACTGAGAATGGCGGCTAAGGGTTATATTTATAGGTAGGGAAAACCTAGGGTTTTGCAGGCCAAAACGCGTCCAGATCGCATTCGCGTTCGAACGGTTACTAGAACGAAACACGAACGCGCCCTTTCTGTGAAGACTCGTTCGAACGCCACTCGAACGCACAACGAACGGATGCTCTCTGGAATGATCTCGTTCGAACCCCACAAGAACGTGCTTCGAACGTTTGCTCTCTGGAATGCTCCCGTTCGAACCCAATAGAGAACGTGCCACTAACGCCACACGTTCGAACCCACAAACGAACGCAGCACTAACGCAAATCGTTCGAACACTGCAACGAACGCACCACGAACGTATGTCTGATGCACAGCAGCCAAAACCCAGTCCAATTGCACAAAGATCTTCACGACATATTACAACTCAATTGAACTTATTTTGTCACGGACACATGCCAATAAAAATGGAACTCACAGTATATATTAGACAAAGGCCCGATAATATATAATGCAGTACACAGTTACAAAGTTAGTTTGTAATTGACATTGGGAAGTGTCACTGCTATATGTATATTATCAAACATAGTTCCTGGTCAAGATTTGCTAACACGGGTCGGTTAGTCAAATCCGTTGAGACCAGTACATGTCGTATATCGAGACTTGGTCCGATGGTTTATCCCAATGAACCATGAGTCTATGGAGACTCCTATAGACGTGTAGGTGTTTATAGTGGATAAACACTGAACGGCTCACCGAAGATTCTTAATGGATGGTACGCCAACGTCAATAAGAATCTTCTCGGGTTGAGTAGCATAGTGGTCCTTCGACTTGAGACACCACTATGGATGTATGAGACATCCTCCACACTTAGATGGCAGTCACGTCACCGATCTATTTAGATCAGACCTCCGCCTGTTCGTTGGGTGTGGATCGATCCTCAGGATATCCTGTGTGTGTCAAGATAGGATAGTTCTGTGTACAGAGCATAGGTAGTCCATATATTATTAGCAGTCTGTTAAATCTGTGGCCACAGTATACATCGGAAGTAAGTTCCGAGTGTTATTTAGAGATTGCTAATAGATACGTCGACGAGATAATACCTATAGAGATTTGACGTTTACATCTATATCTCTGGGATTATCTGGATACCTGTGACGGAGGGATTATACGTATGCAATGACCTCGACCTGTATGATTCAGCTAGTTTATCCGTGATCGTCATAATCTACGGGTGGATAGATTATGCACATGAAATTGGATTTCATGAGGATATACCTGAATCTAGAGAGTCTCAATAATGAAACATACTCGTAGAGCACTAGAGCAACATTTATGAATAATGATGATTATTTATAAATCGTTTAATCGTAAACGTTAAAAAAAATACATGCGAACGGGCCGAACCGTCTTTCCTCCTAATTAATGTGTATTTGTATTTAATATATGATATTGTTAAATACACATTAATAAATGGTCAAATAAAGGTATTTGACATATATCATCAATATATGTATTTGAGATATTTAAAGTAAATATAATACATATATTTGATATATTTGTATTTAATTAATTAATTAATTATTTAATTGTTAAATGATTAATATAATTAAAATATGAATATATCACCAAATGATAAAGTTAGGAAATGATTATAAGTGTTTAATGTTGACTTTAAAGTAAATGAAAAGGTAGTCAAATTGGATTTGACTTCTTTGATATTTGTTTAAAAATGTTTAAAATTGAAATATCTTTTTTCCTTTATTTTTTCATTAATTTCGGCCATGACCTTGTAAATATAAGAGTTATATTTTTCATGGTTGCCATTGTTGACTTTATATTGATATCTTTAAAATGTTTTAGATATTTGTATAAAGTAAATCAAATGAATTTGAAATGAAAATTGAAATTAATACCTTTGCATTTGGCTTAGGTATTTTCGGCCAAGGCTTAAATGAATGAGTATATATATTGTTTTCATTTCACTTTCATTTAGATAACCTAATACACTTTAAAAGAAAACTCCATTAAAGTAAGCAAAGGATGCTAGAGAGAAAAGAAAGGAAAAATCAAGAAAAGCTTGGAAAATAGTAAGTATTTCCAACCTTCCATTAGAGAGTAATTTGTTCCTCTTGTTGTGGGAAACATCTTGTGATGTTCTTGAGTTTTTTCTATTCTTTATTCTTTGTGTTTTGATGGATAAAAGTTTGGTGAAAGTGTAGAGCATGTATAATGGAGGAAGCTTGTGACTAGTGTAGTTATAAATATTCTTTTAAGGTTTTGGAAACCTTGTTGCTAATCTAGAGTTGTTGACCCACTCTTAGATGACCTAGATTTGATCTTGAGTTGTTTCATTGTGTTGAGACTTTGATTGGATGGAAGAAACATGATTAAAGTAATTGATTTAACCAATTTGGTCTAATTTGTCCAATTTGAAGAAATTGAAAAATTAGGGTTCATGACCAATTCCAAATTTGGGGGTTTTCATATATGTTGAGCATTTGGGTGTGTATATGATGCATGCAAAGTTTCATGTTGATTGGATTTCATTTGGATGAGTTTTGAAGCATGAAATGACCAAATGGTCAATTTGTGCACCAAATGGTGCATTCGGCCTTAGGGTCAAAAATTGGGGATTTTGGTTGCTTTGGTGTTTTGATGTTTTGAACATGCTAAGTTCATCTTAGAAATGATTTAGAATCATTCAAAATTGATTAGATCAATTTCGGACTAAAATGGACAAAATACCAAAGTAAGGGTAATTTGGTAATTCACCTAAATATGATTTATTGAATTTTTTTCATAATTTGATTATTGGAATATTAAATAAATATGTTTATTTAATTAATCCGAGAAAAAGTTTTGAAATCGGAAGATACGATCTTCCGCCGCTTCCGCTGCGTTACCGGATTATGCCCCTAAAAACCCCTACAAAATGGTATCAGAGCAAGTCTGATTCTAGGCCTCCATAAAATGATTAGCTTGTTTTATTCAATATTTAATCATGTTTTCTTGACTTTATACATGCTTGTTATAATCTAATTTTATTAGATTTAGGGTGTATGACACTTAATGGAATATCCCCCACTTAATAAGGTTTTATAGTAACTGGTATTTGGAATGCTTGTTTCTTGGTCCGTCTTGTCAATACGGTTTATAAATATCTTTTCGTTGACTACATCCGAGACCATGCCTCTGCTGTGAGGATGTAGCTGATAGAAATTTATTTATGCCGAATGTATATTAGATACTAGATAAATTCAAGCGAAAGCGGAATCCTGAACGTGCCCTAGCTGTCAGGGTTACGCAAGTAACTTGAGTTTATCATTGACAAGTTTAACCTTGGTACGTCTCCTTGTGGGCCTGCCTTCGCAGTGACAACGAGAAACGGCCAGGACCGGAACCTCGGAGTCACTAGTTAGTGATTGACAATTAGTTGTCTACCTGTGAATATACGTAGGCGAGACCGTGCCTCTGCTGTGAGTCGAAATATATTCATGGGGTCCTCTTCCCATTATGGAATTCGATTTAATTATTGAATTCTCGTCTTTCCGTTGGGGATTACGGCATTACGTAAAAATAGTGGGAGGCACTGCTAAGTTTAAAATATTCCATAACTTAGGCAGTGTATGTTATTATGGAAATTGCCGCTTGTTTGTTTCCTTATTCTATAGTAGATAGAATTAAACTTTTATTTACTGCACACATATTTTGATATGTTATCTGACTAGACTCTTGGTTGCAGTTATTCTAGAATAGGTTCTAGATACTAATAGACTAGGATATTATTAGATTAGTCTAAACCATCGGGAACTGTTGTTCCGATTTTCTTAAAAAATAAAAATGGTTAATGACTTAGTTTCTAAGTCATGATAGATAATCTAGATAGATATCCCCTTTAGGATATAATACTTTAGAGACAATAGTTTCTTATGCAGTAAGAATTGACTTGAATTAGTTCATGTCTCGAGATTCTTGGCATTTAGAAAGCCCTATTAGGTATTTGGATGAGTTTTGAAGCATGAAATGACCAAATGGTCAATTTGTGCACCAAATGGTGCATTCGGCCTTAGGGTCAAAAATTGGGGATTTTGGTTGCTTTGGTGTTTTGATGTTTTGAACATGCTAAGTTCATCTTAGAAATGATTTAGAATCATTCAAAATTGATTAGATCAATTTCGGACTAAAATGGACAAAATACCAAAGTAAGGGTAATTTGGTAAATTCACCTAAATATGATTTATTGAATTTTATTTCATAATTTGATTATTGGAATATTAAATAAATATGTTTATTTAATTAATCCGATAAAAAGTTTTGAAATCGGAAGATACGATCTTCCGCCGCTTCCGCTGCGTTACCGGATTATGCCCCTAAAAACCCCTACAGTTGACAATGTGCCTAGTTGACGAAATTGCATGTCGATGAATGACCGTTTGCTTAGATATCTATCTTGATTTGCTAGTGTTATGAAGTATGGTATAGCTAAAAGAAAAATGTCTCTAAAGAAAGAAAATAAACCACCTATAACCGATAAGCGTGAAGCTACCCATGGGCGAGTATTAGGACCACCATGAGGAGAAATGCTACCTTAAAGGGTAGGTGAGTTGAAAAAAAAAAGTGCAAAAATGAGAAAAGAAAAAAGAGACAAGAAAATAAAAGAAAAACCATACCATACCGAACACAAAATAAGGCAATTACAAAGCATAATTGAGATATCTAAGTTGGTTTGACCCATCGATTCTAATTTTTAAACGAAATCATTGAGTTAGCTTACTTAAGATCAAAGCTGTGAATGAACCTTTACACACACACACACCTTGAGTCTAGCTTAGATAATTTATTCGAGAATTTGGATTCGAGTTGCAATTGCGTACTTTGAAGATTCTTTGATTTCATTTATAAGCTTTCTTTGAGGATATATTTATGCGTAACTATCGAGATTATGTTTTGTTATTTTTTATTTTTGCATGATTGTGTGTGAATGACGTTTGTGGGTGTCGTCACTGTAAGCCCTCACGAGACTATAACTCGTCCACTAGGGCCGCCAAGGGGTTTAAAGGCTTGTTGCATATGCTAAATGCAATCGTGATCCCTACGAAAGTGGCTTAGTTAATTTAGTAATTTTATTTGTTTATTTGAATTTAGTTTTTATTTTTATCTTTTGCTCGGGACTAGCAAAACCTTAAGTTTGGGGGTGTTTGATAAGTGTGGTTATACCCACTTATTATGGTATTCTCAGCTTATTATTTTGTCATATTTCGAGATATTTAATATTATTTATAGTTTATTTCATGTTTTATTTGTAGGAGAATTAATACATGGATCTGGGAATAATTGCACGTGTTTTGGGAACTTTCAGGAAGACACAGGACGAGCAGGGAAGAATGGCGCCGAGGCGCCAAAATCACATACACTTTCCAGCAATTGAGGCGCCACGGCGCCATTGGCAAAAGAAATTGAGGCGCCGCGGCGCCAGTTGCTTAATTAAACAAAGGCGCCACGGCGCCTCCTCACCCATACAAATTGCCGAGAGTTAGGCGTCGCGGCGCCCACTTAAGGAGCCGCGGCGCTGCGGGAGAAAAGAATACACGCGCGTTCCAGGATTCACTTTTTAGGGTTTTTAATAATCCTAATGCTACCCAAAGACTCCCAGCCCCCAGTATAAATATAACAGTTCATCCAACACTCAAGGGGAGGCTAATACAGAGCACAAAACACAGAAACACATATTTTTAGAGATCCAAGGAGAGGATTGAAGAGCGAAAAGAGGAGATTAAGGCTGTGACATCCGAAAAGGAAGAGATTCAATTCGGGTTTTATCTTCTTATTTCTTTCTTAGAACTCTAATGATTTCCATTAGATTCATGGCTTGTTTATTATTGTTTTTATCTTTTGTCATGAATTTACTCCTTAATTCTGGAGAATGATGTAATTGATGCTTGAACCTTGTATTTTATTTATCAATTTTGTTATGAAGTTTTATTGATTTATTTATATTCTTTTGAGTTTAATGCTTCTTGATTGTTGGCCACAATTTGAGATGATGAATGTTTAGAATCTATCACTCGAGAGAGGGGATTTTGAATAGATCTAGAGAATATGACCTAGGATTTTATAGAGTTCGAGAGAATCTGTAGTCCTTTGAAGTCGTTAACATAGAATCACAAATCGTAATGAGTTGTTAACTATTGGATTTTTATAGAGATATCGAAGTCTATAGTTGATGATCTTTTCATTCGGCACTCGAGAGAGGGAGTGGATATTTTAGGATCTTGACTTATAAACAATATAACTGAACAAAGATTAATTGGCATAACAAATACATAGGTGACAGCTAGGTGAAATCAGGATCCAGAATCTCTATCGTATTAGTTCCTCCTATATAATTATTTTTATTTTTATATTTATTATTTATAAAAATCTTTATTAATTTTTTTCTAAATAAAGTTAGGATTATCAATTGTAGTACTTAGTGCGAGTTAACGCAATCCCTGTGGGTTCGACACTCTAAACTCATTTATACTAAAACTTGACACCGTACACTTGCGGTACGATATAAAAATATCACAACAAGTACATTTTAAGAACTTCGATTGGATGGGTGGCTTGACCTGTGAATCGAGTAGGCGAGCCAAGATCGAAATAGTGACATGCGTGTTAATTCTCTATTTTCTTGTCGGCCGCCGGCCACCAATGGACAGGGGTGGTCCGACGCACTATCCAGTGCCACCTCGCTTGCCGGCGGTGGCCGGCGTTGGCCACTTCTCCAAACATGCGTGAATGGGGGTGAGGGGGTCGTGTGTGAGCTTTTGAGAAGGTTTGCCAAATTTTTTTTATTTATGAAAACTATGAGGTATTTATAATAAACTTTCAAGTATAAGGTTCAACGTGTGAGTGACACATGAAGTCCAATATATAATCGGCCTTTTAATCTTCATTAAATCTGTTGTAGCCATATTATTCAAAGCATTGTCTGTCACAACTTGGATTACATATTCTGTTCCAATATCTTCAATACATTTTTCAACTTAACTGAAGATATATTCTATTGTATGTGAATCTTCTGAAGCTTCCTTTGAAGAAAGAAATATTATTTTTTCCTTGCAATTGACACGCAAGTTCATGATACTTCTCTATTTCGATCACTCCAAGCATCGGTCATAATAGAACAACCATTCTTAGCCCACTGTTCTTTTTACTTCTTGAGTAAGTCTTTAGTTCGCCCATATTCTTCTTTCAACAACGATTCCCTCAACTTATATTGGCATGAAGGTTGATATCTCGGACCAAATTGACCAACTGCTTCCATAAATCTTCTGAAACTATCATTATCAGTAGCATGAAATGCAATACCATTTTCATACACCCATTGACACAAATATCGATGCACATCATGTGTACTTTCTTTCACAAATGCATCGTAGATATTTTGTAGGAATCGATGTACCAATTTTTCGCGAAAAGATTTCTCGCGCAGCGGAAACATCTATTGACTCTCGGATTGATCTTGAAAATTTTTCCTTCTCTCTATCGATGCTGCCGAAAACACAACACCAAGGAAGTGCAGTGCCAATCAAGTTGCAAAATCAAATTTAACAATTTATGGATTGCGACCGTTCAGCTCCATTTCCATGCAGGCAACGTGCATGGCTTCTTCAATTGCTGGACCTGGACGTGTGCTTTGTCAATGTCCAATTGTTTTTCAAGTGCTTGGACTTGTTGCATTCTGCCGAATGTATGTTATTGTGATGAGATCAGATAATTACCCCTCAAGCACTCCACAATGTAGTGCGCATGTGCAGGATCGTGGGCATCAAATCATTAAAAGCAACTTGCATAAATGTAATTTAATTTTGCAATATGCCCAGCAATCGGACAAGCCACTAACTAATAAATAACCAAATAATATCAAGTGCACAATGGTTAGTTTCTCTGCTTATTGCCGAGAACACAGCGAATTTCAACAAAACAAATAAGCCTTTGATGCCGTGAGATGATGAGAAGTAATGGTTTATCACTCCGTCTTCTCTGTTATGATTCGTCACTAATAAATTAAAGTGTGGGTTTCATTCAATTTTTTTTATTCTCTAAACTCCTTAGTAAAAAAAAGATGTCTCACTATTTTTCTTTTCTTTCTTTTTCCTTTGGAGAAGAAGAGGAGCTGAGAAATGTGGTTAGGGTTTGCAAAATAAATTAGGTTAAAAAATAAAGTAATTTTTTTGCTTTTATATAATAGGATTTAGGTTAAGTTAATTATAATCAAAATTATAATTTTAGCCCCCTAAACTCTTGCAAAATTCGGCCACCGTTGTTAAAAAAATCCCTTGAAATTTTATAACAACAAAAATTGTTTAATGTCTTAATAAAAACATTAAATATGCAACATTTAAAAAATGTAACATACATTTTTAAAATATTGTGTATTGAAATCAAATTTCAAACTCATTAATTTCAATAATTAAAGTATCAAATATAATTTAATAATTACAAATTTTTAATCTTTAAATGATGATCTCATAATCATGAATTTTGAAAACTTTATATTAAACTTATTTAATATAGTTCTTGTGACTTTAATCATTAATCATATTAATAATTTTGGCATAATAAATTATTATACATGTGAGTTCATAATTGGACTATCCAATTATTATATAATTTTCGAGCTCCAATAATTCCCAAACATTAATTGAAACTCTTTAATTAAATATTTTGAATTATTAACTTTAGGTTATTCCACTAAAACCTAAATTAGTTTCACTCTCGTCGCTGCATATATTTTATATAGATCGATGTCTATCGATATAATTATTACATATAGATTAACCTTCCACGAGTATCTCATAATTAGAGTCGGGTCATAATGTCTGTTATGCCCCATAATTATTTTTGTACTTTTACTACCATTGATTCTCTAATGAACGATTTATTCATAACTATTATGAATATTAATATATATTAGTAATAGAAAGATTTGAGCGCTCTAACCATTCAAGTACTGAATCAACCCTTAATGAAGATACTCATCTACTTCTCGTAAGAATGAGTGGACTCCATATTTATGTAAAACATCACAAGCCACACATCAAACCATGTCCCCCAAAGTATGAAGTTATTGATCAGGAATACTACACCAATCTCACCCATGTAAATCAAAATATGTAGCCTATTATGCAGAAGTTCGTAGTACACTTTGGATTCAGATCAATCCATCTATGACCATCTAGTAGACTGGTATTAAATTCTTTCTTTAACGAATATTATAAGATATTCATTTCTATCTAGGTCCAATCCTATATGATCACATCATATAAGATGTCTTCATTTTCATGTCACCACATGAACGATCTCGGATCAAGATCGCCATATTTTTATAGAATTGACAGCAGTTATAGATAAACCAAAAATAGGGTACCCTCTTTGTTTGCTCTTTATGGACTATTTTAGATTACTAATTTTAGACTTAAATCCTCTTGTGCATGACACTCATACACTAAGTCTGAATGTACATAAGTAATCCATGACATACAAGATAATTTATAATATGCGATTTAAATCAAAAATAATTTGATAAATGAATAATGTATCGTTTATTAAATCAAATAATTTTGTTTACATATTACATGATACTCTAGGGCATATATCCAAACATTGTTGTCGTATCTTATTCTTTGCATCAAATGAAGAGTCATGATTAATAGCATAAATAAATTTATCCATAGGCCCGAAAGTGTGTGGCCTTTTCTTTGACAGTGATTACGCCCAAAAAGTACTTGCGGTTATCGTAGTATAGTTGGGGTGTCGATTCCTCAGAGAGATGGTTACAAGAAACTAATTTACTTAAACAAAACGTTAGCAGTAACTAAATTAAGTATAAAGAATGAATTGATGATGTAAGATAAAAACTATATAAAAGTAGTTAAGAATATCTATAGAGAAAGATGGAAAAGCATTGGGAATCCCTCTTGTACTAAACTCATATGTTCAGTTATTGATTCATGTTATTACTCACTTGAAGGTTTCACATCTCAAACCAACAACCGGAAGATATTCAATTCTACACATGTCAAATTCTAAGGTAATCAATGATTATTTTCTCTATGTTAACAGCACACAAAAGTTATCATTACGAGCTATCTAACGTCGACAATATATCCTCAGGTAATAATGCAGTAGAAGACCAACACATAAAACAACTTTACCATTCACAACTGGGTTAGCAAATCACACATAGAAGAAGCATGACTGGATCTATATGGGAGTTGACAAAACACAGTCTCTGGGTTCAGAAATCATTAAATAATAAAGAATAACAACCATCATTTTTATTAAACGTTAAAAGAGTTTCTAGGAACCAACAACATAAATATAAGAAGTTTAGATACAACAGTTCATCTTTAGCTTTGCCTAGGAGATTAGTTCTCCATGCGGAATAGAGATACAACCTTGATAGATCGGAGAGACATCATGGTTTCCTTGAAGTTATTCGTTCTTTTCACTTGATTTTATGATTATGGCTCTTTGTTATCTGTTTTTCTCTTGTTTCTCTCTGATTTTCTCCTCTTAGGGTTTGGACGAAGTTGGGTTTATATAGAAAAGTTCCGGAGTCATTATGCCCATCAAACATGTCAAAATTACAGTTTTGAGGCATTCCGGGGCGCCGCGGCTGTAGGACACATAAATCGGCGACGTTGTTCTAGGCTCGCGGCCTAGTTGGGAGTACGGAATAGCCCGCGAGGGAACTAAACCGGAGAAATAACATGGAGTCACCACCCGGTGTGAACCGGGAAAATGATTTAAGGCCGCACTCACCCCTCGCAAGGGAAGACCTCAAACCGTTAGGTTCAGAATGGTCTCTTACTTATGCCACTTGTAATAAAATGATTTGTGCAATAACTTAACCGAGTCTACGCAATATATATATCCAAGAATAACCTAGATCTAGTTCGCATTCATGAAAGTAAATCCTACGTCTAAGTTTGCATGCTTTGAAAGTAAGTTATCATAACGGCAAATATACGATATCACACAATGGGCATGTTGAATTATCAAATATAAAGAATAAATAACATCCTAAACATAAACGTAAATTAAATTCCTATTGCGAAAGAAAGTAACTATAATCATGCATAAAGATAAATAACATACTAGACTAAATCATGCTTAAAAATAAATAACCTACTAGACTAAATCATGTTTGAACACAAGGTTGGATGAGACGAAATATGTGTGTCTCTCAAGTGGTACGTGGAGTTGTATCTCGAGTGCAGACTGAAATACCGTCCATTCGGATTCGGCTACGGAATTTACGTCCGGGTTTCCATCCGATATACCGCAAGAGAGAACACATATATTTCGTTCATCCGGAAATCACATCATGCACCAATCCACAATACTCATGCGAAATAAAGTAATAAAATAAATAAAAATAAAGGATAACAAATAAAAGGGGTGCCCTCAGGTCTAACCTCTTAAGTCGTCTCTCGGAAGCTCGTTACATGGCCGTTGGAAGGGTTGATGCTCCGCAACTCCTCCGGTTCACTGGTTCGCTGTTTTGAGCCGCCGATTTCTCTGTTTATTTGCTGTTTTGGACTGCAATTTTCTGGACTGTTTTAGGGTGGTTTGTTCACTGTTTGGGGACTATTTTCAGGGATTTGAATGCGGTTTTTAGGGCTGTGTTTCAGGGGCAGAATTTTGGTAATGTGGGGCTGTGTAGAGGGTATTTCAGTCGGTTGTCAGTGGCGTGTGTCAAGGGGTTGTGAGTGATGTGTTGTCTTTGGTGTGCTCGGCTAGGAGAGAATATGGGACGTGTGTTCTTGGCAGTGTTCTTGGCAGTTTGTGGCCTTGGTCAGTGAGCAAAATGAGAGATCATAATGTGTGTGTTGAATGTGTTTAGTCGGTGAGTGTGTGCAAGTTGAACGTGGGCTCTGAGTGCGTGTAAGGTGTATGCGTGGCTAGGTTTGTTTAGGGCTATGTGAGTGGTATTTCAGTCGGTGTGGTGAAGGGTTGTGTCGTTGATGCGTTGAGGGGGGCTGATGCGTGAATGGACTTTTTTGTGTGAAGGGAGGGACGTGTCAATGGCGTGAAGGGGCTAGTAGAATGGGCTGCTGCCGAGAGGGGCTTAGGCTGTACATGGAGATTTGTGGCGTAAAGGTGCTGGTAATGAACGTGGCTGTGTGCGTGAATTTGAGGGGTCAATGGGCAGTGAATTTGAAGGGCGTTTGGCTTTTGCTTGAGTGGTCAATGGGCGTTGTTTTGTGTGGCTCGTGAATGAGGGTTGTTTGAAAGGTGATTTACGTGAGTGGAGTTGAAGGGTTTGTGACGTGAATTGAGGCAGTGAGTGGTTTGTGTGTTTGGATGACAATGGGCGTGAATTACTTAGGTTATTTTCTTTGTGTTTTTTTTTTGTGTGAATGAGCTCGGGTTAGGGTTATGCATGGGTTTTTTAAACAAGGAAACAAATCAATTATTTCATGTGTGTATTTAATTTAATTATTAAAGGAAAGGATAATTTTATTTTGGTGGGTGATTTCTTAAAATTAAGTGAGTCATTTATTTAATTTAGGAATTTAATTTAATTAGATTTTAATTGGTTTAATTTCAATTTAATTGATTTTAATTTAATTTAATTTAATTTGTGACATGTATTTTAAATGTTTTAATTATTTTTGGATTGGGCTTGGTGTGTTTTAGGTCAAGGCAAAGGAGTTCGCGGGGATTTTGGGCCGGGGTTAATTGGTTTGCGGATGTTTTAGGCTAGGTGAATTTTAAAACGAAGGTCCACCAGCGAGCCCGGAGCTAAACAAGCGAGTCAAATTCGACAAAGTACTGATTTCCATCTTTTCCCTTCCGACGTCCATTTCCCGCGACTTTCGCGACTTAAAAGGTAGTGTCTCCGTGTGAGACTCCTCATCGGGATTTATATGCAAAAATGCAGTGCCTACAGCGGCGCTAGTCTTTGGGCGCCGCGGCGCCAAACCTGCTGGCTTTTGTATGAGTGTCAAATCTGGGGGAGCGTCATGATGCCCAAAGTTGGCTCATCGCGACGCGTGGCAGGGGAAAAATCTGGTTTCGTCCTTTTTCGTTTCCACTCTTCCCGCGTGCTTCTGATGCATCCGTATGGTCCCGAAACATGTGTAATTACTCCAAGCTTCATATTCCATTGCTCTTAATAATAAAGCAAAAAATAAACTCTAATTAAGATTGAATATATAATAATTAAGCCGAGTTAGTAGTTTTCTAAGTACACTTTTGTGCACTTATCACAACCCACAACCAGCTTATTGCTAGTCCCTATCAATTCAAGCGTAAAAATTAAATAAGAACTAAACTAAATAAAACTACCTAAGCCACTTTCGTAGGGATCACGATTACATTTAGCGTATGCAATAAGCCTTTAAACTCTTAGGTGTCCCTAGTGGACGAGTTATAGTCGCGTGAGGACTTACAACGACGACACCCACAAACGTCATTTAAAAACACATGCAAAAATAAAAATAACAAAATTAAATAGTCCCAATAGTTATACATATTATTGTCCTTAAAGAATGCCTAGTAATGAAATCATAGAACCTTCAAAGTACTTAATGCAACTCAAATCCAAGATCTTGAATAAATTATTTAAGCCAGACTCATTGTGTGTGTGTGTAAAGGTTCATTCACAGCTTGATTCCTAGGTAAGCCAAATCAATGATTTCGTTTAAAAATTGGGATCTGATGGGTCAAACCAATCTAGATATCTCAATTATGCTCTGTAATTGCCTTATGTGCTCAGTATAGTTTGATTATTTTTTTATTTTCTTGTCTCTTTTTGTTTCTTTTTTTCTTCTTTTTCTTTTCTTCTTTTCTTTTTTCAACACACCTACCCTTTAAGGTAGCATTTCTGCTCATGGTGGTCCTAATACTCGCCCATGGGTAGCTTCACGCTTATCAGTTATAGGTGGTTTGATTTCTTTCCTTAGAGAATTTTTCCTTTATTTTTAACCATACCACACATCATAACACTAGTAAATCAGGATAGACATCTAAGCAAACAGTCATTCATCGACATGCAATTTATTCAACTAGTCACATTGCCAACTACTTAGGTTTTCACTGCTAGAAACCTATAGTTAAGTACTTACGAGTCTAACATAGATCAACTACTCAAAGTATCAGATAAAAGTACATTAAAGGACTTATCGTTTCTAAGATTTCACCCAAAAGCAAACAATATCATCATAGGACTTATGCTTAACTATAAAGGACTAAAAACAAACAAAACAAAATACTTTTTTTTATATATATATAACAGATAATATCATGTGCATGCATACACCCCCACACTTAAAGCTTGCATTGTCCTCAATGTAAGATAAATATAAAGAGAAAGGATTAAAGAACAACACTACCAGGCACAGAGTTGATCAAGTTCCTACTGGTAAGATTTTAGTTGTGTGGCTGTGTAGGTTGTGCTAACTCCTGCATAAACACTCATGCAAAAAAAATAAATAAACATGCAATTAGCACACAATAAAATAAAATAAATAAAATAAAATAAAATACATATGCAAGGGTTGCCTCTCTGATGACGCTAAGTTAAACGTCTTCAGCCAGACGTAACCACTCAAGTTGTCATGGTGGCTTCCATCTAGTGAACTGATGAAGGCATGAGAGATAATTTTGTCTAGCCGTGACAGTTTATCCATTAATCCCCCAGAGTCTGGTGGCTGAAATTTGGTACTGCACATAAGGAAAAGTTGGCTCAATCTCCTTTTTAATCTCCCAGGTATGATATTTAATTGAGCCCTAATTTTCCTTTTTTCTCTTTTTTTGGTTCTTTGGGGTCACTTTCACTTCATGAGGATTTGATTCATGGTGTAGAGAAGCTGTTTCCGACAGGACTATTTCTAGCATGTTTGAGTATTGAAATTCATCATCACCATATGGTTGTTTCTTGACATGAAAAATGTTAACTGCTTGAGGAAATGGTACTCTAACTGGGAAAAGAGTCTCTTGTTCTTCCTGAGATGTGTTACCACTATTACAATGGGAGGCAAATTTTAGACTTAAATTATTATTGAGGATTTTAGCAAGTTTAAGTGAATAAATGTCAAATGGATTCCTCCATTGAAAATTCCCCAGAGGGAGGGTGGAGCGAACTCTCTTAAATACCCTTACCTCTTAGGCTCTTATTGCCTTGGTGACATGAATAAACAATATATCCTCCAAATTAGTCCAACACTTTAAATATGCTTTAAGGTAAGCTTTGAGTAAATGATTATCTAGATGTCTTCACATCTTTTCCTTTTGGCTATAAAAAGGTAGTGAGTGAAGGAAGACACCAAATCATTATCTAACTCTAGTAATACCTTTGGTTAAATTAACTTTAGTTTGGAAAGTTTTATTAACGCCTTGGTCTCACCCCACTTGTATCTTTTATAATGTCTTTTATTATAAACAAGTGATTTATATCTATTAGCCTTAAAGGTAATAAGTTCTAAGTTCATCACGGAATAATTACTTAGCTAATGGATAAGCAATACACTCTCTCTTTCCTTAGAAAGTCTCTAGATGCTTGCACCCTAAAATAATCATGTCAATTCTAATCATACATAGAATCATCAAGTATATGAGTT
Organism: Zanthoxylum bungeanum; assembly: GCA_019454045.1. NCBI lineage: Eukaryota > Viridiplantae > Streptophyta > Magnoliopsida > Sapindales > Rutaceae > Zanthoxylum > Zanthoxylum bungeanum. Next base: position 17,100 of record SKCR01030521.1, read on the forward strand.
TTAATATGTTGGAATTATTTTAGGCATTAAATAACTTTGAATAATATTTAATTATGATATTGCATTTTATTTTAATCAAATAAATTTACTATTCATATTTTTTTTTATAGATGCGTGAACTTTAATGCAATTTCATAATTCAAATCTTAACCAAATCATGCAAAACTTGTGCCTAAAATTAAGTTCATGGTGTTAGCTTTCCAACGAGCTTTTACACACCCAATTTCGAGTTCAAATGAGAGAGAACTAATCAAAACAAAACAGGTGCGCTGATACCACTGTTGGGAAGCGGCCGCGAGTGCGCAGCGGAAAATCAAGAAAATAATTATGAAATTATGATGCCGTTATCCCTTTACCCAAGACCCATTTGTTTTGATTATTCTACAAGCCTAGGCATGTTACTATATATTCTAAGCATACAAACTCATAAAACATGCAAAGAACATAAACCTAAACATGCTAACTATCATAAGAACTCTAATTAAAATAAAGAAAGAAAAAGACTTACTTGAACCGAAGACTCCTCCAGTCCTCCCTCCAATATACAAGCTTTTCTCGAACTCAGCAAGCTCTTCCACGTTCCAAAGAGCCACCCAAGTGTGTGGCCTCCAAAGGTGCACACACCAAAGCCAAAACTCAACGGCAAGACTACGCCTTGAATGCACAGGTATTTTGCCTTTGTGCTAGCCTAGGAAAATACCTCAAAACTTTTAACTCGAGGTTCCTCTAGTCAATTAGACTTAAGGATCCTCAAAATTAGTGGCTTACTCTTAAACTTTAGAGTTGCTCACTTATATAAACCCAAGATATGAAAGGTTTGGTGCAAAATTTTGTGATGAATTCTTTGGGTTTATATAGGTTCTCCAAAGACAACAAAATTAATTAAGAATCCGATGTGGGATAAAAGCTAATTTAATCTTAGCCATTGGATCTTAATTTAGTGGTTTAATGAGATTATAAAACTCTAATAAGAGTTTGGGCCGAATTGGAATTCAAAACAAATAACAATAAAAAAAATTATTATTCATGTTACTATTCATATTTATTTTTTTTATTCCAATTTTCAAAGTGCCCCTATCGTCATTCACTAATCCCTAAGCCACTATGGAACCTCAAAATGATATGTTCAATAATTAAACACATTGAACCATTTATGAACAATTCCTACAGCAATCATATATGCTGTTAAATTTGTATTGTGCACTGTTAACCATTGATTTTGACTTTGTTGTGTGTGATCTTTTGGGTTCCCCTCAAGTTGGACATGAAATGAATTGTGATAATTTAATCGAACATAAATTATCCTCCGATCAGATGGTCGTTCGATTTCAATGACCAAGGTTGACATCTAGCAACATGCCAAGGCCCCCAAATGAGAAGGAAAGATATATACCCATTCTATATGTGATTTACATATGATACTGTCCCTCACCTCACTGTATCCCCACCGTTTGACCTAGGGTATGGAAAGTGTCTACCCATATAGTCAAATGTATGATGTTGATAGTGTCATGAATCGTGCTAACCCAAAAATCTCACATGATTCTTCCGCTGCGGCCACAGTCTCAAGCACTGATCACACATATCAACCCGCGAACTGGAATACTACTCTTATAAGAAAATATTATCCGAGAGAGTGGCGATTCTCTGTTGTATATTTACAAACTTCATGTGTTTCAACAAATGACCCAATCATACCCTTATGACCGGATCTTTTGAACCGGGGAAGGAGAATGTCAAAGTTATTTGATCCACACATAAGATTGTAAGGACCTCAAGTCTAAGGACTAGTCATACAATCGATACATGAAAGTTCTCACAGACACATGTGATAAACACTCCATGTGAAAACTTTAGGCGGTCAGTTTGATGGACACTAGCAACTCATGCATCCATGTGATACACCAAGCGGACGGATCTCCGCTAGTAGCCTATGAGATCGGGTACCTCACTTAAAGGCGGATCATATCATCATGCTAGTCTCTCCGCTTTGTGAACGCCTAGATTATTCACAAAACTATGACTAGTAACGTTTAAGAGTAATGATTCTCATAAGGCGTGGAAGTCATCATCTTATTACTCCAAGGGCTTTATTACAGTGTTTGATGATTCATATAAGTTATGTAAGACACGTATAATAAAGATTGTCATTTTATTAATTAATGAAAATATTACAAATACATGTACATATAGCCCTATCCACAAGTTGGGTATAGGGCATATCCCTAACAAAAATATGGTTTCGTGCTTTCTTCGTTTCCGCTCTTCCCGCGTGCTTCCAATGCGTCCTTATGGTCACGAAACATGTGTAATTACTCCAAACTTCATATTCCATTGCTCCTAATAACAAAGCACAAAATAAACTCTAATTAAGATTAAATATATAATAATTACGCCGAGTTAGCAGTGTTCTAAGTACACTTTTGTGCACTTATCAGACACCACCTCTTTATCGATTTCATCCATTTCATTAGTAATATTAACTTCTCTTCTCACTTCTTCTCGATTCTTACACTTAGCTTTATCTTATGATTTAGAGTTAGGGATTTGGGTGATTGGGTTAAGGATTTTATATTTTTGGCAATTTAGGGTTAAGATTTTGAAGATTGATTGAAATTTTTTTAGGGATTTAAGGGATTGTCTTCGGGTCTTCTTCACTCTTGTGGTGTGGTGTTAAATTTTTATTTTATATTTATATTTTATATTTTTTGATTTTATGATAAAATAATATAGAAAAATGGATCCGGTTCAAAACTTCAATTACCATAATAATAACCTTTTTTTTACCCACCCCTAGGACCCTTCTAATCAATCAAACCACCTAGAACCTATCTAATACCCGCCTAGAACCCACATAGTCTGCACATCACCTAGATGACCGATTACGTCTATATTTAAGATGAACTAGGGTCGCATAGTCTGATTTTTCTAACACTGATGTGGTCAAATAATCAGGACACATTATGGATATTCACCAATAGTAGTCTTGTCGTACTTTCCATATAGTGTTATGGACCCATATGTATTCAAATATATAGAGCATATCTCATGTATGATCCTATGGCATGTGCGTAATGTATAATTTTATCAAAACACCTATGTAGTAATTTAAATAAACATCAATAAAAAAATCGGCACATTCATAAAGTCCATAAACACAACATAATTTAAATTAGGAAAATTATTATTTTTTCACCTCATAAATAGCCTAAGTATTGTTTTCCATGAAAACTTTGAATTCGTTCTTTTTTCCATATATAGTTTGAAAATTGTTCACTTTCACATGATAAAATGGAAAATTATAAATGTTTTCTATCTCATAAAAGTGGAAAACTGAATACATTTGAAACTTCAAATGGAAAAGATAACAATTTTAAAGTTTTCGTGAAAACAGTACTTAAGATATTTATCATGTGGAAAAATGATAATTCCCCTTTAAATTAAATATGTTGACGGCGGATTTTGGTCTCAGGGCAATATGGGAATATTACTCCCGAGACAATCCTCCCTCAATAGTGAATTTGGTCGGTTAAGGGGAAACCAAAAGCAAATTTAGCAAAAGACAGATAAATACACCAATCAACAAAGAGTTTTAACGTGGTTCGGCGGATCAGATCCGACCTACGTCCACGGACACAAAAACGAATAATACTTTTATTACTGAGATATCTTCTCTGATATCTCTTGTGTTTTACAAGTCTGATCGTAATGATCTTGATATTGATTCTGATCTCCCTTAAGCATACTCTACCCTCCTATTTATAATAGTGCAGAAATCAGATTCCTTTTACAAGGGTTTCCTAGTAGAATTAACCTCCTTCTTCCATAAGGATTCCTAGTTTAAAACTACCTTTACTTTTCTTGTCCTATTAAGACACTGATTCATCATTTCTCCCCATGAAAGTAGGATAATTTGTCATCTTATCCGAGAAAATAGGATGCCTTATCTTCCTGAGCACGCCTCGCTATATGGTCGGTCTTCATGAGGTCAGTCATGGTAGTCCTTTGAACTGAGAATGCTTCTGCAGATCTAATAATGCTCGGTCATCCGAGCCAAAGTGGTCGGTCACCAATCATCAAATGCTCGGTCTCTACCTGTTGGCTTTATAACACTCATGTGGTCGGGTCGTCATTAATGATCTCGATCAAGAAGGGAATTACCCTTTTTACCCCCGATGTGCTCCTTAAATAACATAGGACCTGAAAACACCATCAACATCTGTCCCATAGTTCTCGGTTCCAACGAGTCATACAAGTTGGTGTCGGGAACTATATAAGAGTGGTGAGGTTGATGAACTGATAGCCGATCTTCTGAATGAGAAATTTCGTCGGCCCACACTTACATCCTGATCGGTCTGACTCAGGTGTTCAGTCTGACTTTCTTCCTACCGAGGTGAAATCCCCTTATTGTCCTTCTGTAATTTTTCCCCTCGAGATGCGCAACCGTCACATCCTCTTAAATGCCCATCGGATCACTTCTAGGGTTTGACGGGAGTCTTCCACTTGTCAACCATCCGTCGTGCTCCCGCCAAAAGCAAAACAATCTGACCGTTATGGTCAGTTAAAAAGACGTCCAATCTCAGCCGTCCATCCAATTCTGAAAGATCATTTTAAAAGCAACACGTGGTGTAAATCTGACGCTTTCGTTCAATCTAACGGCCATAAGTGCACCGATCAGACTATAACAAAACGGAGTAAACATTGTTGCCTTCTTTCACGAACTCTTCGATCTCCCCAATCCACGAGAACTCTTCTCTTTTAGCTGTGACCAGTGAATCCTCAGAACGACCAGACCGCTCCGAGCAATCTGCAAGCCTTCTAAAAGAAACAAGTAAGTCTTTTGAACGACCTTTTTGCTTTTGCTTTCCATGTGTTGCGAATCCTGCTCCCTTTTGTTCCTTTCTTTTCCCCTTTTTTTTGTGTCTTGGTTTTGTGCTTAGGAGATATTTATGGCTTTATCGATGTTGTTAGGGAGTTTAGAACTCACAAGCTTAGCTTCAGAAATTAGCTATAGACTGACTCCCCCCCTCTTTCTTTTATTTCTCAGATGTCATGGATGTCTGACACCAGGTCTTCCTCTGTAAACCCTGCTAAACCTCCGACTCCCCCTGTTGAAGAGCTCTCCTCGAGCTCGGGGGCACCAAGCATAGAGGACCTCGACACTACCCCCACCCCTTCTGAAATTGAACAAGATACTTATCATTAGAGGATCCCTCGGAATGACCCAGAGCCCGATGATTTTAACTCCTCGGCTCTGGACATGGACCGTCCTTCCAAGATAACTGAAGACGACCTCGCACTGCTCCGGCAACGATATGACATTCCGATAGATATCACCCTTGAAGTCCCCGGGCCAATGGATCGTGCTAGCCAACCTGATGAGGGTTCGGTGGCCCTTCTTCCGGCTTTCCTTGAGTGTGGTCTTCGGCTACTACTTCAACGTTACTTTGTCTGGATGCTGGCCGAGATGGAGATCGCCCATTGCCAATTGAGCCTGAATAACTGGAGGATTATGGCCGGTCTATATGTGATTTGGAGTCGGGCGGGGCTCGGCGAACCCTGTCTTGAAGAAGTGAAGAGGTTGTATCGACTGAAGGCCAACCCAAGAATGCACCATGGTTGGTACTACCTCTCTGCTTATGTCGACTCGTCAAATATTGTCGGCAAACTCCCCGACTCCAACAAAAACTTCAATGATTTATGGTTCTGGGCCACCGGAGATTGAGGATGGGTCCTGAGATCTTATAAAGAAGAGGTTTCTGTCCCAGATATCTTTAGAGCGGGAGGTTAGGAATCTAACCCTTAGTATTCCTGCTTTTGACTTTACGATAGATTTCTAACTATTTTGACTCTTCCCAGCTTGTTGGAGGGATGCTCCTAAGGTCTCCCACCAGGTCCGGGCGCGGGTGCGCTGGGCTCGGCTATATGCCGATCATTGGAAGCAATTGGTTAACGACGAGGCCTTTATTGAGTCGGGCCTGATTCGGACTGCTCCTCCGAAGGTCCCAGGGCGGATAGGTGGGCTTTTACTAACCTTCTAACCAGTCTCCTTGTTTGCTTAGCATGATGATAATTTGAATTTTCTTGCTCGGATTCTGGACTGACTCTCTGAAACGGAAGCCGAGCTGGTTCGCAAAAAAGAGAAAACATAAAAAATCTAGAGCTGGCTGCTGTTGAGGCTCATACAACAAACAAAGCTCTTCGGGCTGCTGCCTCTTTAGAGAGAAAAAATGCTGATGCCGCCAAGAAAGACTTGGAGGCTGCCCAGGCTGATAACAGGATCCTGCAGGTGGAAGTGCGCAGTGTTGAATCTAAGCTGAGGGCCAAAGACGAGGAGTTGGAACGGGCCCGTGCCGAGCTTAGGAGAAGAGAACTTGAGTTGGAGGTCGAAAGGGACTCCATCCGTCTCGAAGGGGTTAGTGATTGTGCTGAAATTATTCTGATGGTATTGCCCAGCCTTGATATGGGGCCTATCCACGCGGCCATCTGCTTCTGCAGGGGGGAAATTTTAGAAGAGGAGTTTAAAGAATGGTTGCCCCCTTCTTCCGAGGAAGTGATGGACCATGATCCTATTTCGATCGCCCTGGCTCCTGAAGATGACCGATCTGAAGCTCTGCTCTTGAAGAGGTTCGGCTTGAGGTTCCTATTCCTGCTCCTGAAGCCGTAATTTTCGGGGCCTCCCAAGTTGTCGATGTAGGAGTTACTGTCCCACCTCCCGAGGCCGAGCCGAGCCATCCGTCATTTGAGCATGTTGAGGAAGAACCGCCTGCCCCTGCGCAGGCTGACTGACAAGGGGTAACCCGAACGGGGCCCTGTGTAAAATTTTAATTTTCTTGTAATAACATTTCATACTCTATTTAAATATATTTTATGTGTTTCTGTTCTTTTCTTCTGTTTTTTGTAATTTACTCTGCACGACTTCCTTCAAACGAACACTTGAGACCTGCCCGTGAGGGGATAATACGAACTGATGGAACGTAGCCCGACCTCGAGCTGAGAGAGAAACTTGGCTCTGGGGAAATGTTGCGTCCTCAGACCAAAACGATGGACTCGGTGGGACATAACCCGACCCCGAGCTGAGAGAAACACTTGGCTCTGGGGGGACGTTGCGTCCCCAGACCAAAAGGATGGACTCGGTGGGACGTAACCTGACCCCGAGCTGAGAGAAACACTTGGCTTGGGAGGACATTGCGTCCCCAGACCAAAAGGATGGACTCGGTGGGACATAACCCGACCCCGAGCTGAGGGAAACACTTGGCTCTGGGGGGACGTTGCGTCCCCAGACCAAAAGGATGGACTCGATGGGACATAACCCGACCCCAAGCTGAGGGAAACACTTGGCTCTGGGGGGACGTTGCGTCCCCAGACCAAAAGGATGGACTCGGTGGGACGTAACCCGACCCCGAGCTGAGAGAAACACTTGGCTCTGGGGGGACGTTGCGTCCCCAGACCAAAAGGATGGACTCGGTGGGACGTAACCCGACCCCGAGCTGAGAGAAATAAAGTGGTCTCGGTGGAACGAAATCCAGTCCCGTGCTGAATAACCAAGTGGCCTCGGCGGAACGAATCCAGCCCCGACCTGATTAACTAAGTGGCCTCGGCGGAACGAATCTAGCCCCAAGCCGATTAACCAAGTGGCCTCGACGGAACGAATCCAGCCCCGAACCGATTAACCAAATGGCTTTCGCCGGAACGAATCCAGCCCCGAGCCTACCGAATCCGGCACGGGCGTCCCCTTCCCAAACCAGCGAAAAACAAAAACAAAACTTTGGAAAATAAAATTAAAAGACGGGGGCGACTTAGCGCTTATCGCAAATCAAAATGTTAAAGTGTAAACAACATCACAGATTCCTTAAGACAGCGTCCTGCCTGGGGCTTCCATAACACAATCCTGAATCTTTCAATTCAGAGTCCCGGCGAACCAGGATTTGGATCAAAGAGCGTTTAAAATGGTAAGGGCACATCCTCCATACTTCAGGTCTCCATGGAGCCTGTGTACTGTTCGAGGGCTCCTCCTTACAACGCTGGAGCAAGCATACACTACGAGGGCACAATCCCTCCCCGTGCTATACTTCTCTTGGATCCAAATGATCAAAGAAATAGGGATCAAAGAGTGTCCGAGACATTAAGGGCATATTCCTCCTTATGTTCGGTAACACTGGAGCAAGCGATCACCACGGGGGTATCGTCCCTCTTCGTGCTATGCTTCCCACGGATCCGAATGATCAAGGTAATGGGGATCAAAGAGTATTCGAGACATTAAGGGTATTCTCCTCCTTATGTTCGGTAACATTGGAGTAAGAAATCGCCACGGGGGTATCATCCCTCCACGTGCTATGCTTCTCACGGATCCATTAATCAGGTAGGTGAGGATCGGAGAGTGTTCGAAACATTAAGGGCATTTTCCACGTTATGTTTGGTAACACTGGAGTAAGCAATCGCCACGGGGGTATCATCCCTCCCCGTGCTATGCTTCTCTTGGATCCATTGGGTAGGTAAAACATATGGTAACGCATTCCTTGCATTTGTATCTCCCAAACTGGTCAGGCAGGTTATCCTACGAGGGCACTCCCTCCCCGTGATTACCATCCCGGAATGTCCCCGGTACATATAAGTTGTGGGGTAGTTGTGCTCCAGCTACTGCGAAGAGTTCTCGTGCTCCTTTATACTTCTTCCCCCTTGATGTGGTCTTGATCTTTTGAAAGTAGAGCGAGTTAGGTCGGATTGTCTATGCCCGGGATTTTTATGGTAGCACTTTGTGATCGGTATGTCATGGGTTTGATGCCTCGACCTCTGATCATCCCTTCGTATCGAGTATGTCCCCGAAATTTTGAATATGGCTTTCAATTTTAATTAGAAGAGTGGGTGGAATTTTTGAAAAGAGAAAGTTTTATTCATATTCGGGGACATAATGCCCTTCTTACATCTCTCTGCGGGACATTTCGAGAGAGGCTTTACATTGAGCTCCTTACCCCTTGTCGGGTTGCTACAAAAAAAGAATCTACTGAAAGTATTTTCTTAACATCTCGATGTTCCAGGGTTTCTTTAATCGCTTGTCGTCCAGATGTTGTAAGATGTAAACCCATGGCTTTACCACCTCTGTAATTTTATAGGGCCCTTCCCACTTGGCTCCTAACGAGCCTTCTTCCGGCCTTCAAGTGTTCAGAGTGACTCTTCTTAATACCAGGTCGCCTGGGAGAAAGATACGAGTTTGAACTTTTTTGTTGTAGAAGCGGGCCATCCTTTGTTGATAAACTGCTGTCCTCATGGCTGACTTCTCTATTTTTTCCTCGATCAGGTCGAGGTGGCTTCTGATAAGCTCTTCATTCTTTCCGCTCTCAAAATGACGAACCCTGTGGGTAGTTATTCCGATCTCTGCTGGAATAACTGCTTCACACTCGTATGATAAGGAAAATGGGGTCTCCCCTTTAGAATCTTTATAGGTCGTTCGGTGTGCCCACAGTACTTCCGGCAATTCTATGACCCATAAGCTCTTACAAGATCCGAGCTGAGCTTTAAGATTTGGCTTGATGGTTTTGTTTGCCGCCTCAACATGTCCATTTGACTTAGGGTGGGCTGGTGAGGCGAACCTTAAGGCGATCTGGAGGTCTTCGCAGAGTTTCCTGAATCCCTTGCTATCGAACTGTTTTGTGTTGTCGGTGAGGCCAGCCCGTGGGATTCCAAACCTGCAGATAATATTCTTCTTAAAAAACTCTGTGGCCTGTCCACGTCCCTTTGGTATTGGTCCGATGATATCTAGTCCCCACTGAGCGAATGGCCAGGGACTGGACAAGGTGGTTAACTGCTCTGCTGGCTGGTGGTGGATATTGGCATTCTTCTAGCATCCTTCGCATTTCCGGGCTACTCTTATGTCGTCCTGATGCATAGTTGGCCAATAGAACCCTTGCCTTAAAGCTTTAAAGGCCATCGATTATCCTCCGGCGTGACTCCCACAGATGCCCGTGTGAATTTCCCTGAGTACATAATCGGCCTCTTCTTCCGCTAAACATCTTAGGAGGGGTACTGTGTGGCCCCTTCGGTATAGCACTCATTCGATCAGGGAGAACTTGGTGCTTTTGAATTTTAGTTTCCTGGCTTCCTTCTTGTCCTCGGGTGTCTCCCCTGTTTCCAAATATTTCTTAATTGGCTGTATCCACGAGGTTTTGTCTTCCTCATCTAATAATTTTACTTCGAGTTCTCCCACGCTCTTTTCTCGGAGGCAAATTAGAGGGACTATTCTGGGGTTCTCTGATTTTATCGAAGATGCGAGCCGTGCCAAGGAGTCTGCCTCGCAGTTGTCTTCTCGACTGATTTGCTCAAAGTGTATGTTCCCCATTCTTCCCACCAATCTTTTTACTTCAGCCAAGTAGGCTATCATACTCGGCTCTCTGGCTTGGAATTCACCTTTCAGCTGCTGAACAGCTAGCTGAGAGTCACTTCTTATTACTACGTCGTGGACTCCTACCACCGCGCATAGCCTAAGACCGGCCAGAATTGCCTCATAATCTGCCTCATTGTTTGTGGCCTCGAAGGCGAACCTCAGGGCGAACAATACCTCTTCACCTTTGTCGCTTTTCAATATGATTCCAGCTCCATTGCCTTGTGAGCTGGCAGATCCGTCTACTGACATCTCCCATTTGCCTTCCCCCACAGTCAGGACCTGGGGTTCTGTGAATTCTGCGACAAAATCTGCCAAAGCCTGCCCTTTTACTGCTACCATTGGGAGGTAAGAAATGTCGTGTTCACTTAACTCCACCGACCACTTCATTAGCCTGCCCGAAACTTCTGGTTTTTGTAGAATCTGTCTTAGAGGATAATCGGTGTAAACCCCAATAGGATGGGCTTGGAAGTAGGGTCTTAATTTTCGGGCTGAAGTAATTAATGACAGGGCGACCAGTTCATGTACCGGATATCGGGTCTCAGCATCTAACAGAGCTTTGCTGACATAATATACTGGCCTTTGGACTTTATCGACCTCTTGTACCAGCACCGAGCTTACTGCGTGCTCTGATACAACTAAGTACAACTATAAGGTTTCTCCCGGGAGTGGCTTTGCTAGAAGCGGGGGCTGTGTTAGATATTGTTTTAACTGTAGGAAAGCTTCCACATTTCGGCGTCCAGTCGATTTCCTTTTTGGCCTTCTTGTGACTTTGAAGAAAGGGTGGCACTTGTCTGTTGCTCGGGAGATGAATCGGTTAAGCGCGGCCAATCTGCCGGTTAGACTTTGCACTTCTTTTACCGTCCTGGGAGATTTTAACTCCAGTACGGCTTGGATCTTCTGTGGATTGGCTTCTATGCCTCGGGAGTTTACCTTGTAACCCAAAAACTTCCCTGAGGCTACTCCGAAAGCACATTTCTCCGGGTTGAGCTTTAAATTGTGTTTCCTTAGTAATTCAAAGGTTTTCCTCAGATCGGTCACGGGAATTCTGGCTCTCTGGACATTGTTATCATGTCGTCAACATATACCAACATTGATGTGCCAATGAGCGGTTTGAAAATTTTGTTGACCAGCCTTTGAAAGGTTGCCCCTGCATTCTTCAGTCCGAAGGGCATTACTTTGTAAAAGTATAGCCCCTGGTCGGTGACAAAAGTTATTTTTTCCTCGTCCGAATGGTGCATCTTGACCTGGTTGTATCCTGATAAGGCATCCATAAATCTTAGCAGTCCCTGGCAGGCTGTTGTATCTACTAGTTGATCTATGTTTGGCAGTGGGAAGCTGTCTTTCGGGCATGCCTTGTTCTGGTCGGTTAAATCCACACACATTCTCCACTTTCCGTTTGACTTCTTCATCAGTACCACGTTTGATACCCACTCCGGGTATTTTACTTCTCTGATGAAACCAGCATTCAATAATTTGTCCACCTTGGTCGCTACTGCACTGCACCATTTCTGATTGAAGGTTCTTCTTTTCTGCTTGACCGGCTTGTGTGACGGGTTTACTGCCAAGCGGTTATTGATGAATTTCGGATCAATCACGGGCATGTCGTCATGCCCCCATGCGAAGACGTCCGGGTAATCCTTTAGACACATCAGCAGACCCTGTTTCAGGGTTCCGTCTAAGTTTCCCCTATCTTTACGCTCTTCTCAGGTCCGAAAAGTTCCATTTCTTCTAGTTTTTCGACCGCCCCTAGTCGGGCAACTTTATTTGGCTGAGGACCTGCGTTCCCCATTGCTTCTTCTCCGTCTTCGTTCACTTGTCTTTTTTGGGTACCTCTTTCAACGCAGAGGGTTTCCCGTGAGAGGGTGGCAAAACAGCTCCGGGCTGTTTTCTGACTCCCGCACACGATTCTGATCCCTTCCAGGGTTGGGAATTTTAACTTTAAGTAATGGCAGGACATTGCGGCCTTTGTCTTCATCATGAAAGGTCGACCGAAAATGACTTGGTAACTACTCATGCAGTCCACCACTGTGAAGTTTATCATGATCGTCCGAGTCCGGGGACAAGTTCTGATTGTCATTGCTAATTGTATTCTCCCTAACGGGATGACCGTTGAACCCCCGAAGCCGTATAGGGGAGTGTCATCGTCGGTCAGAGCTGCATACTCCACTCCAAGGCCCTCCAGAGCCTTTTTGGAGATTATATCTACTGCGCTCCCGGGATCCACCAGGATTCTGTCTACCTCTGAACTGCCGATTGTTGCCTTGATTATTAAGCATCGTCGTGGGGGAAACTTACCCATCGGGCATCCTCGTTAGTGAACACTATTGACACCGACCGACCACCTTGTATTCCCGAGGATTGTTCCGCTTCCAGTACCTCCGACCCCCGAGCCCGGCTGTAGTTTTTTCTGGACCGGTTAGAATCTCCGGCCAGTGTTTTCCCTCCTGCGATGATATTTACCTGTCGGCGCTGTGCCCTTTGTCTAGCCGCCATAACCTCATGGTCAATGTATTTATTTAAATATCCATTCCGAGCCAGGTCTTCCATTTGTTCCCGCAAGTCTTTGCACTCGTCCGTCGGATGTCCTCTCAAATTATGATGCATGCAATAAGACGTTTTATTTCTCTTATCTGGGGGAAATTTCCTGAGGTTAGGTTCTATCAAGAGGCCTTTTTCCTGGATCTCCATGACGATTTGTCCTAGTGGCTTGTTTAGAGCAATGTATGCTTCTTCCCTGACTACATGGTTTACTTGGTTTGGGATTCCTCTTTCCTGGTTGTTCCGAGGTATTGGCTTGAATTCCTTGGGTCTCAGGGGTGGTTTTTTGAACTCCCTATCCGACCGACGAGGGGCCTCTGCCCTTATTTTCCTCTCTCTGATAGATGTCCCTCTCCGGGAGATTTTCTCTTCGTTCTCTAACAAAACGAACTTCTGGGCTATTTCCAGGACGGTTGCATAATCCGGCGTATCTTGGATTCTTAGGTGAGTCCACAGCTTTCCGACCCTTAAGGCCCCCTTTAAACTTTCCAAGGCCTCGAGGGACTCATATCCCCCAACCTCAAGCGCCATATTATGGTATCTTTCAATGAAGTCCTTCAGGGGCTCGTCATCTCCCTGCTTCATGAGTCTTAACTCCCCGATTGTCTTTTTAAGAACGCAGGCCCCTTTGAAGTGCCGCACAAACGATTTTTTGAGTTGTGCGAAGTTGCGGATGCTCCCTGGGGCTAGACTTCTGTACCATAGGATGGCGGATCCGCCTAAGGTTAGGGAAAATACTTTGCAAACGGCATCCCCCACTACTCATTGGACTTCCATTAATAGGACAAAGCTTTCAATATGGGATTTTGGGTCAGTATGGCCCTTGTAGAGTGTCATGGTAGGCATGTTAAATCGTCTCGGGAAATTTACCGACTTTATTTCTTCTGCGATGGGGGATTCCTCCTCACCGTCCCGGGCATCTCCTGCATCGGCCTTGAGGTTTACTCCCCACTTGGCCATCTCTTTCCTCAACCAAGACCTCATGTTACTATCTGAGCTGCCATGTCGCCCCATGCGGCCTTCTTTGTGTCTATTTCCCCGGGCGTGGCGCTCTTCATGACTTGAGGTCTCTCGTTCAGCCTAGTCATGCTTCCTTTTTTCCCTTCTGATTCCGTTTGTGAATCTTTTTCTACCACTACAGATTTTATCCCGTAGGGGCGCCTCCTTCTGGGTCTATCGTCTTCACTTGTATCTACAAACTTTTTTCCTTCCGCCGCCTCACCTCTTCTCTGACTGGTTCCGGCTTCAAATCTCTCGTTGTTCCTCTCTTCCACCCTTTCTAGTCGGTCCATCATGGATTTCAGAAGGGCTTGGTTTTCCTCCCTTTCTTTCCTCATGTTTTCTTCTATCTTCTCTACCCAGTCCGTAGTTGGATTTCCTGATGATCGGTGATTTCCGTCTTCTGCCATTGTCTTACTACGTATGCTGCTTTTCGTTAAATCTCTCCACAGACGGCGCCAACTGTTGACGGCTGATTTTGGTCTCAGGGCAATATGGGAATATTACTCCCGAGACAATCCTCCCTCAATAGTGAATTTGTTCAGTTAAGGGGAAACCAAAAGCAAATTTAGCAAAAGACAAATAAATACACCAATCGACAAAGAGTTTTAACGTGGTTCGGCGGATCAGATCCGACCTACGTCCACGGACACAAAAACAAATAATACTTTTATTACTGAGATATGCTTCTCTGATATCTTTTGTGTTTTACAAGTCTGATCGTAATGATCTTGATATTGATTCTGATCTCCCTTAAGCATACTCTACCCTCCTATTTATAATAGTGCAGAAATCAGATTCATTCTTTTACAAGGGTTTCCTAGTCGAATTAACCTCATTCTTCCATAAGGATTCCTAGTTTAAAACTACATTTACTTTTCTTGTCCTATTAAGACACTGATTCATCAGTTCTCCCCATGAAAGTAGGATAATTTGTCATCTTATCCGAGAAAATAGGATGCCTTATCTTCCTGAGCACTCATCGCTATCTGGTCGGTCTTCATGAGGTCGGTCATGGTAGTCCTTTGAACTGAGAATGCTTCTGCCGATCTGATAATGCTCGGTCATCCGAGCCAAAGTGGTCTGTCATCAATCATCAAATGCTCGGTCTCTACCTGTTGGTTTTATAACACTCATGTGGTCGGGTCGGCATTAATGATCTCGATCAAGAAGGGAATTACCCTTTTTACCCCCGCTGTGCTCCTTAAATAACATAGGACGTGAAAACACCATCAACAAAATATTTTATAAATAATTCAATAAAAAATTTAATATGGAATTTAAATCAATATTATTTAAAAAGAAAGGTAATTCAACCATTACCTCGATCGGACACTCGCGTTATGAAATAGACTTTCTATATATCTTGATGAGCTCAATTTAGTCCCGTTGAATACTACACTGGTGCACAATTGAAAATGGGTCCCTCTACTTGGAGTAAATCTTTGGTGCAACAGTGGTATGGATGACGTGGTACCACCAGCGAATTAAAAAAAGACATGTTTAATTTTCTTCCTATTTTTTAGTTGTTTTTTAACTTTTTAACACGCATGTCAAAAGATGATTGGCTGTTACATGGATGACGTGGTACCACTGTTGCACCAAAGATTTTCTCCTCTACTTGGCAACTTTCAACTGTCGGTTATATAATATTACTCTTCTTTTTGTGAGAGGAGTTCGCCGACGGTTGGATTTCCTAAACATGTCCAAAAATCGAATTTGGCCCCATTCGAAATTTGAAAATGGAGCAAACAATGTCCAATGGCTATGGGACCGATGGCATTGGAAGCAGTGGCGGAGCCAGAAATTTGATTTAGGAGGGGCTTGTTATCTATTATGTGTTATTAATCAATTTTAACATACAACTTTCAATCAAATTTTTATTGTGATACATTCAATAAAACATAAACATTGAAATTTAGAAAAACCTGAAAATTAATTTAGAAGACGATAAATGAGAATCAAGTTGAGTTGTCTCTGTCCTTATAACTTATTAGCTTCGCGTCGGTGCTCAATGGATTACTTGTGGGCTTGTAGCTAATGTTCTCTCATGATAACTTGGTTGCTTCATGTTGAAGGGACACTCATTTCTCCAAGAACTTGAACTTGAAAACGGGGAAAACTATTTTTATACTTCAGATTTTTTACAATGAATGTTTTTGGATTCTTTTGGATTATCAAAAAATAAATTCAAGCACTCATATTTATAAACATGGAGGGTTGCTTTTGAAAACGCAGCATTTTATTAATGAAGGCAATTAATGAAGGGTTATAATCCTCTATGGGGTCCTTTCAACCTAAGAATTATGTTCTTTCCCATTAAAAAACATATTATTTCCTTTAACCCAAAGGTTTAGTTTTTTTCACTTAAGGATTTTATCATTTTATTCTATATATATATATATATATATATATATATATATATATATATATATTATTTGATACACCATATTTAGAAAAAAATTTCAACAAGGCTAAATTCAAGGCTTCATGAGTTGTCCTAATTTTTGAGATGACATGGGGGAGTTCCTAAAACGAGAACCCTATTTATAAACAATAAAAAGTATAAAAAAGTCATTACACATAAAATTTAACATTTTGGATAAATTTTGGGACCTATTTGACTAAATAATTGGTTGATTGATTTAAAGTGGTGACCAAGAAAATTAACAATAATAAAAATTAGAAAATAAATATTTTACTTTAAGGTTTGATATTTTAAAATTTTGAAATTTTAAAAGACTCTTTTATGTTAAATCAAATAATAATAATTTATTTATAAAAACAATAAATATTTTTTTTCTTGGGCCAGCAGGGGCTGAAGCCTCTCTTGGACCCCAAGTGGCACCGCTATTGATTGGAAGGGAAATTGCTAGGGAAGTGCTCACTCATCGAAAGTATCATCCGAGGTGGCCAGATGGCTGCTGTGGAGGTGAAAGAAGATGATTTGGCCATATATATTCAGACGACGTATTCTCTCTGTTGTTCAAGCTTCGATGCAGGCAATGTCAATGATGTTGAGAAGAATGAAAGATGGAGAACACAGTGGGCCGGCGTGTGGTAGTTTTCGGCCAGCAGTGGCTGGCTGGCTATTGGGCGTCTGTGGCAATGAGAAAATGAAGGGAGACAAAAAATTTTAATGTGTGAGAGCTCCACGTGTCACCATTTCATTAGTGATTTTTTTAAATAACTTTGACTATTTTCATTTAGCCCCTTAGGTTTTATTTATCATCATCGAGTCCCTAAATTTTGAATTTCTCATATTTTAGTCATTTGACTAAAAATGATCTACTTTGACCCTTTGACCAAAATTTTTATTTGTAATCTAATTTTACCATTGCAAAATTTTGAGTTTTTACACGACCATTACAAGAACAAAAATGATAAACATATTTAAAATTTTTACTCCCTCACTGTAGTTACAGTGAGTTATTGTAGCTCACTATAGTTATAATGAGAGGGGTGTAGAAACTTTAAGTAAATGTTTATGTATATATATCATTACTCTTACAAGAAATTGGCAAAATGCCGACGAAATTTACTGAAGGTTATAATAAAAATCCACGATAAAAAAAATAACGACGTATTTCCAATAAAATTCTATCATTAATTTACCAATAAAAATATCCTTCGGTAAATGTGGCAAAAATATGGTGCCACATCGATGAAATAGTGACGGATTATGGACAATTTTTTTGAATTTTACTGACATAATTTTTAGGTTTTGCCGAGGAATTTTTGTATGTAAAGTACCAACAGAATTTTGGGTTTTATAGAGGGATTTATAGGTTTTACATACGGAGAATTTTCCTTGGTATTTATTTTTATTATGTTAATTTTTAATTTATTTATTATTTTTACCGACAAAAATATTGGATTTTATTGACAGATATTTTCTTTCGAATTTCATTTTCAATTATTTTTAAATTTTAATTATTAATAATTTTAAAGAATTAATGATATATTTTGTGTATTTGTGTGTGTATGTATGTATGTATGTGTGTATGTTGTATGTGCGTGTATATATTCATTCTTTACATTAGTTTACAAGAAAAAATTGAGATTTTTTTTAAAAAAATGGACTTCATTAATGAACAAAGAATATCACTTACATCTTCTGGAACATCTTTTATCCAGATATTACAGCTCTAATTGCTAATAGCGAGCATAACAAATCTATGAGCATCTATATTTCCCTTTTCTCATTTCTAGGCTCTAGCTATGATTCTCAGACCTGATATTCCACACTCACTATTGGTAGCTGCATCCACATTTATTTTGAACCAATTTGAGGGAGGAGGGGACCATTGTTGAATGTTTTCTGATCTACTGGTTGCTTCTTCAAATTCTCTATGTGCTCTTCGATAAGAGGCAATGTAAGTTTCAGCTTGCGTAATCAAAACCTGGGAGTCTATTTTGATATTTTCGAAGATCTGCTAGTTCTTAGTACAGAACACGAAAACCATAACAACACAGCTAAATCCTCTAGTCCTTTTTTGTTTACAACTGAGTCGCGGATCTAATGAAGTTGAGGAAGTCTGGGTGCTTTGTGTCTCGTGCTAGGTGATTCAAACCGGTCTGAGTCCAAATCTGTTTCAATATGTTGCAGTTTACCAACGTGTGTTGGGTGTCTTTCTTAGCCTTTCCACATCTATTATAAGTTGAGCTCTCTACCACCCTCTTCTTATACTTAAAAATATCTTTATCTTTGATGGAATGTGTAAGCCTCAGGCTATTCCCCACCAATCCTCAGCTAGAGCAGAGCTACTGGCATTGATTCTTTTTTTCCAATCCAGGGATGCTTAGTATCTCTTCAGCACCGAAAACTTCATAAAACTTCTTCTAATAAAATTCTCATCTCATTAGTGGTGTCTGCTATTGATGACAGTGGCGGTGCCACTTGGGGGCCAGGAGGGGCTTCAACCCCTGCTGGCCCAAGAAAAAAATATATTTATTGTTTTATAAATAAATTATTATTATTTGATTTAACATAAAAGACTCTTTTAAAATTTCAAAATTTTAAAATATCAAACCTTAAAGTAAAATATTTTTATTTTCTAATTTTTATTTTTGTTAATTTTCTTGGTCACCACTTTAAATCAATCAACCAATTATTTAGTCAAATAGGTCCCAAAATTTTATCCAAAATCTAAACAAAATATTAAATTTTATGTGTAATGACTTTTTTATAATTTTTATTGTTTATAAATAGGGTTCTCGTTTTAGGAACTCCCCCATGTCATCTCAAAAATTAGGACAACTCATGAAGCCCTTGAATTTAGCCTTGTTGAATTTTTTTTCTAAATATATATATATATAGAATAAAATGATAAAATCCTTAAGTGAAAAAAACTAAACCTTTGGGTTTAAAGGAAATAATATGTTTTTTAATGGGAAAGAACATAATTTTTAGGTTGAAAGGACCCCATGAAGGATTATAACCCTTCATTAATTGCCTTCATTAATAAAATGATGCGTTTTCAAAAGCAACCCTCTATGTCTATAAATATGAGTACTTGAATTTATTTTTTGATAATCCAAAAGAATCCAAAAACATTCATTCTAAAAAATCTGAAGTATAAAAATAGTTTTCCCCATTTTCAAGTTCAAGTTCTTGGAGAAATGAGTGTCCCTTCAACATGAAGCAACCAAGTTATCATGAGAGAACATTAGCTACAAGCCCACAAGTAATCCATTGAGCACCGATGCAGAGCTAATAAGTTATAAGGACAGAGACAACTCAACTTGATTCTCATTTATCGTCTTCTAAATTAATTTTCAGGTTTTTCTAAATTTCAATGTTTATGTTTTATTGAATGTATCACAATAAAAATTTGATTGAAAGTTGTATGTTAAAATTGATTAATAACACATAATAGATAACAAGCCCCTCCTAAATCAAATTTCTGGCTCTGCCACTGTTTATGAGCATATCAACTGTGGCTCCTGGAGATAAGTCTGCATGTTGTATAGGTTTGAAAGTTGTTGGCCTTGGCAACCAATTACTAATGAAACACTCATACCTTACTACCACCGCCAATTTGAATCATATGAGATCTCTAAACCCTACTCATCTCTATTTAATTTATTATTATCCTATATAATAATAACATTTTACCAAGAACTTAGTTTAAGACATATATAAATATCGTTGACTCTCATAATCGCAAACGTCTTTTGGATTAACGATATTCATCTAACATAATATTTCGGGACATACACATAAAATATGGATGTAATAATATGTAGTTAACAAATGTCTTTTATTAATAAATAATAAACTATATTAAAAACATTATGCCTTAAATCATTACATCCATAGTTGGTTTTAGGACATACACTCTAACAGTTGCAATCCCCATCTTTTAACCATGCAACTCTAACTTTTCGTCGCGAGAAAATCTCCTCATCCTTTATGCATATATCTATATGAGATTCAAGCTTCCTCACTTCATCCCAACTCCCATGATAGCCCTCATTATCCTTCACTTGCTTTAACTTTCCATAAGCATTTTAAAAGTTTTTCCACTACCTAAGAATGTTGCTTTACTCTACTTCTGAAGCTCAGCCGTTGAATTTTCCATTTTTTCCCCTAAAGTTAGTCACTGGGGATTCCTTGCTCCTTGCTCCTTTTGCCCCCCAATATTTTTTGATAATTTCCTTATATTCATCATAGTTGCTCCACATTTCTTCACATATAGAATCTCCTATGAAGCTTATCGTTTCTCTTCTTCACATTTCTAGGCTCGTCAATTCCCATGAGGATTGGGCTATGATCTGAGCACCAATGATTCAGGTGTAGTACAGTCCAATTCTAAGTTTAGCCATTTCTCATTTCCTACAAATCCATTTAACCTCTCTTCTTCCATGTGGTTACCCTCCCTATTGTTTGACCAAGTGAATGGGTAGCCATTCCACCCCATGTTTATTAAGTTATTGCAACAAAAAACATCTCTAAAAATAGCCATCATCGATACAGGGAGGTTCGGACCGCAGGTCTATCCAGAGTATTACATCTCGTGCGGTTTCTTTTCAGTCAATGGCTCAGCCTGGGCGCGGTCCCCCAATATATTCGACTTGTGGACGGTCTCATTCAAGAGCTTATCAGATTGGGAATAGAAGTTGTTACCAATGTGGATAGATGGATAATCTGAAGAGGGATTGTCCAGTACCAGTAGACCAGTTGTCGCCTCTCAGTGCTACACCATCTGCACCCCAACCATAACCCAATAGAAATATTGGAGCAGGATAAGAAAGGTCAGCGGGCAGAGGTCAGACAACAGTAGGAATGGGATACATAGTGGGTGACCGAGGACATGCTTCCACCAGTAGAGCTTAAGGTATGATGTATACTCTCACACCTCAGGATGCTTAGGCATCTAATATAGTTGTCACAAGTACATTATCAGTTGGTTATGTACATGCTAGAGTATTATTTGATTCCGGTGTCACTCATTCTTTTGTATCATCGTATTTTGTGACTTACTTGGGTAGAGATACAAAGCCATTAGATTCACCTATCGTCATAGCTACACCAGTAGGAGATCCTATAGAGGCCACACAGAGAGTGAGGGCTTGTCTAATTGATATTGATGGGCACATGTATTACGTTGATTTAGTAGTGTTAAGTGTAGACGTTGATTTACACCGAGGCCTACAATTGAGATTTCGTAAGGGGGCACTGGCGATCTTGCAAAACAAAGGAGATGAGGTGAACGTGGAGATACTACCCACCGGTGTGGTGGATGCCGCAGACACTCTGACGCCCAAGTCAGTTAATGAGCAAAGGAAATAGTTAATATGAGGTCAAAGTTAGGTGCTACCTTGGGCTCCGTTGGATGCCGTAAGGGCGGTAGGCTGGGGGTGCTGGGTGTTATTGAGTGGGTAAAATTAGGCTAGGAGTCAGAGAGCTAGAGATCCAAAAAAAGAGTCATTTCTTCTAGAGCCTCGTCTCCCTTTTATACCTCTCCCCAGTAACGTGCACATTTACTCCTTTTTAATTACTCGTCCGTTGGGACTCTTTACCTGGTGCTTTAATGCCACTTATTTTCCCGTTGTAGGCTAGTTCGGATGAATCATTAAGTGATGTTTAATAGCTCGGGCGTTACGTGGGTTGGCCGTTTGTATGGACATTCAGTTATGGGTGCCGGTGTTCATTGGGCCTGGGCTTAAGTTATGTCTTTGGGGTTTGATTAAGAGACTTCTGGGGTGCGTCCAGTATTGGGCCCAAAGTAGAATAACGAAACTACCCCTGGACCAAATTTGGCCCTTACAGTTTGTCCCCTACTCTCTAAGTCAAGGAGTTCTTGGCTTGGAGAGTACCTGATGCATGTGTCGCCTGGGACGAGGTTACAGTATGTAGGCGTACTAGAGCGTTGATGCTGCTTATTGATTGAGCCAAACGAATGTGAGGTTAAGAACTTGAATCTACATGAGCCTTTGGGGAAGTACCCGGTCAACCGAACCAGATGATGGTCGGGATAACGAACTTGACTCTACCAGAGCCATTGGGGGAGTACCCGGTCGACCGAACCAGATGATGGTCGGGATAACGAACTTGACTCTACCAGAGTCATTGGGGGAGTACCCGGTCGACCGAACCAGATGATGATCGGGATAATGAACTTGACTCTACCAGAGCCATTAGGGAAGTTCCCGGTCGACCGAACCAGATGATGATCGGGATAACAAACTTGACTCTACCAGAGCCATTGGGAAAGTTCCCGGTCGACCTAACCAGATGATGATCGAGATAATGAACTTGACTCTACCAGAGACATTGGGGAAGTTCCCAAGCGATTGAACCAGATGAAGGTAAGGAAATAAGTCATACGACATGTGTATACAACTTGACTCGACATGAGTCCAAGGGGGATGTCCCAGGTCGACTGGACTTGATAAGGCCAGGAAGATATAATCCATACGACATGTGTTAATCCATGTCTATAGCTTGACTCGACATGAGTCCAATGGGGATGTCCCCGGTCGACTGGACTTGATGAGGCCAGAAAGATATAATTCATACGACATGTGTTAATCCATGTCTATAGCTTGACTCGACATGAGTCCAAAGGGGATGTCCCCGGTCGACTGGACTTGATGAGGCCAGGAAGATATAATTCATACGACATGTGTTAATCCTCATCTATAGCTTGACTCGACATGAGTCCAAGGGGGATGTCCCCGGTCGACTGGACTTGATAAGGCCAGGAAGATATAATTCATACGACATATGTTAATCCATGTCTATAGCTTGACTCGACATGAGTCCAATGGGGATGTCCTCGGTCGACTGGACTTGATAAGGCCATGAAGATATAATTCATACGACATGTGTTAATCCATGTCTATAGCTTGACTCGACATGAGTCCAATGGGGATATCCCCGGTCGACTGGACTTGATGAGGAGAGGAAGATATAATTCATATGACATGTGTTAATCTATGTCTATAGCTTGACTCGACATGAGTCTAATTGGGATGTCCCCGGTCGACTGGACTTGATGAGGTCAGTATATTCTCCAGTGACCAGTCTTAAAAAGGCACCAAGGGGAGTCTTCATATTGTCTAGACCAGATGAAGGTCTTGGCACAGGTCGTATGACATTTCCTGTAAATTTTGAGAATCTTGAATCACGAAAGTGATGAAGAGCAAGTGCTCTTTTGCCCGTTGCCTAAAGGCTTCGTTAAGTAAGCTAGTTGATCATCCAGTATCATTATGTCCTATGGATCAGGGCATATGTCGGTCTATCAAGTAGTTTGTCGAATGGAAGAGATATATATATTATTCCTTTTATACTTGTCGTCTGGTGATCCTCTAAAATAAGACGTCTTGTAGTGTCGAATTGGGCATGTAGTCTGGGGATCATGTCCTCCGGCAGTCAACAGACTGCAATATGGCCATGTTATTTCATCCGAGCTCAAAGGAGTTCTTCTCATTAAAAATATGCTCATTGTATCGAGTGGGCTGGATTTTAGCAATACTGCCTTTTGGTGGGGATATTATTCGTAGCAGATGCCCATATCGTCTGAGATTAGTAGAGACTATTAGTCATATTGGTGGATCGTTTTGGTATATTATATTATGTGCTTCTCTCAATTCTGAACACAACGTGTGAGTGGGCTTCTTCCCTTCATACATGTACGGTCGCCTTTCTCTTGTACTATCTTGTGGAGCTCCTCTCGGATCCCATGCGACTTTGTTTGTGATAACTGCGAATAGATCTTTATCGAGCGGACCATTTTATTTGGCATCAGATGCGTTGAGGCCATCCATCTCTGGCGTGTATTGTGGCTTTATTTGCACTGTAAATAGTGAGCCCTTTATTTAACTCGACTTCCTCAGCATTGGCCTCACTTCAACTTTTTGTCGCCTTGGAGGTTTCTTTCGTTGAGTGACTATCTCTTCAACAGCCACATGAAACTTGATGGGGATTGGAGGGTATTTTGAGCATTGGGCAGCAGAAAATCCTCTGAGTACCATGTGTTTTTGTTTTTTTTTAGGTCGATAGGCTTCTTTCCTTTATGGAACCAGTTTGCAGCCTCACTTTTGGTGGCATTTCGGCTTCGTCACCAATAGTCTCACTCAAGAGGCGCCATAGGCCTAAGAACCTAGCACACTAGCTTGATAAAACGAGGAAGTTCCAAGGCCTAAAACAGAAGCTCCACATCTAAATCCCATTAGCTCAACCACAATAATCAAAGGCTGCCAGACGGAGCTTCCACATGGAACCAATTCAAAGCCATCCTCAACGAACTACAAAGTCTTCCAGTAAATCTCAACAAATCCAACCAAACATAAGCCTAACATAGAGGAACGAACTAGGGAGATAGCAAACAAGCCTCAAAGGGCCACAACAAACCAGGAGCCCTGAGACTGCGAGCAACTTTTTTTTTTTTAACAATTGAAACTTTTTAAGCATTCTTGTGGAAAATTGAATGTAACAAGAATATGAAATCTGGCCTACGGTTGTCACGTATAGAACTAAGCAAAGCCTGCCAACTGCTCGAGAGAATGCCACAAAAAGGCTTTTTTAATAAGAATCTGAAAAAAAATCTGACAACCTCAAACATAAGGTCTAGACCATCCATACTTATGGTCTTCATCACTTAGTGTACTGCAATTAACAATTTGAGTATCATTCTCCCCTTTTGCCTCATGACCGTCTATAATATTGCTGAAGATCTCTTCCGCCTCAAAGAATCCATCGAGTGAAGCACTCTCCATTTCGATCTTCAACAGCCGTAACTCTGCTCTAAAGTCTTTCGAAAATTGGTCTTTGGCATCCCACAAGATATCAACTTCACCATAGATCATCCTCCTAATGGACGCACTCAAGAACAACATTCACTCTGACTCGACAATAGATATATAGTTTGACCAGAGCACATTCATCCTGTATTAACAATGGGGCCGACGATGTTCATGAATGTAGAGCGGCTGACACCCATAAGTGGAAAAAAGAAAGGTGGTCTTTCTGGTGTAGATGCTGTGCAATGAACTTTCAACTTCGTTTGGTCCAGAGTTGACACTAACGACACGCGACCCCCATAGTTGAAAATAGGGTGGTTGGTGATGACACTACTGAAGGGAAATTAATACAATTGTGCAGAACTATGGAGGCTAGTGAACCCAATTTCCTAGATCCATCTCAGAAGGGAGATACATATGTGTCGACTGGAGGGATGTATGTTAGCTGGGGTATGCTCATTTCTGGAGGCATGTAAGGGTTACGTGGCTGGATTATCTTCAGTAGGCTTCTCTCGTGGGTTGGTCAAATAGGTTGGTTGGGAAAGCAGGGGCATGGGCGACTGGTCTAACTGACAGGCACATGACCCTAAGTTGCATATTCACGTGGGCATCTTTTCTTCCATTGACATTTGGGACCTGAATTGTTACTTGGTTAACTCCAAAACCTTTAAATTTGTCCTCTATGTCTTCGGTAGAATGAATAGTGGTGGAAGAATCACGTGGAGCGCGTAGCGTGAGCTTGTGTGCGTGAGCTGCGTAGCGTCTTCGTGGGCTTATATTTGCAGCATGCGTATGGTGTTTTGGCGAGTGGGCCATTCATTTCTTGTAGTGTGCTTGTCGATTTGGATGTGGAGATACCAACATGCGTCTTATATGCCTGGAACCATGATGGCTTATTATTTCCCCCTACCCGGCCACCTTTTCTTTCTCTCCATGGGCCTTTACGTGATCCGCTGGAAGGGGTTGTTTATTTATGCTGAATGAGCTAAGTTTGGCTCGTTTTTGTTTCTTCTGGGCTTTCATTTTAAAGTCCCCTTTTTTATTGTCGTTTGGGCTTAGACATGTAGAATTTTGTCGCTTGTGTCCTTATTTTCTTTCGTGTGTAGGGTATCAATTGTCTCAAGTATCATGCCATTATACCTTATGGGATTCTACAGTCGACTGGACCTGATGAAAGTCCAAGAAAGCCTTCACTCCACCATACCAAATGAAGGTATATGAGAGTTTATAATTGACCGGGCTTGGTCCTTGAGACGATGGTCGAATGAATTAGACAAAGATCCATTAGGGAATTCACTCGCTTTGTTAGACACGATAAAGACCTATGGGAGTCTCCACACTACAAGACCTTTATGAAGGTCTAGACCTAATAAAGGTTCATGAGTATGGTCGACCGGACCCAATGAAGGACCAACAGGGTCCCCACTCCTCATTCTACAAAACCTGATAGAGGTCGACTGGACATGATTAAGGCCTACGAAATTCTTCGTTCTACAAGATATGATGAAGGATTTCCTACGTAGTCTAGAGCTAATGGTAATTCATGCATTTTATATAGAGAATATGTAACAATCGTTTCTTGTCGACTGGAGATGATAACATACCTTTCATGTCTTATGAATGAGACAATAGTATTTCAATGTAGTCTGGAGATGCTGGTAGTCCTTTTGTGTCGTATGGTGGAGTTGACCATCCACCCATGTCGTCTGAAAGATAACAATCCCTCCGAACAATATGGGGTAAATGACACTCTATCAACGTCATCTGTGGAATATGATGATCCTCTGTAGTTCGGAGTTGTTGGTAATCATTCATATTATCCGTGGTGAATATGACAATCTTCACATGTAGTGAGAGGTAGATGATGGTCCCTCTATGTAGTCTGGAAGAGACAATCATTTTCCACATTGTCGGGAAGAGATAACATCATTCATATGTACTTTAGAGTTGAAAATAATCCATCCACGTCATTTGGAGAGGATGACAGTTCTTCCATGTAGTCTAGAGTTGATGGTAATCTTCTTACATAGTCTGAAGGAAATGAATGGTTATGTAGTCTCGAATAGATGCCAATTATAGAGAATACTTCTTGGTTGATTGGTTATGCTGGGGATTACAGGGGTATTCCCATGTCGACTGGAGGAAGTGTGCTCTAGAACCACTATTTCGAACTCTTTCATTTCCTTTCACATGCAGGAGGTGACCTGTTGTGATCAGTCGGCTGGAGAATCATGGTGGCTTTTCTGGTAATTAAGTGGAATGTCATCTGATGGTGGATTTTTGCTTGTCGAATGCTCATAAGAGATCGAATCAGATGATAGGATTGTTGGGGTGACCCGCAGCCTCAGGCCTTTGGTGGTTGAAGAAATATGTTCCAATGTTTGTGATTATCTTTGGAGGATGGCTAATTTGGTGATCTTAAGATTTTGAGTTTACTCGTCGCATGATGCCATATAAGTATGGGTGTTTGAAATGATTGTAGATGGAGAGATATTTGCATGCTATGAATCGCTAGGGCCCCACGGTGGGCGCCAAACTGTAGACGCTGATTTACACCGAGGCCTACAATTGAGATTTCGTAAGGGGGCACTGGCGATCCTGCAAAACAAAAGAGATGAGGTGAACGTGGAGATACTACCCACCGGTGTGGTGGATGCCGCAGACACTCCGACTCCCAAGTAGTTAATGAGCAAAGGAAATAGTTAATAGGAGGTCAAGGTTAGGTGCTACCTTGGGCTCTGTTCGATGCCGTGAGGGCGGTAGGCTGGGGATGCTGGGTGTTATTGAGTGGGTAAAATTAGGCTAGAAGTCAGAGAGATCCAAAAAAAGAGTCATTTCTTCTAGAGCCTCGTCTCCCTTTTATACCTTTCCCCAGTAACGTGCGCATTTACTCCCTTTTAATTACTCGTCCGTTGGGACTCTTTACCTGGATCTTTAATGCCACTTATTTGCCCGTTGTAGGCTGGTTCGGACGAATCATTAAGTGATGTTTAATAGCTCGGGCGTTGCGTGGTTGGCCGTTTGTATGGCCATTCAGTTATGGGTGTCGGTGTTTATTGGGCCTGGGCTTACGTTATGTCTCTGGGGTTTGATTAAGAGACTTCTGGGGTGCGTCCAGTATTGGGCCCAAAGTAGAATAACGAAACTACCCATAGACCAAATTTGGCCCTTACATTAAGCATTTTGGGTTTTGGTGTTATCTTGTGGATGGATTGTTTAGCTATGCACTACGAAACATTAGATTTCCGGAAGAAGACTGTCACATTGCATATTCCTGATCAATAAGTTAAAGTTTATGTTGGACAATTATGACCAATAGCATCACTATTTGTACAGATCATGGTGTTGTTGTACAAATTAACTATGTGACAAAGGAAATTGCTCTTTTATCATTTGTAATTAGATTACCAAGATGTATAAATGATAGAAGGTCCTTAAGATTGGTTCCGGATTAAGATGATATGAGACAGTATCAATCCACGAAGGTTTAATCATTAAATATCCCTAGTCAGAGTATTATCGAGATTGGACATCGATAATGCGTAAAAAACTAGTATTACACTTGTGCGCGTTGTGGGAGCATAACGGTATAGTTCTCATATATTTGAGTATAGGGTAATCCTGCAAGTGTAATAGGAGGTTGTGTTTACCGATGGTAGGGAAATAGCTTCGCTCTGGATAGACCCCTCAGAATTCCATTGGTAGTATGACTATATGTCTATGGAAGTCCGAATCAGGGTAGGTGTATTTGGTCTTAACCTGAGACTTGCGACAATCAATATACTTTGGTTTTGGTCGTCAGGGCTTTAATCGGGTTCTGTGTACGCCTCTTTTGGGTATATTGAGAATCGTAGTGTATTGGGTGTGATGTCAAGATGGAAGTATCACTCCAGTCATAGTGGAGATGATGATCACGTAGGATACGGAACTGATGCTCTCATGTACTGCAGTCATCGGGATAATATGACTAGGTCATGATTATCCGATAATAGAGACTAGTTACCAGAGTTCCAATATGTGCTTCATACGGGGCAGACACAATTCCAGCCCCAGACCTTGCACGTGACATCTGATGCTGGATCGAAATACGCAATACTACGTATACTACGCCTGATATAGATCACATATTCCTATAAGAATATTTCTGGAGAATTGGGTAGGCACGGTGCTTTGCAAGAAGCCAATCATGTCTTGTAAATCGGTAAAAACGTAGTACTAGGTATGTACGTGTTCGGATAGTCCGATGACCGGATTTACTGCAACATATCCGGGGATTTACAATCATGTCTTGTAAATCGGTAAAAATGTAGTACTAGGTACGTACGTGTTCGGATAGTCCGACGACCGGATTTACTGCAACATATCCGGGGATCTCATGGGTCGCTTCCCGAAGATTCACCAATGACGTATGACTCGCACTTTATTAATCTGGGATTAATTATAAGAGAGAGAAAATTAATCTGGGATTAATTACGGAGATATTTTATCTGGGATAAAATATTATTTAAAGAGAGAGAACGATTAATTTGGAATTAATCGATAAAATAATATATTCGATATATTATACGAAATTGGATTTCGACGCGGAATTAAAATTAGATTTTAATTCGGGCAGACTAGTTAATTTAGAATTAATTCGTCAGCGACGTGAATAGTAATTTTGCTAGGCAAAATTATTTAATTGAATTTGATTTAATTACGTCGCAACGGAAAATTCGTTAATTCGGAATTAGGGAACCCGAGCTCGTGAGTGTTTGCGGGCCCACTCACATTTCGAATTCAAGTGTGGCCCACAAGTCACATCTAGCGTCAAATCATTAGTCACTTTGATTGATGTGATGTCTAGTCACTTTGAGTGATGTGACAACTTGTCACTTGTGATTGATGGTGGTGGTTGGATGGCTTAAATGCCATTTACCAAATTTTGAATTTGGTATACCTTTATTTATTTTGGAAATCAAACCAACTTAACACACTTTTACAACTCTTTCTTCTCTTCTCCAACTCTCTGCCAAAGGCCAATTTCTTTCTTTTGGTTCTCCTTTTACCGAGAACAAGATGAAGTGAAAAGGAAATTTTGTGGCAAAAATTCCTTAGTGCTAGCACACATTTGGAGTCATCCAAAGGTGATAGGGAAACTCACCCGTGGGCATGGAATGCACACCAAGCTTGGTGCTTGAAGGACCGAAAATAGAGCACACAAAATAGGAGAAAGCCGAGAGCACCATGGAAGGAAAGCTTGAAGTTTTTTGTTGTTCCTCGCATCACAAAAGCCGATCAATGTAAGTATGATTTCGCCATATTTCATTGTTGTATTCACACATGTTTCATTGCTTGAATGATCCTTGGGACTAACTAGAAACCCAACAATGGTATCGGAGCCATTTTGAGCATGAAATTTGATTAGGGTAAAATTTGGGTAAATTGAATTTGAGCATGTTTGAGCGAAATTACTTGTTTGAGCATGCTTGTATATGAATGACTTAGAGTTATTTGTGATCAATTTTGTGAAAATTGGATTGGATCAAATTTTCCCCAATATTGATGCTTGGCCGAAACTTTGAGCTTGCCCTAAGTCATGGTATTTTTTTATTTTGATCATTGGATGAGTTGAAATCATTTGGGAAATGTTAATTTGAGATTTAATTGGATTAAATTTGGAATTGGACATAAAACCCTAAATGCCGTGACATTGAAGCATGTAAAATGAGTTGATTTTTTGATTGAGTTGTGTTGGACATAAGTTGATGATAATGAGCATAATTAATTGAGTAAATTAGTATTTTGGAAATGTTAATTTAGTTAATTAATTATTGCTATACACTTTAAATTAATTAATTGTGAAATTTGGAATTTTGTAAATTAATTAATTGGGCCAAATTTGGAATTGGGCTTGAAAAGTTGTAATTGGGCTTAATGGGCTTGGTTGGGCCAAGTTTGATTTAGGTTAATTGGTTGGATCCATTTGGGCCCAAAACCATATCCATAAAGTCCAAATATAACTAAATGGACCTTTAATTTTAATTGGGCCTAAATTGGTTTCTTGGCAAATAAGGGTGATTCCTTAAATGGGCTTTGGTATTTGGGTTTGACCCATATTGACCAAAAGTTCATGCCTTAAGAAATTAATTGAAAGCCCATTGGACTTTAATTAATTGACATTGGATGTTAATTGGGCTTTGAGACCCGTAACGATTAGATTTAGAATCTAAGTCGCTAAAGGCACATTAATAAAGTGTAATTATTTAATTTAGAATTAAATAAAGAATTAGTATTAATACAAATTAAATTGGATTTAATGTTGTAGTTTAATATAATTAAAGAATTCCTACTTTGAGTACTTATTCGCAAAACGAGTTTGACTCGCGCAAAATCAAATCGTTTTTTGAACATTGGATGGTCATTAATATTCAAATTAATTAATTGGATTAGATTGATTGATAACATGCTTGTGTGAATACATGGATGCGATGTATGAATAATGCATATCAGATGGATATTAGATGGGTGAGGGCAATTTTGGAATTTATTGTAATAAATTTAGAATTTATTAAATTGGACCTGCGTGTCCAGCCTATTACCTCTTGACTCTTTGTATTTCTCTTCTCACCTATTCTCCTCAATGTAATGAGGTTTCTTTAGAAGTGTTATGTAATTGGGTAAAAGTAATACTTGTGCTAGCGGAGGAGAGGAGAGAGGAAAGGGAGAGATTTGTTCTAGGAACAATGTGTTTAAGTATCCATCCACATATCATTATTACTTTATTTATATACGCGCCTTATTATGTATTTAGAATGCATGTTTAAGGGTGTATGATGATGAGACCTTAACAAAGATAATTAATTGGTTGCCAATTATGCGAAAAACCCTCACTACATATTAAGCGTTTTTCCTTCCATTGAGTGATTCTTACTCAAGATCCAAGACTGGCACTGGTTTGTTGGCCAAAGTCAAGACCTTTGTCCGTCGCGGATGTGTTTGAATCATGAAGGCTTTGTTCCATATCGCATGTCTTGTCCAAGTTGTGATTTGTTGGCCAAAGTCAAGATCACTTCTTGTCCATCGACATCGATTACGAAGCTTTCAAGGTCAATGGGTTCCTCTTAACTGGGATCATTAAGTTTGTTGTGCCAAAGCCAAGGCTTAATTGATTCAGAGGAAAAAGGTTAGGGAATATATTGGATATATTGGCATATAAGATTAGTTTTTCGGACTTGGATGTCTACCTACTGGATCTAGGAATTGGATGGGATCCAATTGATCTTAGAGATCTACCTAGTTATCATACAATTTGTTGGCCAAAGTCAAGATTGTGTGTTATTTAACGGGATCCTAGCCCACTAGGAAACAAGGTTTCCCAAGTACTCCACAGAGGGTTAGAGGCTCACCGAAAAATAGTGGGAGACAAGTATTAAATTTGCAATATTCGTTTAGTTACTTGCCATACACGCTCGTTACAAATTTTTCGTCAATATAAATTAATATATTAGTTGGACTAATATTTAATCGTTGTTTTAATAAAACAGTTGGACAGTATTCAAACTACTTCAATTATAGTTGATTATATAATTGGATTATAGTAATCAATATATTTGAATTTAACCTATTAAATTATAGTTGATTATATAGTTGGACTATAGTAATCATTATAATCAATAGTACCTAAAATCGTTGATTTGATAGTTAGACTATTGGAATCAAGATAATTGAAAGATTAGCGTTTAGAACATAATCCTGGGAGAAAATGTATTTTAAATGGCTTTAATTTTCAAATTGGGAATAAAATCTCAGGATAGTCCTAGAGACCGAGAAGTTACTTTATTTGATAGAGTGACGTCTCAAGCCTAAGCCAGGAGTTGAGCAAATAGTAGAACATGATATTTGGAATATTCATGTGATGATAACTTTAGTGCTTAATCCATTATGCTTACCGCAAAGACTCCTTAATTTCTTATTAAGAACTAAGGATTAGATCTTTATAGTATGATAATGAAATTGAAGGGTCTTCATAGATCTATCAATAGATATTAGAAGTACAAATTGCAATAGAAACTCTTGGAGAGTTAATGGCTATACTCAAGGAGACAAGCCAGAGTTTGCAATAAGGCAAGAAGCGCAAGGCGCATCTTACTTCGACATCCCAGAAGGCCAAGGTTTGGCCAAAGGCTTTTGGGGTGTGGAAAGGGGCAAAGGCAAGTCATTATAATCTTCTGGGAAGACAAAGGACATATCCCGAAAATGTCTACCTAAACTGTGGCAAACGGGGTCACTGGAAGCGTGACTGCGGTATGGACAAGGCAGACATTGAAGGAATTGAAGACGGGCAAGGCTCCGACTTCAAATATGTTTGTCATCAACATATTCACTACTAGTATTAAAATTGGATTTTAGATACTGAGTATGGTACATAAATATGTACTGATGTGCAGAATCTACTGAGAAGTAGGATACTGACTTTAGTTTAGATTGATCTGCGAATCGGAAACGGGACGAGAGTCGCTGTTTTAACCGTAGATACCTAAGTTTAGGAACTACCCTTCGGGTGTGTACTTAAATTAGGAAACTGTTACAATGTAACTAGTTTGACTAGAAACATTATCTCTATATCAGAGTATAATCCGTTGCGGATATACCTTTATATTCTAGAACACTAAAGTGTTTTATTTTATAAAGATGATATTGAGATAAACACATTAGATGTGAATAACAGTATTTATATTTTGAATATAAATAAATCTCAAACGTATAACAGGATAAACAAATAGCTCAAACTGAATTAATCAGTTGAGACTTATAACTGGCATTATTGTCTGGGACACAATTAAACAAGACTCGTATATCCACACTTTTGAAGAGTGGATACTAGGACAGATTTGATTCTATTCAAATAATGTCTACGAATCTAGTTTATTGTTCAAAGTGCCTAAAATACTTTTTACTTTGTAAAAGTGCAAGTGCCACCGATCTGTTAGCCCTCATTCATAGTAACATAAGTGGGCCCATATCTAGCTAGGCTAGAGGTGGATATGAATACTTCGAAACCTTTACGGATATGGCATCGCGTTATGGTTATGTGTTTCTATTGAAACATGAATCGGAAACTTTTGATAAGATCAAAGAGTTTTGACACGAAGTAGACAGACAGACCGGCTAAAGTATTAAAACCGTCACAGTTATACCATGATGGAAAATACTTAAGCAATAAGTTTCTAAAATACTTGAAAGAGTATAGTATTATTTCAATGAGGACTCCTCCCGGAACACATCAGTTTGACGGTGTGTCTGAACGGAGAAACTGAACCTTGTTGGATATAGAAAGGTTAATCATGAGTGGCTCTGAGCTACCATTTTCCTTCTGGGGATATGTATTAACAGTACAAAACTTATTTTGAATAAGGTTCCATAAAAATCTGTTTGACAGACTTCATATTAGATATGAAGAGGAAAGAAATAGTTTTCTCATTCCTGAAGATTTGGGAATGCTGGGCATACGCTTGGATGATACCAAACTAGAACCCAAATCGGATAAGTGCCAAATTTGTGGGTTATCCTTGTTGGACAATTATGACCCATAACGTCACTATTTGTACAGATCATGGTGTTGTTGTACAAATTAACTATGTGAAAAAGGAGATTGCACTCTTATCATTTGTGATTAGATCACCTAGATGTATAAATGATAGAAGGTCTCTGTGATTTGTTCCTGGACTGAGAATGATATGAGACAGTATCAGTCCACGAAGGATAAATCATTAAATATCCCTAGTCAGAGTATTATCGAGATTGGACATCGATAAATACGTAAAAGACTAGTATTACACTTGTGCGCGTTGTGAGGGCACAACATCATAGTTCTCATATATTTGGGTATAGGATACTCATGCAAGTGCAATAGGAGGTTGTGTTTTACCGACGGTACGGGAAACAGCTTCGCTCTGGATAGACCCCGCGGAATCCCATTGGTAGTATGACTATGTGTCTATGGGAGTCTGCAATCAGGGTAGGTGTATTTGGTCTTAACCTGAGACTTGCACCGCTAATACTTACGACAATCAATATACTTTGGTTGAGGTCGTCCAGGGCTTTAACAGGTTCTGTGTATGCCAATGCTGGGTATATTGAGAATCGTAGTGTGTTGGGTGTGATGTTAAGACGGAAGTATCACTCCAGTCATATGGAGATGATGGTCACATAGGATACGGAACTTGTTCTCTTAAATGCTCGAGCTATCGGGATATTATGACTAGGTCATGTATATCCGATTATAGAGACTAGTTGCCATCTGATATATGCTTCGTACGGGGCAGACACAATTCCAGCCCCAGGCCTAGCACGTGAACATCCGATACTGGATCGAAATACGCAATAGTTCGGTTGACTACGCTTGATATAGATCACATATTCCTGTAAGGATATTTCTGGAGAATTGGGTAGGCATGGCGCTCTGCAAGAAGACAACCTTGTCTTGTAAATCGGTACAAACGTAGTACGAGGTACTTACGTGTTCGGATAGTCCGACGACCGTATTTACTGCCAACATATCCGGGGATCTCATGGGTCCTTTCCGAAGATTCACTGATGATGTATGACTCGCACTTTAATTAATCTCGGATTATTTGATTAGAGAGAAAATTAATCTGGGATTAATTGCGGAGATATTTTATCTGGGATAAAATATTAATTAAAGAGAGAGAACGATTAATTTGAATTAATCAATAAAATAATATATTCGATATATTATGCGAAATTGAATTTCGACGCGGAATTAAAATTAGATTTTAATTCGGGCGAACGAATTAATTTAGAATTAATTCATTAGCGACGTGAATAGTGATTAGCTAGGCATAATCGTTTAATTACGTCGCTATGGAAAATTCGTTAATTTGGAATTAGCGAACCCGAGCCCGAGATTATTTACGAGCGCATTCGCATTTCGAATTCGAGTGCGGCATGCAAGTCAAATCAAACGTCAAATCATTAGTCACATCAAGCGTCAAATCACATGCCACTTTGAGTGATGTGACAATTGATTGATTGATTGAGTGATTGATGTGAGTTGATTGAAAAGCATTTATTGTCTTTTTTTTGACTTTTGGTAAATAAAAAATGCTTTTATTTATTTGTTTTTGTTTTTGGAAAATAAATAAATTATAAAGCATTTTCCTTTTATTTTCTCTCTCTCTCACTCGGTTTTCATGGAAAACCCTTATTCCCTCTCTTTTTCTCTCTCGGCTTGAGCCGTTCTTCATCTTCTTCCTCTTCCAATTTCTGGTTTGACCGAAACAAAGAAGAAAAGAGGTGCTAGCACACACTTGGGTCATACAAAGGTGATAGGGCAGTGAACTTTTGAGCTTGGAATCCGTTTTTAAGCTTGAAGCTTGGAGCTTCCATGGAGTCATCAATGGCCAATTCTTGGAGGAGCCAACCAGCCCATGCCACCGTGCAGTCCACGACCAAGAGCAGCCACTGCCGAGCTTAACAAACAGAGGGGCTTTGTTTTTTTTCTCTCGTCGCTCTCAACCGATCCTTGTGAGTTTTTCCGCACCTCCTATGTTGTATTCATGCGTTTTTTCTTGCTTGATTTCATGATCTTGGGACCTAATCTAGAAACCAACAGTGGAATATTGAGCTTTGATCAAGCATGAAAAAGTTAGGGTTTGAATTGGGTAAAATCAATTGAAGTATGATTTGGTTAAATTGATTGATTAAGTATGCTTGTATGTTGATTATTGAAGTTGTGCATGATCAATTTCATGAAATTGGATTGGATCCATTTTTCCCCAAATTTTTGGGCATGGCCGAAATTGTAAGCCCTAATGTCTTGGTAATTTTTTATTTGTTTAATAATCATTGGATGACTTAAAACAATGGGTAATGTTAATTTGAGGTTTAATTGGATTGAATTTTTGAATTGAACAAATTTCCCCAAATTATAGGCTTGGCCGAAAATGATGATTTTTTGAAATTCATTGTGATTTTTTTGATTTGATTCATTGGATGAGTTGAATTGATTTGGGAAATAATGATTGTGGATTCAATTGGATTGAAACCGAATCGGATAGAAAAAAGCCCCTAATTGCCGAGAACATAGCATGTGAAAATGGTTTGATTTTGATTAAATTGTGTTGGACACTATGTTGTTGTTAAAGTGCATGATTAATTAGGCTAATTGATGTTTTAGAAATATTAATTGGGTGATTAATTGTGTATACACTTAGGTTATTAATTATGGAATTTGGAATTTTATAAGTTAATTAATTTTGGTTGATTTTGGAAATTGGGCCTTAAGGTTTTAATTGGGCTTTTGGGCTTGGTTGTACCAAGTTAGGTTTAAGCCAATTTGGTTGGATCCAATTGGGCCCAAAACCGCATCCATAAAGTCCAATTATGACTTAATGGACCTTAATTATTTAATTGGGCCTAATGGGCCAAAATTGATTTATGGCTTATGGGTAACTCCCGGATTGGATTTTGGTTATTGGGTTTGACCCGAGTTGACCAAAAGTCCACGCCTCAAAAATAATTAAAAGCCCATTGGACTTTAATTAAATAAACGTTGGACGTTAATCGGGCTTTGAGACCCGTAACGATTAAATTTGGAATTTAAGTCGTAAAGGTTCGTTAATAAAGTGTAATATTTAATTTGGAATTAAATAGCGAATTAGTATTAAATACATTGAATTGGATTTAATTATGTAGTTTAATTAATTCAAGAATTCGTACTTTGAGTACTTATTCGCAAAACGAGTTTGACTCGAGCAAATCAAATCGTTGTTTGAACATTGGATGATCACTAATTATCAGATTAATTAATTTGATTAGATTGATTGATAACATGCTTGTGTGAATACATGGTTGTGATGCATGAATAATGTATATCGGATGGATATTAGTTGGGGTGGGGCAATTTTAGAAATTGTTGTAATAAATTTGATTTATTAATTGGACCTGCGTGTCCAGCCTTATCACCCCCATATTCTTTGTATTTTCTTCTCACCTATTCCCCTCAATGTAAATGAGGTTTCTTTAGAAGTGTAGTGTAACGGGTAGAAGTGATACATGTGCTAGCGGAGAGAGAAAGAGAGATTTGATCTAGGATCAATGTGTAAAGTATCCATCCGCATATCATTATTATTTATTTATACGCGCTTTATTATGTATTTAGAATGCATGTTTAAGGGTGTATGATGATGAGACCTTAACAAAGATAATAAATTGGTTGCCAATTGCACGCGAAAAACCCTCGCAAAATATTAAGCGTTTTTCCTTCCATTGAGTGATTCTCACTCAAGATCCGAGACGGCATTGGCTTGTTGGCCAAAGTCAAGGCCTTTGTCCGTCGAAGATGTGTTTGAATCACGAAGCTTTGTTCCATATTGTGTCTTGTCCAAGTTGTGTTTTGTTGGCCAAAGTCAAGACCATTTCTTGTCCATCGACATTGATTACGAAGCTTTCCATGGTCAATGGGTCGCGCTTGACTGGGATCACTAAGTTTGTTGTGCCAAAGCCAAGGCTTAGTTGATTCAGAGGAAAAATGTTAGGTAATACATTGATGTATTGGCATATATAAGATATATGTTTCGGATTTGGATATCCCCCTACCGGATCTAGAATTGGATTGGATCCAATGATCTTAGAGATCTACCTAGTTAATTATCATACAATTTGTTGGCCAAAGTCAAGATTGTGTGATATTTAACGGGATCCTAGCCCACTAGGAACACGGTTTTCCGAGTACTCGACAGAGGGTTAGAGGCTCGCCGAAAATAGTGGGAGGCAAGAATTGAATTTGCAATATTCGTTCAATTACTCGGCCATACACGCTCAATTCAAATTATTTCGTCGTTAATTAAATGTTAGTTGGACTAATATTTAAATTGTTGTTTTAATAAACATTGGACTGTATTATAGTTGATTATATAATTGGATTATAGTATTCAATATATTTGAATTAATTAATTTCAATTTACAGTTGATTTTATAATTGATTATAGTAATCATGTAATTGAGGTTAATTAATTTAATTATATTTGATTGTATAGTTGGACTATAATAATCAATATAATACATAGTACCACAAATCGTTGATTAAATAGTTGGACTATTAGAATCAAGATAAATTGAAACATTGACATTTAAAACATAATCCTGGGGAAAATGTGTTTAAATGGTTTAATTTTCAAATGGGAATAATTTCAGGATGCCCTGGAAATAATAAGTTAGTTTATTTGATAAAATAATGTATTATGCCTAAAGCCTGGAGTTAAGCAAATAAGTGGAACATGATATTTGGAATATTCATGTAATGATAACTTTAGTGCTTAATCCATTATACTTACTGTAGTAGACTTCTTAATTTCTAAATCAGAACTAAGGATTAGATCCTTAAAGTATGATAATGAAATTGAAGGATTTTCATGGATCTATTTTAGATCTTTGAAATACTAAATTGCAATAAATAATTCTTGGAGAATTAATGACTAATCTCGAGCAGATAAAGTCAATGTTTGCAATAAGGCAAGTAGCGTAAGGCGCACATTACTTCGATATTCTAGAAACCGAGGCTTGGCCAAAGGCTACTGGAATGTTGAAAATGGCAAGGCAAAATCATTATAATCTTCTAGGAAGATAAAATGACATATCCCAAGAAGGAATTGAAGACTAGCAAGGCTCTAACTTCAAATATGTTCGTCAACATTATGTTCACACTAGTATTAAAATTGGATTTTAGATACTTAGTGTGATACATAAATATATATTGATGTTCAGAATCTGTTTTGAACATGATACTGACTTCAATAGAGATTTATCTGCAAATTGAAAACGGGACGAAAGTCGCTGTTTTAACCGTAGATACCTGAATTTAGGAACTACCTTCGGGTATGTGCTAAATTAGGAAACTGTTATAAGTAACTAGTTTGACTAGATACATTATCTTTATATCAGTGTTTGACCCGCTGTGGGTGAACCATTATATTCTAGAACACTAAAGTTTTTTATTTTATAAAGATGATATTAAGATAAACACATTAGATGTGAATAACAGAATTTATATTTTGAATATAAATAATATCTCAAATATACTAACTATGACAAATAAAATAGCTCAAACTGATTTGATCAGTTAAGAAACTAATTGTGGCATAGTTGTCAGGGACACTATTAAACAAGAATCGTATATCCACACTTTCGAAGAGTGGGTACTAGGACTGATTTGATTCTATTCAAATAAAGTCTACGAATCTAGTTTATTGGGCAAAGTGCAAGTGACACCGATCTGTTAGCCCTAGTTCATAGTGAAGCAGTGGGCCCATGTCTAGCTAGGCTAGATGTGGATATGAATATTTCGTGACCTTTACGGATGTGGCATCGCGTATGGTTATGTGTTTCTTTTGAAACACAAATCGGAAACTTTTAGAGTTTCGACACGAAATAGACAAACAGATCGGCTAAAGTATTAAACCGTCACGGTAAGACCGTAATGGAAATACTTAAGCAATAAGTTTCTCATATACTTGAGAGAGTATAGTATTCTTTCAATGAGGACTCCTCCCGGAACACGTCAGTTTGACGGTGTGTCCGAAATGAGAGACCGAATTTTGTTGGACATGATAAGGTTAATCACGAGTCGCTCTGAGCTACAATTTCCTTCAACGGATACGCTAAACAGTTCAGAACTTATTTTGAATAAGGTTCCATAAATATCTGTTTAACAGATATCATATTAGATATAAACAGGAAGAAACCGGGTTTCACACTCTTGAAT
Organism: Zanthoxylum bungeanum; assembly: GCA_019454045.1. Lineage (NCBI taxonomy): Eukaryota > Viridiplantae > Streptophyta > Magnoliopsida > Sapindales > Rutaceae > Zanthoxylum > Zanthoxylum bungeanum. Next base: position 58,034 of record SKCR01030521.1, read on the forward strand.
ATTTGGGTATGCTAGGCATACGTTTGGATGATACCAAACAAGAAACCCAAATTGGATAAGTGCCAAATGTAGGTTATTCTAGGGATACCATAAGTATTGTACTTATAAAACTCACGAGAGAACAATTAGATTGTTGCTCACCATGCGGTTTCCTAAGAGGAATACTGATATGCAGTGGTAAGTGTGGGAGGATAGTAAAACTCGATGAAAATCGGAGTAATACTATTCCAGACGTCGAATCTTTAATGGAACACAAATAGTTCATCAAGGATGAAACTATACCAATAATCTTCGAATAAACAAGAACCGCGTAGGTCGGAGAGATTCAGAAAACAACCTGGGGTATGGGTTTCTGATCTCACCTCATAATGATGTCTATCTTTTGAGGAATACCAACTGACTACGTATAAGGAAGTGATACAAGGTATCGACTCCCAATTATGGCAAAGTGCCATAAAGTCTGATATGGATTCCATGTATATCAACTATGTTTGGATACTAGTTGACGTACAATAAGGCATTATGCCTATTGGTACTAAATAAGTCTTCAAGGAAGACATACATGGATGGCAACATACCATTGTACTAAGCTAGGCTTGTAGTGAAAAAGAGTAGAGTTATCAACATTGTGTTGATTACGACGAAACCTTTTACCTGTTGCCACGGAAAATCCCTTTCGACAATGCTTGCTGATGCGCATGTTTCATTCATGAAATGTTGCAGCTGAATGCCAAAACCGCTTTCCTTAACGGAAACCTTTTGGAGGATGTTTACAACATCCTGACGGTTTTGTCGAACCATAACAAGCAAACTAGGTTTGCAGGTTATTCGATCCATGTTTGGATTGAAACAAGATTAGGTTCTTGGAATTGTCTTTTGATGTAATCATAATGTTTATGATTTAATTCAAAACGAAAAAATAATTCTTGTGTATATATAAGGAGTTAGGGGAGCGCACTGACAGTGAATGTCCTGAGTAATGATGATATATCATTTCTTGGAAATGATATTCCCATAATATAATCAGTGAAAGCTTGGCTTTCATGATTACGACTATAAGTCGTAACAACGGTACTATAAAGATAGAATAACGGAACAGTGAGCTGGAAATCTTCCAAGCAAGATACTGTAACCGAATAAACAACAATCCGGGTTATTGCTGCAGCTGAGGCAGCAATAGAAGCCATTTGGTCGATAACAAATCTAATTAGATAGATATAGTTCTGTTAGCAGCTGAGCTAGGCGTCAGCACATGCTAAAGAATTAATGGTCTCATCGACGATCCATCCGATACTTATTTGATATTCATCTGATTCGTTCGGATCATACATCGCGGCGATGTGAGATCGTAATAAATCGCATCAGATGATAATTATCAAATCCGCTGACAAAACCTTTTCTCAACAGTTTGAGCCAACAGTACATAGTTCGAGTGTCAATCACTCGAGTGACTGGCTATAGGCCAAGTGGAGATTGTTGGACAATTATGACCCATAGCGTCACTATTTGTACAGATCATGGTGTTGTTGTACAAATTAACTATGTGACAAAGGAGATTGCACTCTTATCATTTGTGATTAGATCACCTAGATGTATAAATGATAGGAGGGTCCATGTGATTTGTTCCTGGATGAGAATGATATGAGACAGTATCAGTCCACGAAGGATAAATCATTAAATATCCCCAGTCAGAGTATTATCGAGATTGGATATCGATAAATACGTAAAAGACTAGTATTACACTTGTGCGCGTTGTGAGGGCACAACATCATAGTTTCATATATTTGGTATAGGATACTCATGCAAGTGTAATAGGAGGTTGTGTTTTAACCAACGGTACGGGAAACAGCTTCGCTCTGGATAGACCCCGCGGAATCCCATTGGTAGTATGACTATTGTTTATGGAGTCTGCAATCAGGGTAGGTGTATTTGGTCTTAACCTGAGACTTGCACCGCTAATACTTACGACAATCAATATACTTTGGTTGAGGTCGTCCAGGGCTTTAACAGGTTCTGTGTACGCCAATGCTGGGTATATTGAGAATCGTAGTATGTTGGGTGTGATGTTAAGACAGAAGTATCACTCCAGTCATATGGAGATGATGGTCACATAGGATACGAAACTTGTTCTCTTAAATGCTCGAGCTATCGGGATATTATGACTAGGTCATGTATATCCGATTATAGAAACTAGTTGCCAGCATCCGATATGTGCTTCGTACGGGGCAGACACAATTCCAGCCCCAAGCCTAGCACGTGAACATCCGATACTGGATCGAAATACGCAATAGTTCGGTATACTACGCTTGATATAGATCACATATTCTTGTAAGGATATTTCTGGAGAATTGGGTAGGCATGGCGCTTTGCTAGAAGCCAACCTTGTCTTGTAAATCGGTACAAACGTAGTACGAGGTACTTACGTGTTCGGATAGTCCGACGACCGTATTTACTGCCAATATATCTGGGGATCTCATGTGTCGCTTCCCGAAGATTCACTGATGATGTATGACTCGCACTTTAATTAATCTGGGATTAATTTGATGAGAGAAATTTAGTCTGGGATTAATTGCGGAGATATTTTATCTGGGATAAAATATTAATTAAAGAGAGAGAACGATTAATTTGGAATTAATCAATAAAATAATATATTCGATATATTATGCGAAATTGGATTTCGATGCGGAATTAAAATTAGATTTTAATTCGGGCGAACAAATTATTTAGAATTAATTCGTTAGCGACGTGAATAGTGATTTCGCTAGGCATAATCTTTTAATTACGTCGCGACGGAAAATTTGTTAATTTGGAATTAGCGAACCCGAGCCGGGATTATTTGCGAGCGCATTCGCATTTCGAATTCGAGTGCGACACGCAAGTCAAATAAAACGTCAAATCATTAGTCACATCAAGCGTCAAATCACATGTCACTTTGAGTGATGTGACAATTTGATTGATTGATTGAGTGATTGATGTGAGTTGATTGAAAAGCATTTATTGTCTTTTGCTTTTGACTTTTTGGTAAATGAAAAATGCTTTTATTTATTTGTTTTTGTTTTTGGAAAATAAAATAAATATATATATATAAAGCATTTTCCTTTTTATTTTCTCTCTCTCTCAATTGGTTTTCATGGAAAACCCTTTTCCCTCTCTTTCTCTCTCGGCTTTGAGTCGTTCTTCATCTTCTTCCTCTTCCAATTTCTGGTTTGACCGAAAAACAAAGAAGAAGCAGAAGAGGTGCTAGCACACACTTGGGTAAATACAAAGGTGATAGGGCAGTGAACCTTTGAGCTTGGAATCCGTTTTTGAAGCTTGAAGCTTGGAGCTTCCATGGAGTCATCAATGGCCGATTCTTGGAGGAGCCAAACCAGCCCATGCCGTGTAGTCTACAACCAAAAGCAGCCACTGCCGAGCTTGACAGAGGAGGCAGTTCATTTTTTCGTCTTCGTCACATCTCAACAATCCTTGTGAGTTTTTCCGCACCTCCTATGATTGTATTCATGCGTTTTTCTTGCTTGATTTCATGATCTTGGGACCTAATCTAGAAACCAACAATCCTAGTGAACCAAAGTATAGTACTTATACAACTCACTAGAGAACACTGTAATTGTTGCTCGCCATGCGGTTTTCCTAAGAGGAATACCTATATGCAGTGGTAAGTGAGAGGAAAGTAAAACTCGATGAAAATCGAAGTAATACTATTACAGGAAACGATTCCTTAATGGAACACAAATAGTTAATCAAGGATTAAACTATACCAATAATCTTCGAATACACAAGGACCGCGTAAGTCGGAGAGAGTCAAAAAACAACCTGAGAGGTATGGGTTTCTGATCTCACCTCATAAAGATGTCAATCTTATTGAGGAATCCGAACTGACTACGTATGAGGAAGTGATACAAGGTATCGACTCCCTATTATGGCAAAGTGCCATGATGTCCGAAATGGATTCCATGTAAATCAACCATGTATGGATACTAGTTGATGTACTGGAAGGCATTGTGCCTATTGGTACTATATAAGTCTTCAAGGAAGACATACATGGAAGGCAACATACCAACGTACTAAGCTAGGCTTGTAGCGAAAAATGTATCGTTATCAACATTGTGTCGATTACGACGAAACCTTTTACTCGTTGTCATGGTTAAATCCATTTGGATAATGCTTGCTAATGCTGCATGTTTCATTCATGAAATATGGTAGCTGAATGCCAAAACCGCTTTCCTTAACGGAAACCTTTTGGAGGATGTTTACAACATCCTGACGGTTTTGTCGTACCAAAACAAGAAAACAAGTTTTGCAAGTTATTTGATCCATTTATGGATTGAAGCAAGCATTGTGTTCTTGGAACTGATGTTTTGATGTAATCATAATGGTGTATGATTTAATTCAAAACTGATATGATTCTTGTGTATATAAGGCGGTTAGTGGGAGCGCACTGACAGTGACTGTCCTATAATAATGATGATATATCATTTCTTGGAAATGATATTCCCATAATAAAATCGGTGAAAGCTTGGCTTTCATGAAAATTCTCCGTAGAATTCTTGGGAGAAACAATTTTTATTCTAGGAATAAAGATCTACTGGGATAGATCTAAAAGTTGTTTGTACTCTCCGAGAACTCATACATTGAAATAAATGTACGCGACCTGATATCTCATATGCTTTGAGCATATGGAGTCACAATCAGGCCAATCCAAGTGATAGTCACTGGATTGATGTTAAGAACATCCTTATGTTGGACAATTATGACCCATAGCGTCACTATTTGTACAGATCATGGTGTTGTTGTACAAATTAACTATGTGACAAAGGAGATTGCACTCTTATCATTTGTGATTAGATCACCTAGATGTATAAATGATAGGAGGTCCCTATGATTTGTTCCTGGATTGAGAATGATATGAGACAGTATCAGTCCACGAAGGATAAATCATTAAATATCCCTAGTCAGAGTATTATCGAGATTGGACATCGATAAATACGTAAAAGACTAGTATTACACTTGTGCGCGTTGTGAGGGCATAACGACATAGTTCTCATATATTTGGGTATAGGATAGTCATGCAAGTGTAATAAGAGGTTGTATTTTACCGATGGTACGGGAAACAGCTTCGCTCTGGATAGACCCCCTTGGAATTCCATTGGTAGTATGACTATGTGTCTATGGAAGTCCGAAATCAGGGTAGGTGTATTTGGTCTTAACCTGAGACTTGCACAACTAATACTTACGACAATCAATATACTTTGGTGTTGGTCGTCCAGGGCTTTAACCGGTTTCTGTGTACGCCTCTTCTGGGTATATCGTGAATCGTAGTATGTTGGGTGTGATGTCAAGACGGAAGTATCATTCCAGTCATAGTGGAGATGATGGTCACGTAGGATACGGGACTGGTTCTCTTAAATGCTGCAGCTATCGGGATATTATGACAAGGTCATGTATATCCGATTATAGAGACTAGTCATCAGACATCCGATATGTGCTTCGTACGGGGCAGACACAATTCAATCCCCAGGCCTAGCACGTGATCATCTGATATTAGATCGACATACACAATACTATGTATACTACGCCTGATATAGATCGCTTATTCCTGTAAGCATATTTCTGGAGAATTGGGTAGGCATGGCGCTTTATAGAAGCCAACCTATCTTGTAAATCGGTAAAACGTAGTACTTGGTACTTATGTGTTCGGATAGTCCGACGACCGAATTTACTGCCAACATATCCGGGGATCTCATGGGTCGCTTCCCGAAGATTCATCGATGACGTATGACTTGCACTTTATTAATCTGGGATTAATTAGAGGAGAGAGAAAATTAATCTGGGATTAATTGCAGAGATATTTTATCTGGGATAAAATATCATTTAAAGAGAGAGAGCGATTAATTTGGAATTAATCGATAAATAATATATTTGATATATTAAACGAAATTGGATTTCGAAGCGGAATTAAAATTAGATTTTAATTCGGGCGAACAATTAATTTAGAATTAATTCGTTGGCGATATGAATAGTGATTTCGCTAGGCATAATCATTTAATTAATTACGTCGCAACGAAATTCATTAATTTGGAATTAGCAAACCCGAGCCCGGGATTGTTTGCGAGCGCATTCACATTTCGAATTCGAGTGCGGCACGCAAGTCAAATCAAGCGTCAAATCATTAATCGCATCAAGCGTCAAATCACATGTCACTTTAAGTGATGTGACAATTGATTGATTGATTGATGTGAGGTGATGTGAGATGATGGCAAGCATTTTTGCTTGACTTTTGAAAAATTGTAAATGGTATATGTTAATTGATTTTTTGGAATAAAATAACATTTACACATTTTCATTTCTCTCTCTTGGTTTTACGGTTTTGGGAGCCAAAACCACAACTCTCTCTCTCTTCACCATTTTCTTCTCTATCTCACCCACTGCTTCTGGTTTTTCTCTTCACTGGTTTCAGTAAACCGTAAGTTATAGAGAGGCAAATGGGTGATTTTGTTGCAAAATCAAAGTGCTAGCACACTCTAGGAGACATACCAAGGTGATAGGTAGTAATTTCGTGAGCTTGGAATCCATTTTGGAAGCTTGGAGCTTGAAGACTTCATTGGAGGACCATGGCCGAATTTCATGGAGGACCACCCAAAGCCAAAAATGGAGGACATGGAAACTGCCACTGCCGTGACTTGCAAAGGGAGGAGCATAAATTTTTGTTCTTCGTAGCATCCAATCCGTTCATTGTGAGTATGATTCCGCCATTCTCCTTTGTTGTAGTCACTTGCTACATGGTTGATAATTGATCCTTGGACCTTAGAGAATCCAACAAGGTATCTTGAGCCAATATTGAGCATGGAAATGATTTAGGGTTAAAAATTGGGCAAATTGATTTTGAGCATGAATAATGAAATTGGATGATTTAATATGCTTATTGATGTTTAATTGAGGATTGATTGGATCAATTTGATGAAAAGTGTTTGGAACATTTTTCCCCAATTTGTTGTGGCTTGGCCGAAACTCATGAACACTAAATGTCTTGGATTTTTTATTTTTTGATTCATTGGATGAGTTAAAATCATTCGGGAAATATTGATTGTGGATTTAATTTGATTGAAACCGAATCGATTTTGAAAATCCCCTTTAGCCGAGACTTTGGAAGCATGTATTGGGTTTGATTTTTGTTAAATTATGTTGGACATGATTTAATGTTGATAAGCATGATTAATTAGGCTAATTGATGTTTTGGAGATGTTAATTAGGTAATTAATTGTGTAATACACTTTAGTTAATTTAATTGAGAAATTTGGAATTTTTGGAATTAAATTAATTGGGCTAATTTTGGAAATTGGGCTTGTATTATTGTAATTGGGCTTGGTTGTACCAAGTTAGGTTTAGGCCCAATGGATTGGATCCAATTGGGCCCAAAACCGCATCCATAAAGCCCAAATGCGACTAATGGACCTTAATTAGTTTAATTGGGCCTAATGGGCCTAAATTGATTTCTCGGCTTATGGGGTAACTCCCGGATTGAATTTTGGTTATTGGGTTTGACCCGAGTTGACCAAAAGTCCACGCCTCAAGAAATTAATTAAAAGCCCATTGGACTTTAATTAAATTGACGTTGGACGTTAATCGGGCTTTGAGACCCGTAACGATTAAATTTGGAATTTAAGTCGTAAAGGTTCGTTAATAAAGTGTAGTATTTAATTTAGAATTAAATAGCGATTAGTATTAAATACAAATTGAATTGGATTTAACTATGTAGTTTAATTTAATTCAAGAATTCGTACTTTGAGTACTTATTCGCAAAACGAGTTTGACTCGAGCAAATCAAATCGTTGTTTGAACAGGTGGATGGTCACTAATTATCAGATTATTAATTTGATTAGATTGATTGATAACATGCTTGTGTGAATACATGGGTTTGTGATGCATGAATAATGTATATCAGATGGATATTAGTTGGGTGGGGCAATTTTAGAATTGTTGTAATAAATTTGATTTATTAAATTGGACCTGTGTGTCCAGCCTATCACCTCCCATATTCTTTGTATTCTCTTCTCACCTATTCCCCTCAATGTAATGAGGTTTCTTTAGAGTGTAGTGTAACGGGTAAAAGTGATACATGTGCTAGCGGGAGAGAGAAAATGGAGAAATTTGATCTAGGATCATGTGTAAAGTATCCATCTGTATATCATTATTATTTATTTATACGCGCTTTATTATGTATTTAGAATGCATGTAAGGGGTGTATGATGATGAGACTTTAACAAAGATAATAAATTGTTTGCCAATTTGCACTGGAAAAACCCTCGAAAAATTAAGCGTTTTCCTTCCATATGAGTGATTCTCACTCAAGATCCGAGACTGGCATTGGCTTGTTGGCCAAAGTCAAGGCCTTTGTCAGTCGAAGATGTGTTTGAATCACGAGAGCTTTGTTCCATATTGGTGTCTTGTCCAAGTTGTGGTTTGTTGGCAAAAGTCAAGACCACTTCTTTGTCCATCGACATTGATACGATGCTTTCCATAGACAATGGGTTCCGCTTAACTGGGATCACTAAGTTTGTTGTGCCAAAGCCAATGCTTAGTTGATTCAGAGGAAAAAAGATTAGGCAATATATTGGATATATTGGCATATATAAGATATATGTTTCCGGACTTGGATGTCTGATGAGTGGTATTTATATCACTATTTCCCACTCATTTAACCTAATATTTTGTATAGTTTCTTGAGTTTTGTGAACTTTTTGATATTTTTGTGTTATTTTGTAGATAAATAAAGTTTAAAGCATTGGAGGCAATTTGGGGCAAAAACGGACAAAAATGCGTCAACAGGGATATTTTGGTCTTTAGCGCGTCGCGACGCCAAGCCTTCAGCGTCGCGACGTCTAAAATGCGCCGAACAGTGCTAACGTGCACCGGGTCCACAAATCAGAATCTGAGAAAAGTTTGACTTTGCTAAAATGCGCCGTGCCACGTGTCACCATCACAGCCGATCTGCTAACATGCGCCGTGCCACGTGTCAGCATCCTACGGTGCCGACAGTCATCATCGCCACGTGTTCCACATGTCATTCCATGTCATCAGCCACATCAGCAAGTCAACAAGTCAACATTGCCACCTCACCGCCACGTCATCATCAGCCAATCAGGAAGTGACACGTGTGGCAATTCTACGGTGCCGACAGTCTCTTTCCCACGTGTCGCCACATCGTCGCCACGTCAGCATCAATTATTGGATATCCTATCCTATCTGACACGTGGCGGATAAGAATCTCAGCGACCAATCAGAAGCCGCCACGTGTCACAATAATTGAAGCCCAACCACTCTGCCACGTGTCACCTTATCAGCTTATCCAGAATCTTCAACCAGCGAACCAGAGCGTGCCACGTCGACAAATCTGGCGTAGCGACGCTGAGGACCTGGCGTCGCGACGCTGGATCCTACCGAGGCCTATAAATTGAGCTCGAGATTTCAGAATTCAGTGCACCTTCCTCTCACTTAAATTCTTTCTAAAGAGAGAGTTTCTCTCTCTAGATTCTTTAGTTTTTAGTTTTTTTATTTTTTTTTTTTAGTTTTGTAAATAATTTTAATTACGTTTTGTAATAATAGTAATTTAATTTTTAGTTTTTACTTTTTACAGTTTTTTACTATTTACCATGAGGAGGTAACTCCCCCAGCTAGGGTGAAAGGTAATTCTTTATGTTACTATTTAGATTAATCTCCCTTAAAAATAATATATTCACTATTTAAAATATTGACTTAAAAAGGATACCGCCAGATTGGTCGGTTGGTAATTCATTTTAATCTGGTTTAAACCTGACTAATAAAGGATACCGCCAGATTGGTCGGTTGGTAATTTAATTTTGGTTCCGCTTTATGGCTGGTTGGACTTAATTTGACTTAATCAAGTTACCGCCTATATGCTGGTTGGAGAAAGAATCACAAGTTTATATATTTTTATGGGAGATATCTAAATTAGTAGTAGTAAAAGTAATTCCTTTTACTTAGTATTTTATTTTATTTTATTTTACTTTTCAGCTTTACTTTATGTCTTTTACTTTTAAGTTGTTACTAGCCCTAGTTATGTGTTAGTTATCTGGGGTTGTGATGAATTCTAATATCACCGTTTATAAGGGGTTATTTTATAGTTTGGGTAATTTAAAAGTTTACTTATTAAGTCTTAAGCTTAATGCTTCTTGTTGTCTGATCACCAATAAGATTGATGTGGTAAATCTAAAATGAACTAGACATAGGGATTTTAGGTTTCAGCCTTAGATTTAATAGCCCCAATCTTCCTTGAGGATAGATAACCCTTAATAGATTTCCTTACAGGATAGAAATACCTGTCGGGCGGGGTAGCCATAATTGGAACTTAAACTTAATGAATCCAGATAATTTGGTTGACATAGACATATGGTTCAATTGGGTTAAACTGGGTATTTGCGTCTGACCATCGACATAGGCTTTTGCATAATTTAGTGTTCCAGGTTAGTAAATTGATTTATTACACAAACATAAATAACCACTTCATCTTTTAAATGAAATTAGAATGATTCACGACCCTAGATCTTTGTGTCTTTTGTTATTTTCCTTAGTATTTTCTTTTGTCTTTTTATTTATTATTTTGTAAAACCACATTCAACCAATCAAACAATCATTCTCTTCCATTTAATTAGATATTTGTAAATAAATAGATTCAACAATTAATAACAACAATAGGAATTAAGTCCTCATGGGATCGATATTTTTATACTACTTGAACGATACGTGCGCTTGCATTATACGTGTGTGTTTACGCCGTCAAGTTTTTGGCGCCGTTGCCGGGGACTTATATTTCTTGAGTTGTTAATTTTGAAGCTATCTAATTTACTTGTATCTAATTTTATTTATCTTTATCTGTAATTTTATTTTTTTTTATTGTATTTTCAGGTGATTGAAAAATGGAACACTACTGGGAGATTGAAAGATTATGAGCTTTACAAGAAGATACACCCCATACTGAGAGCAACAGTCCAGTTTTCTGAGGCCTGTTGTCCAGCCCAATGATTATCACGGATGCCAGAACCAAACAATTCTACATTTGCTCAACAGAACGAAATGGGAAGATGTGTAATATGTGATGGTAACCACCCGAGCGATCAATGTATATACCTTTCAGAGTGGCAGATTTTCAGAATCATTCAAAGTATGAAAAACCATCACATTTTCCATCTATCCACCATCCATATGCGATTTTCATCAACAAATAGAACCATCAGAGGAAGATCAGTTGTTAAACATGCTCAAAGATATGTTCGAGTTGGATGCAATGCTTGAAACAAGCCAGAATCAATTGGAAAGTATTCAGAGACAATCAGAATTCATTCAGAGGATGACAGATCAAATGAGACAATTCACAGAAAACCAGATTACATACCTCAAGAACCAGTTTCAGATGACACTGATGAAGCCTTCGAGTACCAATCATTTCACAATGACACTTCAACAGAGGAGGAGGCTGAGCAGTATCAACAACCAGAGGTATCAGTTCAGGAGCCCGAACCGGCAAAGTCTCTATTTGACTTTTATTATTCAGATTCTGACGAGGATGAAACTGATCTATTTGTACCAACTTCACCAACAACGGAGGATCAAACTTTCAATCCTCAAATGAAGATCTTGGAGCATGCTTTACCATGATGTTTGAAGAAGATCTATCTGAACCATCCATTCCAGTCGTATCAGAGGATGAAAACCTAATGACAAAAAAATCTTTACATCCTCAGACAGATACTTATGGAGCATGTATTTCACAGATGACAGATGAAGAGCTGAATACAAAAATTTTACAATACATCTGTGAAGAAAAGGTGGAGCAAGAAGCAGAGCAATGGAGGAGCAAATGTCTGACCTTAATATAAATCCAGAGCATTCAGGAGAAACATCGCTGTTTTGGGGAGTACAAATCAAAGATATCACCCAGAAGCTTGACAGAATGGAACTTCCATTCCAAGTCAAGCACCATATGAGACCTCCTGATTTTCTTTATTTCTTTGCAGGAATCACTGGAACAACAACGAGCAAAAAGGTGGCACGAGCACTGCATGAGATAAAACTCTTTTTGCCACCTTACCGTTGGAAGAGACCCTTCAAAAGCAACGCTCACGGGATTGTTTTTGATCGGACATCTAAAACGACATTGAAACCTCCTTAACAGATGAATTTCAGTCACGTCTGGCTGAAGACGAAAAATTAGCGCTAGCAGGGAGGCAACCCATGCAATTTGTTGTAATATTTGTTTTCATATTTTGTGTGAACTTTTTAATTTTGTGTGTTATTTTTGTAGGGAAAAGCACAAACGGAGCATTTTTAGACAGAAGGAATGGTGTTGGCAAAAATGAAGCTAATTCATTAGCGATGGCTGAATAATGAATGGATTCTTGAAATGCATCCTAATGGATTTATATACCAAACAAGTAGCGTATTGCGTACACAATTCCGTTGTCTTAATTATTGCTTTGATTCGCTTTTCTATTGTAATTATCTTTATTTTCGTAGACAGGATCCAGACTTTTTGACCTTTCACGATTTCTTTTGTTGTTTAGCTAACAATCGTCCTCTGGAAGATATTAGTGCTATTATTACTCACCCTTTTTCAGATACTATAAATTCAGCCCGTCATTGCACTTTTGAAGGCATCCTGATTTGAAAAAGAAATACATAAAAAAAAAATGGAAGCCACTTCAAGAAGACGAGTTGAAAACATCTGTGTGTTTTGCGGTACTAGTATTGGTACTAAACCACAATACGTAGAAGCAGCACAGGAATTGGGTCGAGTCTTAGTAGCAAGGAATATGCACATAATATATGGCAGAGGCAATCTTGGACTTATGGGGATCGTTTCAAAGGCTGTACAGGAAGAGGCAGTCATGTTTTGGGAATCATCCCAAAACCCTTGGCAGAGGCAAATCTTATTGGATCATCAACAGAGAGGAACTGATCGTGCCAGGTATGTGAACGACTGGTAGAAATGATTAACCGTGCTGATGCTTTTATCGCTTTGCCATGTGGCTTGGTACATTGGAGGAAATTTTTATAGTTCTGTCTTGGGCGAACCTGAACATACACCAGAAACCGCTTGGACTGTTTAATGTGATGGATTTTATGATTTTCTTTGTGTGTTTCTTGATGATGCTCGGAGAAATGGGTTCGTGTCAAAAACCTTTAAAAGAAACTACTCTTTACTGCCAGAACTGCTCCGGATCTAATAGACCAACTCATAGCCTATGAACCACAAGTTGACCCTATTCTTTCAAAGATAAATTGGTCCGAGGACGATCGTGGTAAGAGGCGTCGGATTAATCTGGATCTTAACTTTAATTTCCTGTAGATTTTCAGCTAACCAGGTACGACCTTCTTAACTCTCCTTTTACTGTTAAGACATTGGGGACAATGTCTCATTTAGGTTTGGGGAGGAAATTAGTTGATTAGTACCTTGTTTTTAGTTTGTATGTTGTTTTATTTGTAGTCCAAAATTTTTCGATATTTTGTGTTTTTATTTGACTAAAAAAAGGTGAAATTAGTAAGAGATAGCCGAGTAAGGAGTTTCCACTCCTGAGACGTATCTCAAGCCTATTTTCGAAACAAATTAATTTTTGTTTATTTTATTTTGAATTATTTAATTTGTAATTCTCCTTAAAACGGACTAAAATGAATCTTCATATGCTCAATTGATAGATATTAAACATATATGGTAACATACGAACATAAGCTAAAATTGAAAAGTTTTTTAATATTCAGTGCTCTAGTTTAATTGGAGGAAACATCTCAAAAAGCAATGGAGTAAAAAAAAAAAAAAAAAAAAAAAACGTCTGAGATCCGAGTTATTAAGTTTGTAAGGGTGTTTTAACACCTAGTGCCCTAAAACCAACTGGTTTGGGAGTCACTGGCCAAAGCTCGCTACATAGATCAAAGATGCTGCAAAAATATATATATATGAAGTCTGAGTAATTAAGTCCGTAGGGGTGTCTTAACACCTGGTGCCCTAAAGCCAACTGGTTTGGGAGCCACCGACCCAACACTCGTTACATAGATGGAAGATATTGTATATAAATAAAAAATAGAAAAGTGAAAAATCAAAGAAAAAATCAGAAAATCTGAAAAATTATTCCATTGCTACAAAAGGTGTGAAATCTGATAGAACTTTAGGACAAAAATATTACTCTCTTATCAACTGCACTTATGACTGTTGTGGGCAAAATGAGTGATTAATATTTTGTTGGCTGTGTATATGGAGAATGGTAAAAACAATCGGAGAATTTACTTATTCGGTAATTTAGAATAAACAAAACAACTAGTAACTTGGAGTAGAAGTTTCACCTGATTAGTCACTAACTTCTTATTCTCTTTTCGCTTGTCTTTTTGCTTTTGTGTGCATTAGTTTTAATACCTGTTTACTTTTGTAAAATGTTTGTGGGTATCATTGCTGTAAGCCCTCACGAGACTACAACTCGTCCACTAGGGACACCTAGGGGTTTAAAGGCTTGTTGCATACGCTAAATGCAATCGTGATCCCTACGAAAGTGGCTTAGTTAATTTATTTATGTTATTTTACTCTATGCTTTGCTCGAGGACTAGCAAAATGTTAGGTTTGGGGGTGTGATGAGTGGTATTTATATCACTATTTCCCACTCATTTAACCTAATATTTTGTATAGTTTCTTGAGTTTGTGAACGTTTTGATATGTTTTGTGTTATTTTGTAGATAAATAAAGTTTGGAAAGCATTGGAGGCAATTTGGGGCAAAAACGGACAAAAATGCGTCAACATGGATATTTTGGTCTTTAGCGCGTCGCGACGCCAAGCCTTTCAGCGTCGCGACGTCTAAAATGCGCCGAACAGTGCTAACGTACGCCGGGTCCACAAATCAGAATCTGAGAAAAGTTTGACTTTGCTAAAATGCGCCGTGCCACGTGTCACCATCACAGCCGATCTGCTAACATGCGCCGTGCCACGTGTCAGCATCCTACGGTGCCGACAGTCATCATCCTACGGTGCCGACAGTCATCATCGCCACGTGTTCCACATGTCATTCCATGTCATCAGCCACGTCAGCAAGTCAACAAGTCAACATTGCCACCTCACCGCCACGTCATCATCAGCCAATCAGGAAGTGACACGTGTCGCAATTCTACGGTGCCGACAGTCTCTTTCCACGTGTCGCCACGTTATCGCCACATCATCGCCATGTCAGTATCAATTATTGGATATCCTATCCTTATCTGACACGTGGCGGATAAGAATCTCAGCAACCAATCAGAAGCCGCCACGTGTCACAATAATGAAGCCCAACCACTCTGCCACGTGTCACCTTATCAACTTATCCAGAATCTTCAAACCAGCGAACCAGAGCGTGCCACGTCGACAAATCTGGCGTAGCGACGCTGAGGACCTGGCGTCGCGACGCTGGATCCTACCGAGGCCTATAAATTGAGCTCGAGATTTCAGAATTCAGTGCACCTTTCTCTCTCTTAAATTCTTTCTAAAGAGAGAGTTTTCTCTCTAGATTCTTAGTTTTTAGTTTTTTTTTTATTTTTAGTTTTTAGTTTTGTAAATAATTTTAATTACGTTTTGTAATAATAGTAATTATTTTTACTTTTTACTTTTTACAGTTTTTACTATTACCATGAGGAGGTAACCCCCAGCTAGGGTGAAAGGTAATTCTTTTACTGTTACTATTTAGATTAATCTCCCTTAAAAATAATATATTCACTATTTAAAATATTGACTTAAAAAGGATACCGCCAGATTGGTCGGTTGGTAATTCATTTTAATCTGGTTTAAACCTGACTAATAAAGGATACCGCCAGATTGGTCGGTTGGTAATTTAATTTTGGTTCCGCCTTTATGGCTGGTTGGACTTAATTTGACTTAATCAAGTTACCGCCTATATGGCTGGTTGGAGAAAGAATCACAAGTTTATATATTATTTTATGGGAGATATCTAAATTAGTAGTAGTAAAAGTAATTCCTTTTACCTTAGTATTTTATTTTATTTTATTTTACTTTTCAGCTTTACTTTATGTCTTTTACTTTTAAGTTGTTACTAGCCCTAGTTATGTGTTAGTTATCTGGGGTTGTGATGAATTCTAATATCACCGGTTTATAAGGGGTTATTTTATAGTTTGGGTAATTTAAAAGTTTACTTATTAAGTCTTAAGCTTAATGCTTCTTGTTGTCTGATCACCAATAAGATTGATGTGGTAAATCTAAAATGAACTAGACATAGGGATTTTAGGTTTCAGCCTTAGATTTAATAGCCCACAATCTTCCTTGAGGATAGATAACCCTTTAATAGATTTCCTTACAGGATATGAATATACCTGTCGGGCGGGGATAGCCATAATTGGAACTTAAACTTAATGAATCCAGATATTTGGTTGACATAGACATATGGTTCAATTGGGTTAAACTGGGTATTTGCGTCTGACCATCGACATAGGCTTTTGCATAATTTAGTGTTCCAGGTTAGTAAATTGATTTATTACACAAACATAAAATACCACTTCATCTTTTAAATGAAATTAGAATGATTCACGACCTAGATCTTTGTGTCTTTTGTTATTTTCCTTAGTATTTTCTTTTGTCTTTTTATTTATTTATTTTGTAAACCCACATTCAACCAATCAAACAATCATTCTCTTCTCCATTTAATTAGATATTTGTAAATAAATAGATTCAACAATTAATAACAACAATAGGAATTAAGTCCTCATGGGATCGATATTTTTATACTACTTGAACGATACGTGCGCTTGCATTATACGTGTGTGTTACGCCAGTCAATGTCCCCCTACTAGATCTAGGAATTGGATTGGATCCAATCGATCTTAGAGATCTACCTAGTTAATTATCATACAATTTGTTGGCCAAAGTCAAGATTGTGTGATATTTAACGAGATCCTAGCCCACAAGGAAACACGGTTTCCCGAGTAAGCGACAGAGGGTTAGAGGCTCTCCGAAAAATAGTGGGAGGCAAGAATTGAATTTGCAATATTCGTTTAATTACTTGCCATACGCGCTTGAACAAATATCATTCGTCAAATATATCAAATGTTAGTTGGACTAATATTTGAATTGTTGTTTTAATAAACAGTTGGACTGTATTCAAACTATTTCATTTATAGTTGATTATATAATTGGATTATAGTAATCAATATATTTGATTAATTAATTATAGTTGATTAAATAGTTGGACTATGGTAATCATTATAATAAATAGTACTTAAATCGTTGATTAATAGTTGGACTATTAGAATCAAGATAAAATTGAAAGATTGACATTTAAAACATAATCCTAGGGAAAATGTATTTAAATGGTTTAATTTTCAAATTGGGAATGTAATTTCAGGATGGTCGGAAACTAATAAGTTACTTTATTTGATAAAATAACATATTAGGCCTAAGCCCAGAGTTAAGCAAATAGTAGAGCATAATCTTTGGAAGATTAATGTGATGATAACTTTAGTGTTTAATCCATTACACTTGTCAAATAGACTCCTTAATTTCTTAATCAAAACTAAGGATTAGATCCTTAAAGTATGATAATGAAATTGAAGGATCTTTATAGATCTTATTAGATCTTAGAAGTAATAAATTACAATAGTAAACTCTTGGAGAGTTAATGACTATTCTCAAGGAGACAAAGTCAAAATTTGCAATATGGCAGGTAGCGCAAGGTGCACTGTAGGCATTGCATTTTTGCATGTGAAATCCGATGATGAGTCTCAGTTGGAGGCACTACCTTTTTAGTTAAGGATATTACGGGAAACGGTCGTCGGAAGGAAATCGGTATTTCGTTAGATCCTTATTCACTTGTTTAGCATCAAGCTCACTTGTTGGACCTCCGTTTAGAGCACCTTTGGCCCAAAAAAAAACCCCATAAAACACCTAACCTTGGCCCACACACATCTAGCCCACATGCATTTGGCCCCACACATGCCAAGCCCACCTCACGCCAACCCTTAAGCCACAGCCTTCAACGCACTTATCATACCAACATACGTTCATAGCACCTTCAACACACACATCATCAACACCACATACACACATATAATTCACGCTTAAAGCCTCTATTGCTGAATCCTTCATATACCTAAGCCCCCATTGCCGCATCCTTCACTACTAGATAACCCCCCCTTTGCCGCATATCCATCCACCAAAATTGCCGTATTTAGCCTCTCCAATCTCCCAACATTCACGTATATTCTCACAAAGATACAAAAAAATACACTGCATGCATGAACAAACCCTAATTCTTGCTGCCTCCACTCACGAAATCACACACCAAGCCCTAGCAGCCCTCCACGCAATTAATCATCAAAAAACCTCAGCCACGTTTTGCCACCACACCATCACTCACAAGCCTTCCACTCAGATACCTTCCACAGCTTCACGCCTCACGCCTCAACAAAGCCACCTACATCCCCTCTCCCCTCAACACCTAAACCACCTTCAGCAGCCATTTCACGCATATACTACCTTTACTCACACCACCTTCATGTGAAGCCCACAACTTGCTCACACCTTCAACACGTCACAGCCTACAAGGCTCATCTTTGCCCATCAATAACTCCCTGCCTCACGTTCCAATTAAGCCACCTTGCCCACACCCTTGACCTACCTCACGCATCACTCAATCAAACCACAACCTACACGCACAAACTGAACACAAGCCTACACTCATAAACGCCACAGCCTTCCACGCAATTGCCCATTTTCTGCAATTAGCCACGCATATTGCCCATTGACCACCCAAAGTCACGCCAAAAAAACAGCAACCTAAGCGCCTAACACACCCAAAACAGACCATTCAGTTCCCCCTCAAATCTACGCATAAACTGCCTCCATAACCAGCCCCTGAATAGCCATAAACCGTACCTCTTAACCCCACAAAACCAGTGAAAAAATCACCCAAAAACAGTGAGTAAACCGAGAGTAAACCAGTCCCTGGAACAGCCCCTGATCTGCACCTTAAAACACCCAAAAAACAGTCGCTTTAAAGACCTGAAACTGCCATCGATCTGTTAGCCCTAATTCAAACTAATTTGTGGCATTGTTGTCTGGGACACAATTAAACAAGAATCGTATATCCACACTTTCGAAGAGTGGGTACTAGGACAAATTTGATTTAAATCAAATAAAGTCTACGAATCTAGTTTATTGGGCAAAGTGCCTAAAACACATTTACTTGGTAAAAGTGTAACTGCCATTGATCTGTTAGCCCTAATTCATAGTGAAGCAAGTGGGCCCATGTCTAGCAAGGCTAGATGTGGATATGAATATTTCGTGACCTTTACGGATGTGGCATCACGTTATGGTTATGTGTTTCTTTTGAAGAACACAAAGCATGAACTTTTAAAGTTTCGACGCGAAATAGACAAACAGATCGGCTAAAGTATTAAACCGTCACGGTAAGACCGTAATGAAAAATACTTAAGCAATAATTTTCTAATATACTTGAAAGAGTATAGTATTCTTTCAATGAGGACTCCTCCCGGAACACGTCAAATTTGACGGTATGTCCGAACTGAGTAATCGAATTTTGTTGGGATTGATAAAGGTTAATCATGAGTCACCCTGAGCTACAATTTCCTTCAACGGATAAGCATTAACAGTGCAGAACTTATTTAGAATAAGGTTCCATAAAAATATGTTTGACAGATTTCATATTAGATATGAATAGGATAGAAACTGGGTTTCTCATTCCTAATGATTTGGGAATGCTAGGCATATGTTTGGATGATACCAAACTAAAACCCAATTGGATAAGTGCCAATTGTAGGTTATCCTAGGGATACCAAAGTATAATACTTATACATCTCACCAGAGAATAATGTAATTGTTACTCACCATGCGGTTTTCCTAAGAGGAATACCGATATGCAGTGGTAAGTGGGAGGATAGTAAAACTCGATGAAAATCGGAGTAATACTGTTCAAAGAACCGAGTCCTTATTGGAACACAAATAGTTCATCAAGGATGAAACTATACCATTAATCTTCGAATACACAAGAACTGCGTAAGTCGGAGAGAGTAAGAAAACAACCTTGGGTATTGGTTTCTGATCTCACCTTATAAAGATGTTAATCTTTTGAGGTATACCAACTGACTACGTATGAGGAAGTGATACAAGGTATCGACTCCCTATCATGACAAAGTGTCATGAGTCTGAAATGGATTCCATGTATATCAAGTTAGTTTGGATACTAGTTGATGTACCGCAAGGCATTGTGCCTATTGGTACTTTATAAGTCTTCAAGGAAGACATACATGGATGGCAACATACCAACGTATAAAGCTAGGCTTTTAGCGGAAATGTATCGTTTTCAACATTGTGTTGATTACGATTCAACCTTTTAGCTGTTGCCATGGTAAATCCATTTGGATAATGCTTGCAGGCGCTGCATGTTTCATTTATGAAATATGTCAGCTTAACGGGAAAATTGCTTTCCTTCAAAGGAAACCTTTTGGAGGATGTTTATAACATCCTGTCGGTTTTTTCGTACCAAAACTAGCAAACAAGGTTTGCAGGTTATTCGATCAATGTTTGGATTGAAGCAAGCATTAGGTTCTTGGAATTATCGTTTTGATGTAATCATAATGGTTTATGATTTAATTCAAAACGAAATGATTCTTGTGTATATATAAGGAGGTTAATGGGAGCGCACTGACAATAAATGTACTATAAATAATGATGACATGTCATTTCTTGGAAATGATATTCCCATAATATTATCGGTGAAAGCTTGGCTTTCATGATACTCTCCGAGAAATCGTACATTGAAAAATATACGCGACCTGGTGTCTCATACGCTTTGAGCATATGGATTCACAATCAGGCCAATCCGAGTGATAGTCACTGGATTGAAGTTAAGAACATCTATTAGTATCTTAGAGAACTAATGATGCTATCTAAACTATGGAGATGGAGAACTTGAAGTGACTGAGATCACTACTGCAAGTTTCTAACCGATAAAACGACTATAAGTCGCAAACGGTACTATACAGTTTGAATAACGGAACAGTGAGCTGGAAATCTTCCGAGCAAGATACTGTTACCGAATATAAACAAAAAATACGGGTTATTGCTGCAGCTGAGGCACCAATAGAAGCCTTCTGGGTCGATAACAAATCTAATTAGATTAGATATAGTTCTGTTAGCAGCTGAGCTAGGCTTCAGCGCAGGCTAAAGAATTAATGGTCTCATCAACGATCCAGATATATACTTCGATATTCATCTGATTCGTTCGGATCATACATCGTGGCGATGTGATGATCGAATAAATCGCATCAGATGATAATCATGCAAATCCGTTGACGAAAGCCTTTCCTCAGCAATTTGAGCCAACCGTACATAGTTCGGGTGTTAGACACTCGAGTGACTGGTTATAGGCCAAGTGGGAGATTGTTGGACAATTATGGCCCATAGCGTCACTATTTGTACAGATCATGGTGTTGTTGTACAAATTAACTATGTGACAAAGGAGATTGCACTCTTATCATTTGTGATTAGATCACCTAGATGTATAAATGATATGAGGTCCCTATGATTTGTTCCTGGATTGAGAATGATATGAGACAATATCAGTCCACGAAGGATAAATCATTAAATATCCCTAGTCAGAGTATTATCGAGATTGGACATCGATAAATACGTAAAAGACTAGTATTACACTTGTGCGCGTTGTGAGGGTACAACGGCATAGTTCTCATTTATTTGGGTATATGATACTCATGCAAGTGTAATAGGGTTGTGTTTTACCGATGGTATGGGAAACAGCTTCGCTCTAGATAGACCCCCTCAGAATTCCATTGGTAGTATGACTATATGTCTATGGAAGTCCGAAATCAGGGTAGGTGTATTTGGTCTTAACCTAAGACTTGCACCGCTAATACTTACGACAATCAATATACTTTGGTTTTGGTCGTCAAGGGCTTTAACCGGTTTCTGTGTACGCCTCTTCTGGGTATATCGAGAATCGCAGTGTGTTGGGTGTGATGTCAAGATGGAAGTATCACTCCAATCATAGTGGAGATGATGGTCACGTAGGATACGGGACTGGTTCTCTTAAATGCTGCAGCTATCGGGATATTATGACAAGGTCATGTATATCCGATTATAGAGACTACTCACCAGACATCCGATATGTGCTTCGTACGGGGCAGACAAAATTCCAGCCCCAGGCCTAGCACGTGATCATCCGATACTGGATCGACATACACAATACTATGTATACTACGCCTAATATAGATTGCTTATTCCTTTAAGCATATTTCTGGAGAATTGGGTAGGCATGGCGCTTTACTAGAAGCCAACATTGTCTTGTAAATCGGTAAAACGTAGTACTTGGTACTTACGTGTTCGGATAGTCCGACGACCGAATTTACTGCCAACATATCTGGGGATCTCATGGGTCGCTTCCCGAAGATTCACCGATGACGTATGACTCGCACTTTATTAATATGAGATTAATTAGAGGAGAGAGAAAATTAATCTGGGATTAATTGCGGAGATATTTTATCTGGGATAAAATATCATTTAAAGAGAGAGAGCGATTAATTTGGAATTTATCGATAAATTAATATATTCGATATATTAAACAAAATTGGATTTCGACGCGGAATTAAAATTAGATTTTAATTCGGGCGAACGAATTAATTTAGAATTAATTCATTGGCGATGTGAATAGTGATTTTGCTAGGCATAATCATTTAATTACGTCGCAATGGAAATTCGTTAATTTGGAATTAGCGAACCCGAGCCCGGGATTGTTTGCGAGCGCATTCGCATTTCGAATTCGAGTGCGGCACGCAAGTCAAATCAAGCGTCAAATCATTAATCGCATCAAGTGTCAAATCACATGTCACTTTGAGTGATGTGACAATTGATTGATGTGAGATAATGGT
This sequence comes from Zanthoxylum bungeanum, assembly GCA_019454045.1. Classification (NCBI taxonomy): domain Eukaryota; kingdom Viridiplantae; phylum Streptophyta; class Magnoliopsida; order Sapindales; family Rutaceae; genus Zanthoxylum; species Zanthoxylum bungeanum. The sequence goes on from SKCR01030521.1 coordinate 80,973, forward strand.
AAGCATTTATTGCCTGACTTTTGAAAATTGTAAAATGGTATATGTTAATTGATTTTTTGGAAATTAAATAACATTTACACATTTTCATTTTTCTCTCTTTGTTTTAGGATTTTGGGGCCAAAACCACAACTATCTCTTCACCATTTCTTCTCTCTCTCGCCCACTGCTTCTGGTTTTTCTCTTCACTGGTTTCAGTAAAACCGTGAGTTATAGAGAGGCAAATGGGTGATTTTGTTGCAAAATCAAAGTGCTAGCACACTCTAGGAGACATACCAAGGTGATAGGGTAGTAATTTCGTGAGCTTGGAATCCATTTTGGAAGCTTGGAGCTTGAAGACTTCAATGGAGGACCATGGCCGAATTTCATGGAGGACCACCCAAAGCCGAAAATGGAGGACATGGAAACTGCCACTGCTGTGACTTGCAAAAGGGAGGACATAAATTTTTGTTCTTCGTAGCATCAAATACGTTCATTGTGAGTATGATTTCGCCATTCTCATTTGTTGTATTCACTTGCTTCATGCTTGATAATTGATCCTTGGACCTTAGAGAATCCAACACCTTAAGTATCTTAGATGATCTAAGGATGCTTTCTTAAACTATGGAGAAGGAGAACTTGTAGTGACTGGGTTCACTGCTGCAAGTTTCCTGACCGATAAAAAACACTATAAGTCGTAACAAAGGTACTATACAGTTTGAATAACAGAACAGTGAGATGGATATCTTCCAAGCAAGATACTGTTACCGAATAAACAACAAAAGTGGATTATTGCTGCAGCTGAGGCAGCAATAGAAGCCTTTTGGATCAATAAAAATCCTAATCAGATTAGGATTAGTTCTGTTAGCAGCTGAGCTAGGCTACAGCACAGGCTAAAGAATTAATGGTCTCATCAACGATCGAGATATATACTTCAAATATTCATCTGATTCGTTCAGATCATACATCGTGGTGATGTGATGATTGAATAAATTGTATCAGATGATAATCATGCAAATTCGCTGACAAAAACCTTTTCTCAGCAGAAGTTTGAGCGAACCGTACATAGTTCGGGTGTAGGACACTTGAGTGATTGGCTATAGGCCAAGTGGGAGATTGTTGGACAATTATGACCTATAGCATCACTATTCGTACAGATCATGGTGTTGTTGTACAAATTAACTATGTGACAAAGGAAATTGCTCTTTTATCATTTGTAATTAGATTACCAAGATGTATAAATGATAGAAGGTCCTTATGATTAGTTCCGGATTGAGATGATATGAGACAGTATCAATCCACGAAGGTTTAATCATTAAATATCCCTAGTCAGAGTATTATCGAGATTTGACATCGATAATGTGTAAAAGACTAGTATTACACTTGTGCGCGTTGTGGGAGCATAACGACATAGTTCTCATATATTTGAGTATATGATACTCATGCAAGTGTAATAGGAGGTTGTGTTTACCAATGGTACGGAACAGCTTCGCTCTGGATAGACCCCTCGGAATTCCATTGGTAGTATGACTATGTGTCTATGGAAGTCCGAATCAGGGTAGGTGTATTTGGTCTTAACTTGAGACTTGCACCGTTAATACTTGCGACAATCAATATACTTTGGTTTTGGTCGTCCAGGGCTTTAATCGGGTTCTGTGTATGCCTCTTCTGGGTATATTGAGAATCATATTGTATTGGGTGTGATGTCAAGACGGAAGTATCACTCCAGTCATAGTGGAGATGATGATCACGTAGGATACGAACTGGTGCTCTCATGTACTGCAGTCATCGGGATAATATGACTAGGTCATGATTATCCGATAATAGAGACTAGTTACCAGAGATCCGATATGTGCTTCGTACAGGGCAGACACAATTCCAGCCCTATGCCTTGCAAGTGACATCCGATGCTGGATCGAAATACGCAATACTACGTATACTACGCCGGATATAGATCACATATTCCTATAAGAATATTTCTGGAGAATTAGGTAGGCACGGTGCTTTGCTAGAAGCCAACCATGTCTTGTAAATCGGTAAAAACGTAGTACTAGGTACGTACATGTTCGGATAGTCCGACGACCGGATTTACTGCCAACATATCCAGGGATCTCATGGGTCGCTTCCCAAAGATTCACCGATGACGTATGACTCGCACTTTATTAATCTTGGATTAATTATAAGAGAAAAATTAATCTAGGATTAATTACGGAGATATTTTATCTGGGTTAAAATATTATTTAAAGAGAGAGAACGATTAATTTGGAATTAATTGTTAAAATAATATATTCGATATATTATACGAAATTAGATTTCGATGCGGGATTAAAATTAGATTTTAATTCGGGCGGACGAGTTAATTTAGAATTAATTCGTCAGCGATGTGAATAGTAATTTTGCTAGGCAAAATTATTTAATTGAATTTGATTTAATTACGTTGCAACGGAAAATTCGTTAATTCAGAATTAGCGAACCCGAGCCCGAGAGTGTTTGCAAGCCCACTCGCATTTCGAATTCAAGTGCGGCCCACAAGTCACATCTAGCGTCAAATCATTAGTCACTTTGATTGATGTGATGTATAGTCACTTTGAGTGATGTGACAACTTGTCACTTGTGATTGATGGTGGTGGTTGGATGGCTTAAATGCCATTTACCAAATTTTGAATTTGGTATATCTTTATTTGATTTTGGAAATCAAACCAACTTAACACACTTTTTCATCTCTTTCTTCTCTTCTCCAACTCTCGGCCAAGGGCCAATTTCTTTCTTTTGGTTCTCCTTTTGCCAAGAACAAGATGAAGTGAAAAGGAAATTTTGTGGCAAAAATTCCTTAGTACTAGCACACATTTGGAGTCATCCGAAGGTGATAGAGAATCTCACCCGTGGGCATGGAATGCACACCAAGCTTGGAGCTTGAAGGACCGAAAATGGAGCACACAAAAGTGGAGAAAGCCGAGAGCACCATGGAAGGAAAGCTTGAAGTTTTTTGTTGTTCCTCGCATCGCAAAAGCCGATCAATGTAAGTATGATTCCGTCATATTTCATTGTTGTATTCACACATGTTTCATTGCTTGAATGATCCTTAGGACTAACTAGAAACCCAACAGTTTATTATGGGGATATGAGTGTAGTGCCTCATAACTTGATATCGGAAATGCAAGCGTATAAGCTTCTTTGAAAGAAAAATGTGAGTTACTTAGCTTATGTGACAGATAGTAGAGTGGAAGAAAATAGCATTGAGCAAATTTCAGTGGTAAGGGAGTATCTTGATATTTTTCCATATGAGTTGCCAAGACTACCACCGGATAGAGATATTGAGTTCTGTATAGACTTAGTTCCAGGCACGCAGCCTATATCGATTCCTCCATATAGGATGGCCCTTGCAGAACTCAAGGAATTGAAGGCACAAATGCAAGAGTTATTGGATAAGGGTTTCATTCATGTAGTATGTCTCTATAGGGCGCTCCAGTGTTATTCGTAAAGAAAAGGATGGAACACTTCAGTTGTATATAGATTAACGACAGTTGAATAATGTGACAATCAAGAATAAATACCCACTACCAAGGATTGACGACTTATTTGACCAATTACAGGGGGCGCAGTGTTTCTCCAAGATTGATCCATAGTCAATATATCACCAGTTGAAGATCAGGAAGAGTGATATATCGAAGACATCCTTTCAGACTATATATGGCATTATGAGTTTTTAATGATGTCGTTTGGTCTCACTAACGCCCCCACGGCTTTCATGGATTTGATGAATAAGGTATTCATATCCTTTCTGGATCGATTTGTAATAGTCTTTATTGATGACATTATGGTGTATTCACGTAGTGAACAAGAACACACAATGCACTTACACCAAATACTACAGACGTTGAGAGAACACAAGTTGTTTGTGAAGTTTTCTAAGTGTGAGCTCTGGTTGTCCAGTGTTGTGTTTCTGGGGCATGTTGTGTCAAAAGAAGGAATCGGTTTCGATTCCCAGAAGATTGAAGCCATTCAAAATTGGCACCGACTTACCAGTGTAACAGAGATCCGTAGCTTCCTAGGGTTAGCAGGATACAATAGAAGATTCGTAGAAAACTTCTCTAGGATAGATGCCTCATTAACACGGCTGACTCAGACGAATGTGAAGTTTGAATGGTCAGATGCGTGTGAGAAGAGTTTCCAGAAGCTTAAGCGGCGATTGACTATCGCTCATGTTCTAGCCCTATCGACATGATAATGAGGATTTATGGTGTGTATTGTGATGCTTCTAGAGTGGGATTGGGATATGTATTGATGCAAAGAGGAAAAGTTATTGCCTATGCCTCTAGGCAGCCTAAGCCCTATGAACATAATTATCCCACTCATGATTTAGAAATGACAACAAAAATCTTCGCCGTGAAGATATGGCGGCATTACTTGTATAGTGAAAAGTTTGAAATTTTGACTGACCACAAGAGTCTAAAATATATCCAGAGTCAAAAGGATCTTAATTTGAGACAGAGACAATGGATTGAGTTACAGAAAGATTATGATTGTTAGATTTAGTATCATCCGGGTAAATCTAATGTGGTAGAAGACGCCTTAAGCAGGAAATCCATGGGGAGTTTAGATCATTTGCCGATTGAAAAGTGGCATCCAGCTAGAAAAATGCATAAATGTATTCTTAATGGAGTGCGTTTTCAAGTAACAACTCGGAGAGCATTGTTGGCACAGATACAAGTCCAATCGACCCTGATAGATGAGATCAGAGTTGCCCAATAAGCAGACCCTCAAATTCAACAGATTAGAAGCAGATTAGGGCAACGGGCGGATGATGAGTATTACTTAGATAACGAGGGTCTCATTAGAAAGAAAAACAGGATTGTGGTTCCCCCTATTCAAGAGTTGAGGCATTCGTTGTTGGAGAAAGCTCATGCTCATCCTACATCATGCATCCTGGAAGTACCGAGATGTACCATGATTTGAAAGATCTTTACTGGTGGGACGGTATGAAGAAAGATGTATCGGAGTTCGTCATAAAATGCCTTATCTGCCAACAAGTTAAAGCGGAACATCAGAGACCAGCAGGCAAACTTCAAAGTTTAGATGTTCCTGAATAGAAATGGGAGAAGATCACTATGGATTTCGTGATTGGGCTTCCACGTACCTCAAAAGGGTATGATTCTATATGGTAATTGTGGACAGGTTGACTAAGTCCGCGCATTTCCTGCCAGCAAAGACTAATTATTCAGTAGCTCAGTATGATAGACTGTATCTGGATGAAACATTGTCGTTACATGGAATACCTATCTCAATAATCTCTGATCGAGGTTCTCAGTTCACATCCAAGTTTTGGAAATCATTCCAAGAAGCTTTGGGTTCCCAGCTACACTTTAGTATGGCTTTCCACCCTCAGATGGATGGTCAGTCAGAACGGACCATACAGACTCTGAAAGACATATTACGAGCCTGTGTTATTGATTTTGAAGGTAGTTGAGACCAGTATTTTCCACTTATAGAGTTGGCATATAACAACAGTTATCAGGCAAGAATTCAGATGGCACATTTCGAGGCTTTGTATAGTAGGAAGTGCAGATCCCCGGTAGGATAGTTTGAAACTGGAGAACAAAGGTTGCTCGGACCCAATTTGGTACAAGATGTAGTGGAAAAAATGAAGTTGATCAGAGAAAAGATGAAAATGGCTCAGAGTTATCAGAAAACTTATGCATATTGCCGGAGAAAAGCTTTGGAGTTCCAGGTAGAAGACTCGGTGTTCTTGAAAGTATCTCCTTTTAAGGGAGTCATGAGATTTGGCTAGAGGGGTAAGCTCAGACCTAGGTATATCGAGATGTTTCAGATACTTCGAAGAGTTTGAGGGAGAGCATATGTATTGGCGCTTCCACCCAGCATGGATAAGATACATCCATTTTTCCATGTATCCATGCTACACAAGTACCTATATGATGAATCACATGTGTTAGAGCCTCAAACAATTGATGTTCGCCAAGATTTATCCTATTTAGAGCAACTAGTAGCAATAGTGGACAGAAAGATGAGGAAATTACGATCTAGATGGATTCCCTCAGTTAAAGTGGTTTGGCAGCACCACAAGGGACAAGAATCCAAATGGGAGCCAGAAGAAGCCATGAGAGAGCAATATCCGCAGCTGTTTATAGAAGAAAGTACGCTCCATACTTCTAAGTGTATTAATTCGAGGACGAATCATTTTAAGGGGGAGAATTGTAATAACTCGAAATTTCGTAACTCAACGAAAGTAGTAACTTGGTGACTTAGATAAACAATTTCCCCGAGCTTTAGCGAAAATCGTTGGAGATGACTTAGTGACCAATGAACCATACTTATAATGGGCTTAGCGGGCCTAGTACTAGACTATTGGGCCAAAGGCAAAATGAAGGCCTAAATTCTAGGGATAAAGCCAACTATATTTTAAATAACCCAATCAAGCCCAATAAGAATTTAAAAACCAACAAGAATTTCAAATTTTGGCCCAAGTCATTCTTTTTCCAGAAAAATCCATAATTCTCAAGACTTTTCAAGATTTAGCCTAAAGCATTTATTGAAGACCAAAAAAGAGGAGAAAAGAAAATTGGGGAAACACACAAACACCCCATTGGCCGAAAATTTCCCTAGAGAGAAAAATAGAGGATTTTCATTTTCCTTGCAAAATTTCAAAGACAACCTAAGTCAATCCATCACAAATCAAGCCTAGGAATGAGAAAATGAAGCTTACGGACTCTATTAGTGAGAAAGAAATTTGATACAAGGTAAGAAAACTTAACCCAAATTTGAAATTTTGATGTTTCGATGATTTAGTGATTGATGGGTGTTTTTGGCTTGTCGTTGATGATGTTTAGATGATTATTATATTAAGAAGGGAATTTTTGAGAGAAACCTGTTATTGTGACGATGTTAGAAGGGTATATTAATAATGATTGGTATACTTATACAAAAGGATGCCCTTTGCCCAGTTCTGTTCATGTAAGCGTCGCGACGCCAATGGGCTAGCGTCCCGACGCAAAATAAAGTGTTGCTCTCTTGCTCAGTTCAATTCTTGAGGTAGTCACGACATTTAATATTTAGCGTCACAACGAGTGTAGGAATCACGATGCTCATCACTTAGCGTCGCGACACGGAACCAAATGATGCTCTGCCTTAGTTGTTTGTGTGAGCGTCGCGACACTCATAGGCCAGTGTCGCGATGTGCGACCAAATTTTTCCAGGATCAGTTTTATCTATTTCAACTTCATCCTAAGATGTTAGAGGGCACCCTAAGGGTTTTGAATCGATAACTAAACACGTATTATGTCATGTCACAAGCAGAATGTGCCAATCATGTATTATATATACTTTCTTATCTTATGTAAATATTCTGAGTAATAAAGAAGGAAACTAACAGATTGTTTTGACTTTAGATAGACGTCAGGATACTCGAAGATCACCTACGCCGTGTATTGCACCTGACTTGCCATAGCACTGTGAATGGAGTACTTATTTTAGAAATTTTATTATGTTTTCAAGATATAGGTTGTAGTTCTTTTGACTTATTGATCTTTTTATTAAAAGTTTATTGAATTATTGATTTTATACGATTTGAGATATATGATTTAAGTATTTTTGATAAAGATTGATATCAGAGAAATTGTTATAATGAGAAAGATTTCAAAACTATGATTTTATGATTTTGGAGGCATGAGGGAAAAATCCACCTCAGATTGTAACTTGGAATTGACAGAAATGGAATTGACGGACACAGATAACGTGTGCATACGTAATTCAGAACTAGGGGACGGCGATATGTAACGCCCTAGAACCTAGTTCAGGACTAGAGATGACAGATGCCTCTAGATCCTTGCTTCAGAGATAAGATGATGGCACGCGTTAGAAGACAGCGATACGTAACGTCCCAATAGTATGGATTTGCACACCTAGCTCTAGTTCAGTGGCTTGGGGGACGGCGATACGTAACGCCCCAATACGTCAGGTTTTCTATAGTTTTTCAGAGATATCAGATACATGATTTTATCAAAAGATTTTCATAAAAGTTTTGAAAGAAAAAGATCTGGTTTTAAGAATTCAGAAAGTAGTTTTATACGATGATCATTTGATTCAATGATACTGATATAGTTGATTCAGGAGCTAAATAAAAGGCATCCAAAGCAAATGAGCAACTCATGCCTTTCTCGGGCTTTTGGCTAAGATCAAGTGCATTGTGGGTCATTGGCCCACATGATATTAAATATAAAATTTGGATGCTCACTTTCTCTCTTAGGGGAGTAAGGAATCTTATCAATTGTAATTATTTTTCAAATAAAAGTTGTTGTAGGCACTGCATTTTTGCATGTAAGTCCCTATGATGAGTCTCATTTGGAGGCACTACCTTTTAAGTTGCGGAAACCGCGGGAAACGGACATCTGAAGGGAATAGTCAAGAATTGACACATTGTTGGATTTAATTCGCTGGTGAGCTTCGGGTTCACTTGTTGGACCTCCGTTTAAAACACACCCCCTAGCCCAAGCCCATTAATCACACCCAATAATAATTAAAATATTTAAAACAGATGTCACAAATTAAATTAAATTAATTAAATTAAATTAAATAATTCACTCACCTCACCAATTTAATAAAATTCCCCACCATTACAATTATTCCTTTCCTTTAATAAACTAAATAAAATAAATTCCAATTTACTTGATTTCTTTCCTTTTAAAAATCCCATGCATAACCCTAATTCCCCTACCCTCTCACTATAAAAGAATAACATAATACAAAACCCTAAAAAAACTCATCTGGCTCATTGATCTCACCCTTCTCGGCATCTCTCTCCCTCTCCAACAACTCCACTCACGGCCAGACACAAAAAAAGAAAAAAACAAAAGAAGAAAACCCTAAACAAAAGAGCACTCTCTCTCTCGCTTGGACGACATCACAAGCCTTAAAACCTAACTCATCTCTCTCATCACCTCATTCACGCCACCATCTCTCTCCCTGATCGAGTCCTTCACTAAAACCACATGGTGTTGATAGCGATCCCTCCTCTTCCTCTCAACGACTCAGTAGACATCACAAACAAAAACCTAAAACTTCCTCTGACGGCCCACAAGACACACGTCCCACGAACACAAAGCAAAACACAGATCCACAAGCCGTGAACCATGATCACGATAAAACCCTTCATGCCACTGTCCTCATCGCCACTCCGAAACCAAAATAACCTAACGCCGAAACAACAAACCATAAGCAGCTCTCGGTTCTCTCTCATTAAACATCCACACAGCAGCAACCAAAAGACCACTTGACATTCTCTCTCACCTCGGTAAAAAAAAACCCACACAAGCAACCCTAAAACCCAACTCATCACGCCCTTATCATTCCTCCTTCAAACCCAAGGCACTGCCACGCCACTAACAATCAACGTATAATCATCACCCATCTTTGCCACTCAACGCCACCTGCACCCTTGCTTCACGCCTAACCTAACCGTACTAAACACACATAGCCATCACTCAACACGTCTCCTCACTGCCCCTCACATATTCGTACAAACTGCCCCGCATCACGAGCCCTCAGCAGCCCATTCACCACGTGAAGACCTTCAGCTAACGCCCACAGCCCCTTGACAAAATGCAACAGCCACAAACAGAACCCCTACTGACAAACCCTAACAGCCCCATCCCTCTCACGACTGCCCTTCATTCACAGCAAATAACCAGCCACAAAGCCCTCCTCCAACGCCCACTGGATCCGCCACCAACGGACGCAAAGCAGCCAACAAACCCTACACGGTCTCCCTTTCTCCTAGCCCTCAATCGTAACAGAAAACTAAACCCTAGACAGTCCCATCTCTCTTCATCCAGTGAGACGCACCCCAACCAACGTGAACCAAACTCCTTTCACCGTGAAACAAGGAACCAACCGACTAAACTCCCATTTCATGCAGACCACGTGAAGACTTTCAGCACACATAAACCTCTCAACAATGACCTTTAAAAGCACACAGCCCCATCACCGATAATAATAAATCCTGCAACTCACGTACCAGCCACCTTCAGCCACACACTCTTCTAAAACACACTCATGCATCCATGTTAATGCATGCACATCCCCCTCATCACCACCGACACACCTAAAATAGACTGCCTTCACCGAACAAACCAAATAAAAGCAAGTCACCCTTGACCGATACAGACAAAGCCACAAACAGTACCATATTACCATAAAATAGTAAGCTTAAACCGTGACCAGAAATCACAGCGAAACGAAGTGAAAATACCGACCCGAACAGTAAAACCAATGAAAATAATGAACCAGTAAAAACAGTGGAAATGATAACCCTTCCGGCACCGTGAAACCCACTCCCGGAAAGCGAATTATGAGGTTAGACCTAAGGGCACCCTTTTATTTATTATCATTTATTTTTTGTTATTTTATTACTTTATTTCGCATGAGTATTGTGAATTGGTGCATGATGTGAATTCCGGGTGAACGGAATATGTGTTTTCTGTTGCGGTATATCGGATGGAAACCCGGACGTAAATTCCGTAGCCGAATCCGAATGGACGGTATTGCGGTTTGCACTCGGGATACAATTGCACGTACCACTTGAGAGACACACCTATTTCGTTTCGTCCAATCTTGTGTTTGAGCATGATTAGTCGTTAGCATGTTATTTATTTAAGTCGTTAGTATGTTATATATTTCTAAGCATAATTTAGTTGTTAGTATATTGTTTCTTTATGCATGATTTAGTTACTTTCTTTCGCATTAGGAATTTAATTTATGTTTACGTTTAGGTTGTTATTTATTTTTCGTGTTTGATAATTAAACATGCTTATGAGATTATTGTGTGATATCATATGTTTGCTGTTGTGATGTCTTACTTTTAAAGCATGCAAGCTTAGACATATGATTTATCTTTATAAATGCGAACTAGATCTAGGTTACTCTTGAGCATATGTGTTGTGTAGACTTAGTTAAATTATTGCACAAATTCGTTCATTACAAGTGGCATAAGTAAGGGACCATTCCGAACCCAACGGTTTGAGGTCTTCCCTTGCGAGGGGTGAGTGCGGCCTTAAATCATTTTCCCGGTTCACACCGGGTGGCGACTCCATTTTATTTCTCCGGTCTAGTCCCCCGCGGGCTATTCCGTACTCCCAACCGAGCCGCGAGCCTGGAACAGTGTCGCCCATTTCTGTGTTCTACAGTCTGGCGACTCCACTGGGATTTAGAGAATTGGCCTCGAAATAATGTCTTATAGTGATTGTAATTTTTGCTTTAGTTAACTGTATCTACCGTAGTTTGAAAGGGGTTTAATCAAAGGCGCTTTTAAGGCTAGGTAATGGTTTGGTGTCTTCCTTCATTCACTACTTTTCTATAAGGAAAAGCTGTGAAGGCACCTAGATAATCATATACTAGTAGCCTACCGTGATTGACTTATTTGGAGGACTCCTTGTTTATTCCTGTCACCAAGCGATAAGAGCCTAAGGGGCTAGGGTACTTAAGAGAGCCTCGCTCCACCCTCTATCTGGGGAATCTACAACGGGAAATCCACTTGACAGTCAGTCACACACCATAACTCGTTGGCACGTACCTTTAGGTATAAAAAAGGTGTGCTTACTTGGTCGCTCGGACCCTTGAGTGGGGAGACCTAGTTGTGGGCAATCCTTCATCGACGGGAGCTTTTCTCTATACCCCTATAAACCCGCGTATGAACTATAGTTGTAGGATCAGTAGAGACTATTCCTTTATGTTTTGGACTCTCGTCATTTGGATCCAGTTGGACCTTTGTCAAAAGATGTGAACTTGTGTGGCCATTTAAACTGGGACGAGTTCGTGTCCTTTGACAGTTGGGCCAAAAGCTTCTAAAATGTCGATGGGCCATTGTATGTTTGGGCCTCTTATCATTTGAAGTTGTTTAGCCACGTTATCGCAAAGTGTAAACCTGTTGGGCCTTTTCAACTTGGACAAGTTTGCACCGCGCAATAGTATGATTGAATACTTTAAAATGATAATGGGCCAACTAGTGTAAAATTTTTTAAATGAGCTTATATATTATATACATTGCACGTATCTCATGCATCTCATGCATACACGCATCATGTTAACCCCGTGTCTTAAAAGCCATCATAGATATCCGTTGGGTTAGAGAAGAAAAAAAGGCTTGTCAATAAGAGTTTAGCAAACATGGATGGCGAGGAAAAGGAAATCGAGAAACAGAAAACCTTACGGCAAGGATAGAAAGATCATTGGGGGGCCTTCAAAAAAAAAAAATGAAAATGAAAAGAAAAAAAAAAGAAAGAAAAAAAATATTTGTTTGTTTTTAGTCCTTGATAGTTAGACATAAGTTCGTTGATGAAATTGATTGCTTTAGAGTGAAACTTTAGAAACGATAAACCCTTGATGTGCTTTTATCTGATGCTTTTAGTAATTGATCTATGTTAGACTCGTAAGCACTTGATTATGGTTCTTAGCAATGAAAACCTGAGTAGCTAGCAAAGTGACTAGTCGAAGAACTTGTAGGTCGGTGAATGACCGTTTGCTTAGATGTCTATCTTGATTTGCTTATGTTATGATGTGTGGTATGGTTGAAAATGAAAAGAAAAGTCTCTAAAGAAAAGAATTGAACCACCTATAACCGATAAGCGTGAAGCTACCCATGGGCGAGTATTATGACCACCATGAGGAGAAATGCTACCTTAAAGGGTAGGTGTGTTGAAAAAAAAAAGAGAAAAAAAATGAAGTTCAAAATGAAAAGAAAAAAGAGAGACAAAGGAAAAGAAAGATAAAACCATACTACATTGAGCACGAAAAAGTGATTGCAGAGCATAACTGAAACATCTAGGTTAGTTTGACCCATCGATCCCGATTTTTGAAACGAAATCATCGAGTTAGCTTACCTAAGGATTAAGCTGTGAAAGAACCTTTGCAAACACATACTTTGAGTCTGGCTTAGATCATTTATCCAAATACTTGGATTTGAGTTGCATTGGGGTTTTGAAAGTTCTCTGGTTTCATTACTGAGCATTCTTTGAGGACAATGATATGTATAACTATTGGGACTATTTCGTAGCATGTGATATAGTATGATGATATGGAAGGCCCCACCATGTGGTTCATCTTGACCAAGTGCAAACAGCGGAGAGCAGAAAGCTAAATCAAGACTGGGGGCGACCAGTCTACCACCCCGTGAATAAGAAGTATAACAAGAAATTGAGCCATGAGACCAGAGAGAAGACTGAGCAATCACCTGGAGAACTGGCGGAAGACCTAACCCAACGGAATATGAAATTCATTTATGCATGCATGCATACACGTAACATATTTTGCATTCTCTTTTTTGTGTTTGTTTTGTTCTGTATTCACAGGTTTCAAAGAATAAAAAAAGAAAGCGGCAAAGACAAGCCAACCAGAATCAGCAACATATGAGTAGTAGTTTTGGGGATGAGTCCCAGGGTTGAGGCCCATATCAGTTTCAGTTTTGGGGATGAGTCCCAGGGTCGAGGCCCACATCAAAAGAATCCGGGAATGAATCCTAGGGTCGAGACCCACAACAGCAGAGTTTTGGAATGAATCCGGGAAGGAATCCTAGGGTCGAGGCCCACATTATCAAAGTTTCGGGAATGAATCCCAAGGACGTGGCCCACTTCACCAGCAGTTTTGGGGATGAGTCCCAGGGTTGAGACCCACACATCATTAAAAGTCGGGAATGGCACTCCGAGAATGGAGCACAGGTTCGGGAATGAACAAGCCGAGAATGGCACTCCGAGAATGGAGCAAGGTTCGAGAATGAACAAGCCGAGACTGGCAATCCAAGAATGAAACAAGGTTCGAGAATGAACAAGCCAAGAATGGTAATCCGAGAATGGAACAAGGTTCGAGAATGAACAAGCCAAGAATGGTAATCCGAGAATAGAGCAGAGTTCGAGAATGAACAAGCCAATGATGGTAATCCGAGAATGGAACAAGGTTCAGGAATGAATAAGTCAGAAATGGCACTCCGAGAATGGAGCACGGTTCGAGAATGGACCACCTCACAATAACGGTTCAGGAATGAAGCCCAGGAAATAAAGCCCACATTCAGCACAGTTCGGAAATGAACCATCATCATCAGTTTCGCCGGGTATGGCACTCTTGGGGGAAGCCCACATTAGCATCAGCATCAGTCTTGCCGGGTATGGCACTCTGGGGGCGAAGCCCACATTATCATTATTAGTCTGGTCGAGTATGGCACTCTGGGGGCGAGGCCCATATCAGTATCAGTTTGGGACGAGGTCCATATCAGTATCAGTTTGGGGCGAGGCCCACATCAGTATCAGCATGGGGGCGAGGCCCACATCAGAGTCAGCATGGGGGCGAGGCCCATATCAGTATCAGTTTGGGGCGAGGCCCATATCAGTATCAGTTTGGGGCGAGGCCCATATCAGTATCAGTTTGGGGCGAGGCCCATATTAGTATCAGTTTGGGGCGAGGCCCATATCAGTAATAGTTTGGGGCGAGGCCCATATCAGTAACAGTTCGGGGGCGAGGCCCATATCAATATCAGTTTGGGACGAGGTCAATATCAGTATTAGTTTGGGGCGAGGCCCACATCAGAGTCAGCATGGGGGCGAGGCCCACATCAGAGTCAGCATGGGGGCGAGGCCCATATCAGTATCAGTTTGGGGCGAGGCCATATCAGTATCAGTTTGGGGCGAGGCCCATATCAGTATCAGTTTGGGGCGAGGCCCATATTAGTATCAGTTTGGGGCGAGGCCCATATCAGTAATAGTTTGGGGCGAGGCCCATATCAGTAACAGTTCGGGGGCGAGGCCCATATCAATATCAGTTTGGGACGAGGTCAATATCAGTATTAGTTTGGGGCGAGGCCCACATCAGAGTCAGCATGGGGGCGAGGCCCATATCAGTATCAGTTTGGGGGTGAGGCCCATATCAGTAATAGTTCGGGGGTGAGGCCCATATCATTATCAGTATTAGTCTTGCCGGGTATGGCACTCTGGGGGCGAGGCCCATATCATTATCAGTATTAGTCTTGCCGGGTATGGCACTCTGGGGGCGAGGCCCACATCGTTATCAGTATCAGTCTTGCCGGGTATGACACTCTGGGGGCGAGGCCCACATCATTACTAGTATCAGTTCTGCCGGGTATGGCACTCTGGGAGTGGGGCCCACTTCGTTATCAATATCAGTCTTTCCGGTATGACACTCTGGGGGCGGAGCCCATATTGTTATCAGTATCAGTCTTGCCGGGTATGGCACTCTGGGGGCGAGGCCCATATCATTACTAGTAACAGTTCTGCAGGGTATGGCACTCCGGGTATGGAGATATTACAACGACGCATTGGGTATGAGGTTTAGCACGCCATGTACGGCACTCTGGGTATGGAGATATTACAGCGACGCCTTGGGTATGAGGTTTAGCACACCAGGTACGACACTTTGGGTATGGAGACACATCTGCGACGCCTTGGGTATGAGGTTTAGCATGCCAGGTAAGGCACTCTGGGCATGGATATTACAGCGACGTCTTGGGTATGAGGTTTAGCACGCCAGGTACGACACTCAGGGTATGAAGACACATCCACATCATTATCAGCAGTTATTGGGATGCGTCCCAGGGTCGAGGCCCACGTCAGCATCAGTATCATTTACGGAGATGAGTCCCGAGGGTCGAGGCCCATATCATCATCAATATCAGTTTCGGGGATGAGTCTCAGGGTTGAGGCCTACATCAGTATCAGTTTTGGGGATGAGTCCCAAGGTCGTGACCCACATCATCAGCAGTTTGGAGACACATCCACATCATTATCAGCAGTTTGGGGATGTGTCCTAGGGTCGTGACCCGCATCATCAACAATTTTGGGGATGCGTCCCATGGTCGTGACCCACATCATCAGCAGTTTGGGGATGCGTCCCGGGGTCGTGACCCACATTGTCAACGTTATCGGGATGCGTCCCAGGGTCGAGGCCCCCCTTGTCGGTTGCAGTTATTGGGATGCGTCCCAGGATCGAGGTCCACTGCATCATCAGTTTCGGGATGCGTCCCAGGGTCGAGGCCCACATTTTGTCAGCGGTATTAGGATGCGTCCTAGGGTCGAGGCCCCCGTTTTCGGTTGCAGCTAGCGGGATGCGTCCCAGGATCGAGGTCCACTGCATCATCAGTTTGGGATGCGTCCCAGGGTCGAGGCCCATATTTTGTCAACGTTATTGGGATGCGTCCCAGGGTCGAGGCCCCCGTTGTCGGTTGCAGTTATTTGGATGCGTCCCATGATCGAGGTCCACTGCATCATCAGTTTGGGATGCGTCCCAGGGTCGAGGCCTATATTTTGCAGCGGTATTGGGATGCGTCCCAGGGTCGAGGCCCCCGTTGTCGGTTGTAGTTATTGGGATGCGTCCCAGGATCGAGGTCAACAGCATCATCAGTTTTAGGATGCGTCCCAGGGTCGAGGCCCACTTTTTGTTAGCGGTACTGGGATGCGTCCCAGGGTCGAGGCCCCCATTGTCGGTTGCTGTTATCGGGATGCGTCCCAGAATCGAGGTCCATTGCATCATCAACTCAGCAAAAGCGACTGGGAAGTCAGGTGGCAGCTGGCGAGCCAGATAAGTAAAAATGCATTGCATAACTTTGATAGGATTGTTCTTGTCACACGCTGCACAAGTCCCATCAAAGTGGGAGCGACTGTAGGCACTGCATTTTTTCATATAAGTCCCTATGATGAGTCTCATTTGGAGGCACTACCTTTTAAGTTGCGGAAACCGCGGGAAACGGACGTCGGAAGGGAATAGTCAAGAATTGACACATTGTTGGATTTAATTCGCTGGAGTAGCTTCGGGTTCGCTTGTTAGACCTTCGTTTTAAAACACACCCTTAGCCCAAGACACACGTCCCACGAACACAAAGCAAAACACAGATCCACAAGCCGTGAACCACGATCACGATAAAACCCTCCATGCCACTGTCCTCATCGCCACTCCGAAACCAAAATAACCTAACGCCGAAACAACAAACCATAAGCAGCTCTCGATTCTCTCTCATTAAACATCCACACAGCAGCAACCAAAAGACCACTTGACATTCTCTCTCAACTCGGTAAAAAAAAAAACTCACACAAGCAACCCTAAAACCCAACTCATCACGCCCTTATATTCCTCCTTCAAACCCAAGGCACTGCCACGCCACTAACAATCAACGTATAATCATCACCCATCTTTGCCACTCAACGCCACCTGCACCCTTGCTTCACGCCTAACCTAACCGCACTAAACACACATAGCCATCACTCAACACGTCTCCTCACTGCCCCTCACATATTCGCACAAACTGCCCCGCATCACGAGCCCTCAGCAGCCCATTCACCACGTGAAGACCTTCAGCTAACGCCCACAGCCCCTTGACAAAATGCAACAGCCACAAACAGAACCCCTACTGACAAACCCTAACAGCCCCATCCCTCTCAACGACTGCCCTTCATTCACAGCAAATAACCAGCCACAAAGCCCTCCTCCAACGCCCACTGGATCCGCCACCAACGGACGCAAAGCAGCCAACAAACCCTACACGGTCTCCCTTTCTCCTAGCCCTCAATCGTAACAGAAAACTAAACCCTAGACAGTCCCATCTCTCTTCATCCAGTGAGACGCACCCCAACCAACGTGAACCAAACTCCTTTCACCGTGAAACAAGGAACCAACCAACTAAACTCCCCTTACATGCAGAGCACGTGAAGACTTTCAGCACACATAAACCTCTCAACAATGACCTTTAAAAGCACACAGCCCCCTCACCGATAATAATAAATCCTGCAACTCACGTACCAGCCACCTTCAGCCACGCACTCTTCTAAAACACACTCATGCATCCACGTTAATGCATGCACATCCCCCTCATCACCACCGACACACCTAAAATAGACTGCCTTCACCGAACAAACCAAATAAAAGCAAGTCACCCTTGACCGATACAGACAAAGCCACAAACAGTACCGTATTACCATAAAACAGTAAGCTTAAACCGTGACCAGAAATCGCAGCGAAACGAAGTGAAAACAGCGACCCAAACAGCAAAACCAGTGAAAATAGTAAACCAGTAAAAACAGTGGAAATGATAACCCTTCCGGCACCGTGAAACGCACTCCCGGAAAGCGACTTAAGAGGTTAGACCTAAGGGCACCCTTTTATTTATTATCCTTTATTTTTAGTTATTTTATTACTTTATTTCGCATGAGTATTGTGAATTGGTGCATGATGTGAATTCCGGGTGAACGGAATATGTGTTTTCTCTTGCGGTATATCGGATGGAAACCCGGACGTAAATTCTGTAGCCGAATCCGAATGGACGGTATTACGGTTTGCACTCGGGATACAATGACACGTACCACTTGAGAGACACACCTATTTCGTTTCGTCTAATCTTGTGTTTGAGCATGATTAGTCGTTAGCATGTTATTTATTTAAGTCGTTAGTATGTTATCTATTTCTAAGCATAATTTAGTTGTTAGTATATTGTTTCTTTATGCATGATTTAGTTACTTTCTTTCGCATTAGGAATTTAATTTATGTTTACGTTTAGGTTGTTATTTATTTTTCGTGTTTGATAATTCAACATGCTTATGAGATTATTGTGTGATATTGTATGTTTGCTGTTGTGATGTCTTACTTTTAAAGCATGTAAGCTTAGACATATGATTTATCTTTATAAATGCGAACTAGATCTAGGTTACTCTTGAGCATATGTGTTGTGCAGACTTAGTTAAATTATTGCACAAATCCATTCATTACAAGTGGCATAAGTAAGGGACCATTCCGAACCCAACGGTTTGAGGTCTTCCCTTGCGAGGGGTGAGTGTGGCCTTAAATCATTTTCCCGGTTCACACCGGGTGGCGACTCCATTTTATTTCTCCGGTCTAGTCCCCCGTGGGCTATTCCGTACTCCCAACCGGGCCGCGAGCCCGGAACAACGTCACCCATTTCTGTGTCCTACAGTTGTATTTTTTTTCAGTTAATTTAGGACTAATTTTCTTCATGTTGGGGGTAATGGGTTTTAATACCCCGGTAATTCCGATGACTATTATGCTATAGGTGGCATAATATATGATATAAATCATGCTCAAGCGTGTATGAGCTCGTGAATTACTTTTTGAACATTCGATGAATTCTTTACCGTTCCGATATAAAATTTACTTTCAGTTCTACACCGAACAACCCTTAGTATTTGAGCCATAACTTTTCATAAGATCTCCACTTTTATGAATTTTATATCTTCGGAAAGCTAAGACCGAGACCTACAACTTCCATGTTATTCATATTTCCAAAGTCAGATAAAAAATAAGTCAAAAATCATGATTACCATAGCTTTTATAGTGAATTTCGAGAAAATGACTAGAATGAAATATATGGAACAAATCTAGCCACTCATTTTATTACAAAAAAAAAATCTACCACTCTCCTATAAATAAGACATTATTCACTTATCTCTCTCTCAAGCAAAAAATGTAAGCAACTCAAGAAGGCTCTTCCAATCTTTTTCTTCCTCAAGCAAAATTTTTGAAGGAAAGGGTGATGATTTTCAAGTCCCAAATCACACAAACTAAGCTTCTAACTCTTTTTCTTTCATTATTTTTCAGTATTGGGCAAAGAAAATAAAGCCCAAAATTCACACCTTGCATACCCTATAAATTGGATGTGTTTAATTGGCATTGATAGTGTTGCTAGCATGTGTTTTTGAGAGTATCATGATATTATAATCATGGAATGAAGCCTTTATGTGTATGAATGTATTGGGGAATTATATTTTATGATTGATGATATTAGATAATTGGTTGTACTTGATTAATGAAATGAAATGAGTTATGTTAAGTTGAGTTGAAGTTGGGATGATAATGTTGGGGATTGCTTTGGGCATTATCATGGAAGAATTGGTGTTTGGCCTTGAAATTAGGCGAGCGTCACGATGCCAATGGGCTTGTGTCATGACGTGAAGCAAGTAAATGCTCTCTGCCTCGGGTCAGGTCGTATGGGCATCGCGATGCTCAATATTTGGCATCGCGATGTGGATCATAAGGGTGCTCTCTGTCTCGGGTCTGATCATGTGAGAGTCGCGATGCGCAACACTTGGCGCCGCAATGTGTAACAAGAAGTTTCCTCTGCCTCAGGTCTGACCGAGTGGGAGTCGCGACACACAACATCTGGTGTCGCGATGCGTACCCTTTTCTCAAGATCAGTTTAAGTCATTCCAATTTAATCCTAGGATGTTAGAGGCCATCCTTAGGATTTCATATCGGCACATACACATGCATTATGTCACATCATGAGCATAATATGCCATGTAGTGATAATAATTATTGAAATGAGAAGCTTATTCTAGTTCCGAAACATATCTCTCAACTTGTGTACTAATTAAGGTTATCGATTATAGATTATCGGCCGAAACCTTCGACGAAGTGAAGTAGTGCCAGTCAGATACCAAATCTGTGAGTGGACGTTTCTTTTCAAGTTGATATTTATTTATTTATTTTTGAATTGAGACTTACATTTAAGCGCATAAGGCCTTAGCCAAATTTATTTCCAGTTGTTTTATTAATAAGAATGTTTGAGAAAGTTTTGAATTTAAAAGTATGATTTTCATGATTTTTGGAGGCATGAGGATAAGCCCACCTTAGATGTGACTTATGGGAATTGACAGATATAGAAATGTGCACATGTAGATCAGGACTATGGGGACGGCGATATTGACGCCCCTAGATCCTAGTTCATGACTAGGGATGACAGATGCTTATAGATCCTATATTCTGGGTCAGGATGATGGCATGGATTGGGAGACGGTGATACGTAACACTCCAATGGCATGGATTAACACTCCTGGCTCTAGTTTAATGGCTTGGAGGACGGTGATACGTAACGCCCCAAGACACTAGTTTAGGTGTATAAGGGAATGACGATACGTTACGCCCCCATGCGTCAGGTTTTTCTACAGATTCTCAGAGATATGGTTTTCAGAAATGATGGTTTTATGAAAGAGTTTCAGAAATAACAGTTTTATGAGAGACTTTTAGCAAAATAGTTTTATTAAAACGTTTTAGAAAGAGTTAAGTTTTACAGAAGATCTTAGAGTTTTACAGACAAAAAGGATTTCCATAAAAGTTTCACAGAAAGAGATTTGTTTTCAGTTCCGAAAAGATAGTTTCTTTGAGATGATTTCGGTTTTAGAACAATGAATTTTCATAAAAGCATTTTAGTTTCCGTTTTAAATTGTCCACTCACTAGATCGTTCTAACGATCTAACCCCCCACTCTCAGTGCTTCTGTTATGTAGGTTTACCTGGAGGACAAGCTCGAGAGGATGGATACTGATGGTAGTCACTAGGGTGTTTGGGTCCACTAGGTCGAGTACAAAGATTCAGCATTGTTAGTGTCAAAGTAAAGATGCATGTCAGACATTAGTATTGTTTAAGTCAATTTAAAATGCTAAAAGTGTCCATGAACAGTGTTGTAAAGAGAAATATTATTGAATACACAGTTATAAGTATTAAAATGCATTCTATGTTGTTGAGTTGGGCAATGGTCCTTATGCATGAGTTTGTATTTGAAATGGGCTTAGTAGTGATGGTCATAATCAGAAAGTCAGAGGCTTAGGGGGATAGGTCAGCCTATTCCCTGCCGGCAACATCTCCGAAAGGGGCATGTTACAGGGTGAAGCAAAAATATATGTGATTTTTATTTATAATATATATATATATATATATATATATATATTGATTATTTCCCAAATAAAATTTGTACTCTTTAAATTTTATTTAGGACTCTTGACTTGTTTTAGAAAATCCCTGATTGACATATATAATACTTGAATCTTATAAATACGAGAGAGTGAACTATTAATTATCTGGATTAATTATAAACAAGACAGATCTACATATGTTGGCATAATTAAGTACCTTAACAAAGACTAATTATAGACAAGTCGGATTACATGTGTTGTCATAATTAATACCCAATAATCATGAAAGAAATTAATTGAGAAATCATTATAATTTATATTTTATAAAAAGTAAAAATTATGTTATATTTGAAATATCAAGAGTGGATCCCCTAACCCCCAATGTTTTATTTTATTATTTTTATATTATTAGTTGAATTATTATTTTATCATGTTAAATATATTCCCTGTGGATCGACCCTGAACACACCTAGCTATTTTATTACTTCGACACTCTTGTACTTGAGAGTAAAAAACCATTTTGTGAGTGTGTCACCCACAATTTCGCATGCATCACATGTGATGAGTGGTAATTATATCACTATTTCCCACTCATTTGACCTAATATTATGTATAGTTTCTTGAGTTTTATGAACGGTTTGATGTGTTTTAATGTTATTTTACAGATAAATAAAGTTAGGAAAGCATTGGAAGCAATTTGGAGCCAAAACAGTGAAAAATGACGAAAAAGGCATTTTTGTAATTTGTCCGCGTCGCGACGCGCAAGCTTCATGCGTCGCGACGCCTATCCTACGCCATGAGCTGCTAACATGCACCGGGGGACACATGTCAGAATCTGAAAAGTTTGATTTGCTAACGTGCCTGCCACGTGTCATCATCACATAAGATCTGCTAAAATGCGCCGGAGGGCCACGTGTCACAAGCATATGGTGCCGACACTCCGCATGACACGTGTCACCTTCTCATTGGACCGATCCTTACCGCGTGCCACATGTCGCTTTCTCATTGGACCGAAACATTCGCCAATCACCGTGTGCCATGTGTCACCTTCTCATTGCACCGTCTCACTACGTGACACGTGTCATCACCAGATTGCACCGACGAAATGCGCGTGGTCAAACCGGGTAGACCAAAAACGCGCCTTGGAGTCGCGACGCCAGCCCCAACTTTCATAGGAAGCATCTAGTTTTGTAAAATTAAAATTATGTATTTTTATTTTTAGTTTTAGTTTTTATTACAACATTTTATTTATTTACTTTATGTTTTGTAGTTAAATTTCCGTTGTGGTAAAAGGTGAAACCTTTAATATAATTATCTAGGTAAATCTCACTTAATTATAATTTATAAATTATAATTTAACCGGATTAATTAATGGCATACTTTATTACCGCCTATATGGTCGGTCTAAATATAAATTACTTTACCGCCTATATGGCTGGTCTTTATGTGACAGATAATTACCGCCTATATGGCTGGTGTAGTTGGATTAAATGGATTACCGCATATATGGCCGGTTTTAAATGTTTAACATTATTAATTCCTAAGAAAGCAGAATATAAAATAATTTATATATTATAATAAGTGAGATTCCTAGATAAGAAATATTAAATGTGGATCCTCTAACCCCAGCATTTTATTTTATTCTAAGGAAGTGATGAAACACAATATACACACTTAATAATTGATTTTCTTTTTATGGATAATTCTTTAGTTTGAGTCTTAAGCTTAATGCTTCTTGTTGTCTGATCACCAATAAGATTGATTTGGTAAACTTACAATGAACTAGACATAGGGATTTTAGGTTTCAGCCTTAGATTCAATAGCCCACGATCTTCCTTGAGGATAGATAACCATTTAATAGATTTCCTTACATGATAGACATATACCTGTCGGGCGGGGGTAGCCACAATTGGAACTTGATCTTAATGAATCCATGTAATTTGGTTGACATAGACATAAGGTTCAATTGGGTTATACTGGGTATTTGCGTATGACCATCGACATAGGCTTTTGCATATTTTCGTGTTCCAGGTTAGCAAACTGACTTATTACATATGTATAAGAGAATCAATTCATCTTTGGAATAATATTGTGTGGAGTCATGACCCTAGATCCTTGAGTCTTTTATTTTATTTTCCTTAGTATTTTCTTTTGAGTCTGTTTTTATTTTATTTAGCAAAACCACATTCAACCAACCAAAAGCAATCATTCTCTTCTCCCTATAATTAGATACATGTAAATAAATAGTATCAATAATTAGTAACAACAGTAGGAATTAAGTCATCGTGGGATCGATATTTTTATACTACTTGAACGATACGTGCGCTTGCGTTATACGTGTGTGTTTACACCGATCAATATGTAACTCAATCACTCATCTATTGGCAATCTTTAAAGGATGTCTTATGCCAGAGTCAAAGTTACACGTTTCACATACAAGATTATTGAAGAGCTCAAGTTTAAGGATCATTCATACATTACTACCATGAGCTTTCCATAGGCACGTAGGATGAACACATCTATATGGAAACTCTTGTAGGTCAGTTTGGTGTACTTATTTGTTACACATGCACCCATGTGTTACACAGGCAATCAAACCTTTCTAGTAGCATATAAGAACAATTACCTTACTTACGTGGGTGGTAATAACCATCATGCCAGTCTATTCGGATTATAAATGCCCTCATTATTGATAAGCCTTCAATTAAAAATATTTAGGAGTGACAAGATCTCATAAACCAAAGCTCCATTGGTTCTTCTGTAAATCACTCCAAGAGCTTCATCATATAGGATATCTCAAGTAGATATTTGATCTAAACCCTTATATGATAAACTATGCCAAAAATTGGTCCTAATCCAATTGAATCTATGACGTATTACCAATAGAAGCCTCCATATATGTGTAACCTTAGGTCAAAAGAAAATCTAAATTTCTCTTCCTATTTGAGCAAAATCGCAACCAAGTCAGCACCCAATTGGTTAACTAATTCAACATAATCAATTAACTGATTAGGATAATCAAGTTTTCGATGAATGATTTAGTTAGATTCACACCTTAATTAGCTCACTGATTAAATCTATTCGGTTAGCTGATTATGTAATAACCCGAGTATTATTGTTGCATTTTCCATAAGAAGTCCCGCTCAAACGGGACAAATGATAAAAATTTTAAATTTTCAAATTGGCCTCAAATGATAAAATTTTAAAATTTTAGGGACCTTTCTGAGAGAAACTTAGATTTTGGGGGTTTAATTTCGTGTTTGACTAAAATTTTAGGGTTTGACTGATAATTTCCCTTGAGGTACCACGTGGCCCAATGGAGGCTGCCACGTGACGCCCCTTTTGCCTTTAAAAAACAACCTCTTTCCCCCATTTTTTCGTGACCAACAAATTCTCTCTCTCTCTCTCTCATTTCAATTTTTCCCCCTCTCTCTTTTTTAAGTTAAGTTGTTTTCGCTGTTAACACCGCTCCACTGCCGACCATTCACCACTACACATGCCAACACCATGAAGCTCTTGACGTCATCTTTCTAAAGGCACTGGTGGTAAAGCAAATGGAGCTGTAATGAGAGAGATATAACCAGTTAAAGTTAGGTATTTTTCCACTGTTTTCCTCAACAAGTGCTGCCACTGCTCCTCCAGTGTTGTCACCACTGGTGAGTGAGGCTTTCCCTGGCAATTTCTGATCTAATACCACTAGTCTCATCCTGATTTGACATCGTTTGAGAGATTTACCTTTTTCGGGTTTGGGTAGGTCAGTTTTTATATCGGAATTCAAAATCCGACTGTTGGATCGATGATTTGGACACATCATAATATTTCCCTCGACGATACGAGCATTTTGGCATATATATTCACCGTTGAAAGTCTCTGATTTTCGGGTTCGATTTTAAAGCGGGCTCCGTGTGTCCCAAAAAGCATGCTAGTGAATTCCGGGACAAGACGTCATTAGTTTTCTGCCCAATAAATCTGTCTGGACCCATCGAGTAAATTTATCGATATAGACTTCGCATATCGGGCGTCTGGTTGAGATAGGGATTCAGTTTCACACCTTAATTGTGATTTTATATATCATTATGATTTTCTTATAAAATAATATGAAATGCATTTTAATATTAGCAATGATTTATGAAATTATGAAATGGCACTTTCGGCGGTACGACACTACAATAATGAGTTTATTGTTTTGTTTTATAAATATAAATATATGTATGGTAGTATGAATTTAAATTGGATTGGATTTGGATCATTAAAAATATTAAAATTGGAAATATTAAAATTGATATATGTGGAGCCTCGTTGTGGCGCACATCTTGGTTATTATTTAGCCTGTTGTGGCATTTATTTGTGTGGACCCCCATTTTTTCCCACCTTACAGACCCCGATTGACCCATTGAGGCAACTGTTACACGGCCCCGAGTGGCGCTATTTGGACGGTGATGACGCGTTCATGGGTGAGAGTCTCAAACCTGCGCAAGGTTTGTTTATTATTTCCCCATTGTGGCAGTTGATCATGAGGAGCCCTTCGTGGCATATGATCATGTTTGTTTTGTGGCTCCACATGGCACATTGTTTGTTTATAGCTCCAATGTTGGAAGTCTGGTTACGCAGTCCCGTGTGGCATTTCACTCATACTTTTTTTTTTTATTTAAATGATTAATATTATTGAGGATGTATATTTTATTGATAAAATGTATGAATTATAGTTATTTCTTAGCTCGAATCCTCAAAATTATTTTATTGGGCATATATATATATATGTACATCTTACTAACCATACATGATCTTGGGAAAAACCAATTATGGTGGGTTATTAAATCCCTACTGAGCTCGTGGCTTTGCTCACCCATTCTTTATCACTTTCAGGCGGAGATTTAGGTGATCAAGATCTCGAGGAGTAGCTCAAAGCCACATGTTTTTTGAGTTGTTTAGAGTGCGGGCCTCTCGTAACTCATTATTGTTAGGTATTTCGTCGGGATTTTTGGGTCATGTCACAGATCATTATGTATCAATCTATTTAGTTATGATATGATGTATACATTTTATGGACCTTTTTTTAACGTTTAAATTTAGTATGGGTGATCACATTTGTTGTGGGGACTTTTATTGTTCATTTCAAACTAATGTTTTCTTTTATTTTTAAAATATTTGTCATTTTATAAGTACCCGAAACATATGTTTGACTCTTACTATTTTGTTTAAAAATCAAATTTGAAATAGTTACATAATTGTCATTGACCCTGATTTTGGGATGTGATGACATTTTTGGTATCAGAGTGCTGATTTTACCTTTTTGGGATGTGACACCCATAAAGAAAATTTTTGAGAATTTTATTATCTCGTTTTCGATATTTTGGTCCATACGCAACATCATAGTATTAACGTTCGATATACGATCCATGTCTACTGAATGCCTCCAATAAGATAAAATGTGAGGCCGATTGCGCCGGACCAATAATCTAATTAGGAGTACATTGCTGCTATGTTTGAGACCATTAGAACTATGGCAAATCCTGCCCCACCGTAAGGAGTCGAGGCCCGTAGAGTGGCTATACTTATGGAGTTTATGAAGTTAAAAATGTCGACCTTCGAATGACAACCTGACTATGTTGCAGCTGAGAGATGGCTCAAGACCATCTAGAAGAAGTTTGATACCATTGGAGTGCCGCAATAATTTAGAGTGGGGTTCGCTACTTATCGGCTTGAGGGAGCAGCTGATGGATGGTGGGATATGATTAGGAAAGATCATGATGTTCTTAATATGACTTGGGATGTGTTCGATGGTATTTTCAGAGATCATAATGTTCCTACAAGTTACCGACACCGTATGATTGCTGAATTCTATCATTCGGAGCAAGTGGATATATATGTTGCTCAGTATCGGACTAGAATTGTCAAGCTATCTTGATTTTCTCCCTAGTTAGTTGAGAACCCAATTGAGAGATGTATGGAATTCAAGGAGGGGTTGAGAACAAGATCCAAGGGCAACTTGCCGCCTATCCATTTTCTGAGTTCACTGAGTTAATGTCTGCAGCCCAGAGAGTGGAGGATGAACTGAACCATACTTTTGGAGAGTATAAAGGTGCAGGTACAAAGAAATAAACTAGGAAAACTACCAAGAAATATGACAGGCAAATGCAAAATCTTACAGGTGGTGGTGCTTCTAGTGGGAGTAGTGGAGGATTGACCGGCGTAATCACACACGAATAACGCAAGCGCACGTATCATTCAAGTAGTATAAATGTATCGATCCCACGAGGACTTAATACCTAAGCTATTAATTTATGAAACAAAATTTTTACCAGTATCTAATGGATTGGTTGTTTGATTGGATGGTGACTTTAAACTAAAGACGAAAGTAAATTAAGGGAAAATTCAATATTAAGAAACTATCTAGGGTTGTGAATCATTCCAATATCTTTTTAAAGATGAAGTGGTTATTTTACGTTTGTGCAATATTTTGTTTATTATCTTGGAACACAAATTTATGCAAAAGCCTCTTCTGATGGTCAGATACGAATACCCAGAATAACCCAATTAATCATATTCCTATGTCAACCAAGTTATCTGAATTCATTAAGATTAAGTTCCAATTATGGCTACCCCCGCCCGACAGGTATATTCCTATCCTATAAGGAAATCTATTAAAGGGTTATCTATGCTCAATGAAGATCGTGGACTATTGAGTCTAAGGCTTAAACCTAAAATCTATTTTCCAAGTTCATTTTAAGTTTACCACATCAATCTTATTAATGGCCAGTTAACAAGAAGCATTAAGACTAAGGTTCAATAAATAAAATTTTATATTACCCAAACTATAAAATAACCCCTTATAAACCAGTGATATTGGAATTCATCACAACCCCAGATAACGGGTTTAGTTACTACATATAACTAAGACTAGTAAAACCTTAAATAAAGTAAATGACATAAAGTAATGCTGGAATTTAAATAAAGTAAATGCTGGAAAGTAAATGCTGGAAATTAAAAAGGGAAAAGTACAATAAAATAAAATGCTGGGGTTAGAGGATCCACTTTTATTACTTCTATTTTAGATATCTCCCTTATTATAATATATTAACTTTTCGTGATATTACTGTAGGACACATAACTCGGTGACGCTATTCCAGGCTCGCGGCCCGGTCGGGAGTTCGGAGTAGCCCGCGGGGGACTAAACCGGAGAAATAAATGGAGTCGCCATCCAGTGTGAACTGGGAAAATGATTTAAGGCCGCACCCACCCCTCGCAAGGGAATACCTCAAACCGTTGGGTTCGGAATGGTCTCTTACTTATGCCATTTGTAATGAAAAGATTTGTGCAATAATTTAACCAAGTCTACGCAACCTACGTACGCGAGAATGACCTATATCTAAGTGTGCATACAACTTATATCTAAGTTCATGAGCATAAAAGTAAAACCGAAATCTAAGTTTGCATGCATAAAAGTAAGTCGGCATAACGTCAAGCACACAATCTCATGCATATATTAAATCGCTAAGTATGGCAATGTAAATAAATAATAATCTAAACATAAACTTAGAATAGACATAATCAAGTTCCTAATGAGAAAGAAATAACTAAATCATGCTTGGAAATAATCAACTAAATCATGCATAAAAAATAACGTAGTAAACAACCTAATCATGCATAAAAATAATATATTATCTCTAATAAACAACGAATAAACATAAACTTGGATGAAACGAAACATGTGTGTCTCTCAAGTGGTACGTGGCATTGTATCCCGAGTGCAGACCGTACTACCATCCATTCAGATTCGGCTACGGAATTTACGTCCGGGTTTCCATCCGATATACCACAAGAGATAACACATATTTCATTCATCCCATGGCCACAACATTTATGAATCCACAATATACATGCGAAGAAATAAAATAAATAACGGAAAGAAAGTGCAGGAATAAATAAAAAGTGTGCCATCAGGTCTAACCTCTTAAGTCGTCTCTTGAAAGTGCGCTACGCGGCTGTTGGAAGGGTTAATGCTCCGTAACTTTTCCGATTTACTGGTTCGTTGTTTTCCTTCGTTGCGTCACTATTTTGGGCTGTTGTTTTACTCTGTTTCATTGCTGTTTTTGCTGTATTTTCTAGTCACTGTTTTACGATAATAAAGGCTATTTTGGCTTACTGTTTTGTGATTGTTTAGGCGTGTTGGGGCTGTGGTTTTTTGCGGTGGTTTGGAGCGGTTTCTAGGCTCTATTTTGCGGTAATTTAAGGCAGTTTTTGGGGTGTAGTTTTGGTGGTTTCAAGGGCTATTTCAGTGGTGATTCTCTGTGATGGTTGTGCAGTTTTTAGGGGCTATTTTCGGTGGTGATTGAGTGTAGTTTAGGGGCTATTTTTGGTGGTGTTTTGCGGTGGATGAGGGGGGTTATGTTGCGGTAATATGAAGGCTAGTTTCAGGGGTGTTTGTGCGGAAATGGGAGGGCTGGTTTCAAGGTTGTTTGTACGATAATGGAGGGCTGGTTTCAAGTTGTTTGTGCGGCAATGGAGGGCTTTGCTTTAGGGCTTATTCACGGCAATGAGGGGAATTCTCTGTTAGACAATTATGACCCATAGCGTCACTATTTATAAAAGACATTATAGTTTTTGTACAAATTAACTATGTGACAATGGAAATTGTATTTTATCATTTTGTAATTTGATTACTTAAATATATAAATGATAAAAGTCCATATGATTAGTTCCGGATTATAAGATATGAAACAATATCAATCCATAAAGGTTTAATCATTAAATATCCCTAGTCGTAGTATTATCGAGACTGAACATCGATAATGCGGAATAGACTAGTATTGTACTTGTGCGTGTTATGAAAGCGTAACAGCATAGGTCTCATATATTTAAGTATTGGATACTTATGCAAGTGTGATAAGAGGTTGTGTTTACCGATGGTACGGAAACAGCTTCGCTCTGGATAGACCCCGCGAAATCCCATTGGTAGTATGACTATGTGTCTATGGGAATCCGCACCAGGGTAGGCGTATTTGGTCTTAACCTAAGACTTGCATCGCTAGTACTTGCGAAAATCAATACGCTTTGGTTTTGGTCATCCAGGACTTTAACAGGTTCTGTGTACGCCTTTTTTGGGTTTATTGAGAATCATAGTGTATTGGGTGTGATGTCAAGATGGAAGTATCACTTCAGTCATATGAAGATGATTATCACACAGGGATACATAACCGGTACTTTAATTGGTTGCAACCATCAGGATAATATAACATGGTCATGATTATCTAATTAAAGAGACTAGTTGCTTGTGATCCGATATATGCTTCGTACGGGGCAGACACTATTCCAGCCCCAGGCCTTACATGTGATATCCGATACTGGATCACAATATGTAATACTACTTATACTACGCCTGACATAGATTATATATTCCATTAAGAATATTTCTGGAGAATTGGGTAGGCACGGTGCTTTGCTAGAAACCAATCATGTCTCGTAAATCGGTAAAAACATAGTACGAGGTACGTACGTGTTCAGATAGTCCGACGACCGAATTTACTGCCAACATATCCAGTGATCTCTTGGGTCGCTTCCCGAAGATTCACCGATGACGTATGATTCGAACATAATTAATCTGTGATTAATTGCGGAGAGATTTTATCTGGGATAAAATACTATTTGAAGAGAGATAACGATTATTTTGGAATTAATCGATAAAATAATATATTCGATATATTAAACGAAATTAGATTTCGACGCGGAATTAAAATTGGATTTTAATTTGGGCAAATGAATTAATTTAGAATTAATTCGCGAGCGACGTGAATAGTAATTTTGTTTGGCATAATTAATTAATTAAATTTGATTTAATTACGTCGCAACGGAAAATTTGTTAATTCGGAATTAGCAAACCCGAGCCCAGGATGTGTCGCGGGCCCACTCGGATTTTGAATCAAGTGGGGCCCACATGTCACATCACTTGTCACTTTATTTACTTTTTGGTGATGGGTTTTGGTGAAGGAATGATGGTAACTTGTATGACACATTTGTGTGTAATGATGGGAATGACTTTTACCAAAATTTTAGATTTGGTATATCATTTGATTTTTGAAATCAATTAACACAAGTTATTCACTCATTCTCTCTCACTCACTCACGATTTTGGAAGTCATTTTTCTCTCCATCTCTATTTCTCTCATTGCCGAGAGTTGTAAGGAAGAAGATAGAAAGTTTGTTGCAAATTTTCTAAGTGCTAGCACACTAAATGAATCATCCAAGGTGATAGGGAAACCATCCCAAAAGCTTGGAATCAACTCAAAAGCTTGGAGCTTGGATTTCATCCTCAAAAGTGGAGCTTGGCCGAAACTTGGAGGAACAAATTTTTTTATTTGACGCATCCTAAATCCGCTCTTTGTAAGTATGATTCTGCCATTCTTACTTTCGTATTCACATTATTTCATTGCTTATATTGATCTTGGATTGTCTTAGAGACCAACAAATGGTATCATGAGCCTTGATGAGCATGAAATTGAACTTATGGTTTATATACTAAAATTTGGGTAAATTTGATTTGAGCATGTTTTAATCAAATTGTTTGTATGAGTGTGCTTGTATGTTAATAACTTGGAGTTATACATGATCAATTTGAAGAAAATTGAATTGGATTAATTTTCCCCAAATGTGGTATGATGGCCGAATGCTATATGCCCTAAATGTCATGGTATTTTTTGTTCTTTTGATCATTGGATGAGTTTAAAGACTTGCCATAAATTGATTAATGATTTAATTGGATTGAAATCGAAATCGGTTTAAAAAATCCCAAAATGCCGTGACCTTGAGAAGCATGAAATGAGATGATTTTTTGTTTCAATAATGTTGGACATGTGTTGAACAAATTAAAGCATGATTAATTAATTAAATTGATTTTTGGAAATGTTAATTTAGATAATTAATTAATTCAATACACTTTAATTAATTAAATTATGAAATTTTGAATTTTAGAATTTGATTAATTGGGCTTAATTTAGAATTGGGCTTTAAATGTTGTATTTGGGCCTAATGGGTTTGGTTGGGCCAAGTTGGTTTAGGTCAATTGGATTGGATCCAAATTGGGCCTAAATCATTCCATTAAGTCCAAATAGAACAAATGGGCCTTTTATGTTTAATTGGGCCTAATGGGCCTAAATTGGTTTCTTGGCAAATAAGGTGATAAGTGGTAAATGTATCACTATTTCCCACTCATTTAACTTAATATTTTTTATAGTTTCTTGAGTTTTGTGAATATTTTGATGTGTTTTGTGTTATTTTGTAGATAAATAAAGTTTCAGGACATTCTGGAGCTCATTTGGAGCTAAACAGTGAAAATTGGCAAAAAATGGCATTTTCATAATTTTGGTGGGTCGCGACGCCCAAACCCTTGGCGTCGCGACGCCTAACGTGCGCTGAGCTGCTGCTAACATGCGCCGGGTCCACAGGTCAGAGTTTGAGAAGTTTGACTTTGCTAACGTGCGCCGCATGCCACGTGTCAAAAATTCAACGAGCCGACTTCAGTCAGCCGCCTTGCCACGTGTCAAAAATTCAACGAGCCGAAATTTTTCAATCGCCCTGCAACGTGTCCGGTTAGATGCCAAGCAACCAATAAGGTCATGCCATGTCATCGCGTAGCGACGCCAAAGCCCTTGGCATCGCGACGGCCAAGGTCTACCGGGGCCTATAAATTCCGCTTCAAATTTCAGTTTCAAATGTACCTTTTCCTTGAAATCCTCTGATGTAAATAGTGAGTTTTCTTCTTATTTTCTTTTAATTTCACTTTTGTAGTTAATTTTAATTAAGTTCTGAAATAGTAATAGTATTTCTATTTTTTTGAATAGTAATTTTATTTTTACTTTTTACCATTTTACTATGCGAGGGTAACTTCTCCATGCTAAGGTGAAAAGGTAATTCTTTTACTATTGCTATTTAGATTAATCTCCCTAAAATATAATATATAAACTATTTAAAACCTGACTTAATGAGGATACCGCCATACTGGTCGTTGGTTTAATTATTGTTCGCCTTTATGGCTGGTTTATTTTTGTTCCGCCTTTATGGCTGGTTTAATAACAAATATTTCCGCGTTAATGGCTGGTTGATCTTAATTTGACTTAATCAGGTTACCGCCTATATGGCTGGTTGGCAAAATTATCATAAGAATATATATTATATTATGGGAGATATCTAAATAATAAATAGTAGAAGTTAATTCCTTTTACCTTAGCATTTTATTTATTTTTCTGCATTTACTTTTTAGTAATTTTTATGTCTTTTTTACTTGTCATAACTATGTGTTATAACTAAGTTAGTTTTCTAGGTTGTGATGAAATCTAATATCACCGGTTTATATGAGGTTATTTTATAGTTTGGATAATTTAAAGGTTTACTTATTAAGTCTTAAGCTTAATGCTTCTTGTTGTCTGATCACCATAAGATTGATATGGTAAATCTAAAATGAACTAGACATAGGGATTTTAGATTTCAACCTTTGACTAATAGCCCACGATCTTCCTTGAGGATAGATAACCCTTTAATAGATTTCCTTATAGGATAGACATATACCTGTCGGGCGGGGGTAGCCATACTTGGAACTTAAACTTAATGAATTCAGGTAATTTAATTGACATAGACATATGATTCAATTGGATTAAACTGGGTATTTGTGTCTGACCATCGACATATTCTTTCACAAAAATTCGTGTTCCAGGTTAGTAAACTGATTTATTACACAAACATAAAATAATCACTTCATCTTTTAAAAGATATTAGAATGATTCACAACCCTAGATTTTTGTGTCTTTTATTATTTTCCTTAGTTTTTTCTTTTTAGTCTGTTTTTATTTTATTTAGCAAAACCACATTCAACCAATCAAAAGCAATCAATTATATTCTCCCTATAATTAGATATTTGTAAATAAATAGTATCAACAGTTAATGACAATAGTAGGAATTAAGTCCTCATGGGATCGATATTTTTATACTACTTGAACGATACGTGCGCTTGCGTTATACGTGTGTGTTTACGCCGGTCAAGTTTTGGCGCCGTTGCCGGGGACTTATTTTTCTTGAATTATTAATTTTGAAGCTATCCAATTTACTTGTATCTAATTTTCTTTATTTTTATCTGTAATTTTTATTTCTTTCTTTTGTTTTCAGGTGGTTGAAAAATTGGAACATTTTGAAAGATTACGAGCCTTACTAGAATAAGATACACCCCAAATCCGGGAGCAACAGTCCGGTTTTCTGAGGCCTGTTGTCCAGCCCAACAATTATCACTGGATTTCAAAACCAAGCAATACTACATTTGCTCATCAAAACGAAATGGGGAGATGTGTAATATGTGATGGTAACCACCCGAGCGATCAATGTATATACCTTTCAGAGTGGCAGAATTATTGGAATCATTCAAGGTACGAAAAATCATCACATTTTCCATCTTATCCACCATCTACCTACGATCTTCATCAGAAACCAGATCCATCAGAGGAATATCAGTTGAATGACATGCTAAAAGATTGGCTCAAGAACGGAGAAGCTCAATTTGATGTACAAATTCAGAGTCAAGCGGCGTCTATACAGAGAATGACAGATCAAGTTAGACAATTAACAGATAACCTGAATCACATATCTCACGGAGCAAATTCAAATATACTGAAGAAGCCTTTCAATATCCTGAGATTCATCATGACATCATAACAGAGGACGAGGCTGAGTATCAGTATCAAGAATCAGAGGTATCAGTTCAGGAGCCTGCACCAACAAAGTCTCAATTTGATTTTTATTATTCTGACTCTGATAAGGATGAAGAAACTGAGCTTTTTGTACCAACTGCACCAACAAGAAAGGATGAAACTTTCCATCCTCGGAATGAAGATCTTGGAGTATCCATTGCAAATATGTTTGAAGAAGATCTA
Organism: Zanthoxylum bungeanum; assembly: GCA_019454045.1. Taxonomy (NCBI): domain Eukaryota; kingdom Viridiplantae; phylum Streptophyta; class Magnoliopsida; order Sapindales; family Rutaceae; genus Zanthoxylum; species Zanthoxylum bungeanum. The sequence goes on from SKCR01030521.1 coordinate 116,565, forward strand.
CCTGAGCCAATCATTTCACCCAGATTAGAGAATGAAGACCTAAAATTTGACATTTCTTTACATCCTCAGGTTGACAATTTTGAAGCATGTATTTCACAAATGACAGATGAAGAGCTGAATACAGAAATTTTCAAATACATTTGTGAAGAAAAGGTGGAACAAGAAACAGAGCAAATGGAGGAGCAATTGTCAGACAAAATTAAAGATACAGTGAATTCAGGCGAAACATCACTGTTTTGGGGAGTACAAATCAAATATATCGCCCAAAAGCTTGACAGAATGGAACTTCCATTCCAAGTCAAGCACCATACAAGACCTCCTGATTTTCTTTCTTTCTTTTCAGGAATCATTGGAGCAACAAAGGTTAAAAAGGTGGCACAAGCACTGAATGTGACTAAATTCTTTTTACCACCTTACTGTTGGAAGAGACCCTTTTAAAGCAAAGCACATGGGAATGTCTTTAATAGGACATCCAAAACGACGCTGAAACCTCCTTGACAGATAGATTTCAGTCACGTCTGGCTGAAGACGAAAAAATTTAGCGCTAGCAGGGAGGCAACCCATGCAATTTGTTGTAATTTTTGTTTTCATATTTGTGTATACATGTTGTAGAGTTTTTAATTTTGTGTGTTATTTATAGGGAAAAGCACAAATGGAGCATTTTAAGATAGAAAAAATGGTGTTTGGCAATCAGAAAGAAGAGAGCTAATTCATTTGTGATGGCTGAGTAAGGAATGAAATCTTGAGACACATCCTAATGAATTTATACTAAGCGAGTGGCGTATTGCGTACACAATTCTGTTTCCTTAATTATTTCTTTGTTTTGCTTTTCTGTTATAATTATTTTTATTTTCATAGACATGATCCAGACTTTTTGACCTTTCACGATTCATTTTGTTGTTTAGCTAACAAGCTTCCTTTGGAAGATACTAGTGCTATTATTACTCACCCTTTTCAGGTACTATAAATTCAGCCGTCATTGCACTTTTGAAGGCATCCAGAGTTGAGAAAGAAATACATATAAAAATGGAAGCCACTTCGAGAAGACGAGTTGAAAACATCTGTGTGTTTTGCGGTAGTAGTGTTGGTGTTAAGCCACAATACGTAGAAGCAGCACAGGAATTGGGTCGAGTCTTAGCTGCAAGAAATATGCACTTAGTATATGGCGGAGGCAATCTTGGACTAATGGGGATCATTTCAAAGGCCGTACAGGAAGGAGGTAGTCATGTTTTGGGAATCATCCCAAAACCCTTGGCAGAAGCAAATCTTATTGGATCATCAAACGGAGAGGAACTGATCGTGCCAGGTATGTCGGAACGATTGGTAGAAATGATTAATCGTGCTGATGCTTTTATTGCTTTGCCAGGTGGCTTGGACACATTGGAGGAAATTTTTATAGTACTATCTTGGGCGAACCTGAACATACATCAGAAACCAATTGGGCTGCTCAACGTTGATGAATTTTATGATTTTCTTTATGTGTTTCTTGATGATGCTCGGAGAAATGGGTTCGTGTCAAAACCTTTAAAAAAAACTACTCTTTACTGCCAGAACTGCTCCGGATCTACTTGACCAACTCTTAGCCTATGAACCACAAGTTGACCCTATCATTTCAAAGATAAATTGGTCCGAGGACGATCGTGGTAAGAGGCGTCGTGTTAATCTGGATCTTAACCTTTAATTTCTTGTAGAATTTCACTAACCAGATATTATCTTCTAAACTCTTCTTCTACTGTTTAGGGAGTAGGTGATGGTTTGGTGTCTTCCTTCACTCACTACATTTCTATAAGGAAAAGCTGTGAAGGCACCTAGATAATCATTCACCCGTAGCTCATTGTGATAGACTAATGTGGAGGACTCGTTGTTTATTCCTGACACCAAGCGATAAGAGCCTAAGAGGCTTGGGTACTTAAGAGAGCCTCGCTCCACCTTCCCTCTGGGGAATCTACAACGGGAAATCTACCTTGTTTTTAATTTGTGTGTTATTTTTATTTTTAGTCCAAAATTTTTCGAAAAATACAAAAAAATTGAAAAATTTTCAAAAATTACAAAAATATTTTGCATTTTTATTTGACTAAATCATGGTAAAATTGGTAAGAGATGACTGAGTAAGGAGTTTTCACTCCTGATACGTATTTCAAACCCATATTTCAAAACAAGTTAATTTTTGTTTATTTCCTTTTGAATTATTTAATTTGTAAATTCTCCATAAAACTGACTAAAATGGATCTTCATATGCTCAGTTGGCAGGTATTATCAACATGCATAGTAACATACAGACATGAGTTATAATTGAAAAGTTTGTAATATCTAGTGCTCTAGTTCATTGGAGGAATCATCTCAAAAAGTGATGGAATAAAAAAAAATCTGAGATCCAGTTATTAAGTTTGTAAGGGTGTTTTAACACCTAGTGCCCTAAAACCAACTGGTTTGGGAGTCACTGGCCCAAAGCTCGCTACATGGATCAAAAAGATGACAGAAAAAATATATATATATATATATATATCTGAAGTCTGAGTAATTAAGTCCGTAGGGGTGTCTTAACACCTGGTGCCCTAAAGCCAACTGGTTTGGGAGCCACCGACCCAACACTCGTACATAGATGGAAGATATGTATATAAATAAAAAATAGAGAAAAATCAAAGAAAAAATCAGAAAAATCAGAAAATTTATTCCATTACTACAAAAAGGTGTGAATTCTGATAAAAACTTTAGGACAAAAATATTACTCTCTAATCAACTATACTTATGACTATTGTGGGCAAAAATGAGTTGATTAATATTTTGTTGGCTGTGTATATGGAGAATGGTAAATATAATCGGAGAATTTACTTATTCAGTAATTTAGAATGAAACAAAACAACTAGTAACTTGGAGTAGAAGTTTCACCTAATTAGTCACTAACTTCTTTATTCTCTTTTCGCTTGTTTTTTGCTTTTGTGTGCATTAGTTTTACTTTCTTTTTACTTTTATAAAATGTTTGTGGGTATCATTGCTGTAAACCCTCACGAGACTACAACTCGTCCACTAGGGACACCTAGGGTTTTAAAGGCTTGTTGCATATGCTAAATGCAACCGTGATCCCTACGAAAGTGGCTTAAATTTATTATGTTATTTTATTTTGCTCGAGGACTAGCAAAATGTTAGGTTTGGGGGTGTGATGAGTGGTAAATGTATCACTATTTCCCACTCATTTAACTTAATATTTTGTATAGTTTCTTGATTTTTGTGAATATTTTGATGTGTTTTGTGTTATTTTGTAGATAAATAAAGTTTCAGGACATTCTGGGGGTGATTTGGAGCTAAACAGTGAAAATTTGCAAAAAAGGGCATTTTCGTAATTTTGGTGCGTCGCGACGCCCAAACCCTTGGCATCGCGACGCCTAACATGTGTCGAGCTGCTGCTAACGTGCGCCGGGTCCACAGGTCAGAATTTGAGAAGTTTGACTTTGCTAACGTGCGCCGCATGCTACGTGTCAAAAATTCAACGAGCCGACTTCAGCCAGCCGCCTTGCCACGTGTCAAAAATTCAACGAGCCGAAATTTTTCAGCCGCCCTGCCACGTGTACGGTTAGATGCCAAGCAACCAATAAGGTGGTGCCACGTCATCGCGTAGCGACGCCAAAGCCCTTGGTGTCGTGACGCCCAAGGTCTACCGGGGCCTATAAATTCAGCTTCAAATTTCAGTTTCAATGTACCTTTTCCTTGAAATCCTCTGATGTAAATAGGGAGTTTTCTTCTTAGTTTCTTTTAATTTCAGTTTTGTAGTTAATTTTAATTAAGTTCTGAATAGTAATAGTAATTCTATTTTTTTGAATAGTAATTTTATTTTTACTTTTTACCGTTTTACTATGCGAGGGTAACTTCTCCATGCTAAGGTGAAAAGGTAATTCTTTTACTATTACTATTTAGATTAATCTCCCTAAAATATATATATATAAACTATTTAAAACCTGACTTAATGAGGATACCGCCATACTGGTCGGTTGGTTTAATTATTGTTCCGCCTTTATGGCTGGTTTATTTTGTTCCGCCTTTATGGCTGGTTTAATAACAAATATTACCGCCTTAATGGCTGGTTGATCTTAATTTGACTTAATCAGGTTACCGCCTATATGGCTGGTTGGCAAAATTATCACAAGAATATATATTATATTATCGGAGATATCTAAATAGTAAATAGTAGAAGTTAATTCCTTTTACCTTAGCATTTTATTTATTTTTCTGCATTTACTTTTTAGTAATTTTTATGTCTTTTTTACTTGTCACAACTATGTGTTATAACTAAGTTAGTTTTCTAGGTTGTGATGAAATCTAATATCACCGGTTTATAAGAGGTTATTTTATAGTTTGGATAATTTAAAGGTTTACTTATTAAGTCTTAAGCTTAATGCTTCTTGTTGTCTGATCACCAATAAGATTGATATGGTAAATCTAAAATGAACTAGACATAGGGATTTTAGATTTCAACCTTTGACTTAATAGCCCACGATCTTCCTTGAGGATAAATAACCCTTTAATAGATTTCCTTATAGGATAGACATATACTTGTCGGGCGGGGGTAGCCATAATTGGAACTTAAACTTAATGAATTCAGGTAATTTAATTGACATAGACATATGATTCAATTGGATTAAACTGGGTATTTGTGTATGACCATCGACATATGCTTTCACATAAATTCGTGTTCCAGGTTAGTAAACTGATTTATTACACAAACATAAAATAATCACTTCATCTTTTAAAAGATATTAGAATGATTCACAACCCTAGATTTTTGTGTCTTTTGTTATTTTCCTTAGTATTTTTCTTTTAAGTATGTTTTTATTTTATTTAGCAAAACCACATTCAACCAATCAAAGCAATCAATTCTATTCTCCCTATAATTAGATATTTGTAAATAAATAGTATCAACAATTAATAACAATAGTAGGAATTAAGTCCTCATGAGATCGATATTTTTATACTACTTAAACGATACGTGTGCTTGCGTTATACGTGTGTGTTTACGCCGGTTATAGGGTGATTCCTTAATTGGGCTTCGGTATTTGGGTTTGACCCATATTGACCAAAGTCCATGCCTTAGAATTAATTGAAAGCCCATTGGACTTTAATTAAATGACATTGGATGTTAATTGGGCTTGAGACCCATTTAGATTAGATTTGGAATCTAAGTCGTAAAGGTGCATTAAAAATTGTAGTTATTTAATTTGGAATTAAATATAGAATTAGTATTGAATACAAATTAAATTAGATTTAAATTGTAGTTCGATATAATTCAAAAATTCGTACTTTGAGTACTTATTCTCAAACGAGTTGGACTCGCGCAATCAAATCGTTGTTTGAACATTGGATTATCAATTTATTCAAAGATTAATTAATTGGATTAGATTGATTGAATAACATGCTTTGTGTGAATACATGGATGTGTTGAATGAATAATTTATATCGGATGGATATTAGAGGGAAATGGCAATTTTGGAATTGTTGTAAATTTAGAATTTATTAAATTGGACCTGCGTGTCCAGCCTTATCTCTCTTGATTCTTTGTAATTCTCTTCTCACATAATTCCCCTCAATGTTAATGAGGTTTCTTTAATTGTATTATGTAATTGGGTAGAAGTTACAATAGTGCTAGCCAGGGAGAGGAAATGGAGTGATTTGTTCTAGGAACAATCTGTAAGATATCCATCCGCATATCATTATTAATTTATTTTCGTGCCTTATTATGCTTTTAGAATGCATGCTTAAGGGTGTATGATGAGACCTAACAAAGATAATAAATTGGTTGCCAATTTAAGCGAAAAACCCTCAATAAATATTAAGCGTTTTCCTTCAATTGAGTGATTCTTACTCAAGATCCAAGATTGGCACTGGTTTGTTGGCCAAAGTCAAGACCTTTGTCCATCGCGAATGTGTTTGATTCATGAAGGCTTTGTTCCATATCGTATGTCTTGTCCAAGTTGTGATTTGTTGGCCAAAGTCAAGATCACTTCTTGTCCATCGACATCGATTACGAAGCTTTCCAAAGTCAATGTGTTCCGCTTAACTGGAATCATTAAGCTTGTTGTGCCAAAGCCAAGGCTTAGTTGATTCAGAGGAAAAGGTTAGGAAAATATATTGGATATATATTGTATATATGTTTCGGACTTGGAGGTCCACCTACCAGATCTAGGAATTGGATGAGATCCAATTGATCTTAGAGATCTACCTAGTTAAATATCATACAGCTTGTTGGCCAAAGTCAAGGTTGTGTGTTATTTAACGGGATCCTAGCCCACTAGGAAACTAGGTTTCCCGAGTACTCAACAGAGGGTTAGAGGCTCGCCGAAAAATAGTGGGAGGCTAGTATTGAATTTGCAATTTCGTTCAAATACTTAGCTTTACGCGCTTTCAAATTATTTCGTCAATTATTTTTTATTAGTTGGACTAATATATTATTATTTTTCTTGTAACAGTTAGACTGTACCCATACATCGTTAATCGAATAGTTGGACTATTGCGGTTAAGATGACAAGAAAGTTAAGCATTATGGATATTGTCATGGGCGATAATGTCTTTAATGGCACAAACTTTCAAGACTGGAATATGAATCTCAGAATTGTTCTGGGATCCGAGAAGTTACTCTACACTATAGAGAGACCTCTCAATCGGTAATGCTGTATGATAAATCGGTAAAACCATAGTACGACGTACGTATGTGTTCGGATAGTTCGACGACCGAATTTACTGCCAATATATCCAGGGATCTCTTGGGTCGCTTCCCGAAGATTCACCGATGACGTATGATTCGAACATAATTAATCTGGGATTAATTGCGGAGAGATTTTATCTGGGATAAAATATTATTTGAAGAGAGAGAACGATTAATTTGGAATTAATCGATAAAATAATATATTCGATATATTAAACGAAATTAGATTTTGACGCGGAATTAAAATTAGATTTTAATTCGGGCAAACGAATTAATTTAGAATTAATTCGTGAGTGACGTGAATAGTAATTTTGCTTGGCATAATTATTTAATTAAATTTCATTTAATTACGTCGCAACGGAAAATTCGTTAATTCGGAATTAGCGAACCCGAGCCCAGGATGTGTCGCGGGCCCACTAGGATTTTGAATCAAGTGGGGCCCACATGTCACATCACTTGTCACTTTAATTACTTTTTGGTGATGGGTTTTGGTGAAGGAATGATGGTAACTTGTATGACACATTTGTGTGTAATGATGGGAATGACTTTTACCAAAATTTTAGATTTGGTATATCATTTGATTTTTGAAATCAATTAACACAAGTTATTCACTCATTCTCTCTCACTCTCTCACGGTTTTGGAAGCCATTTTTCTCTCCATCTCTATTTCTCTCATTGTCGAGAGTTGCAAGGAAGAAGATAGAAAGTTTGTTGCAAATTTTCTAAGTGCTAGCACACTAAAGGAATCATCCAAGGTGATAGGGAAACCATCCCAAAAGCTTGGAGCTTGGATTTCATCCCCAAAAGTGGAGCTTGGCCGAAACTTGGAGGAACAAATTTTTGTATTTGAATCATCATAAATCTGCTCTTTGTAAGTATGATTCTGCCATTCTTACTTTCGTATTCACATTATTTCATTGCTTATATTGATCTTGGATTGTCTTAGAGACCAACATTCTCTGGAGTGCTTTGGCGTGAATGCTCTAGCCTTGAATGTGTTAGTTTAGGCTTCTTTTTATAGGCAAGGGTTGGGGTTTACCTTATGCGAATAGGAAAAGAATATTGTGTAATTATGGGGATATTTAATTTGTGTGTCATAAGGAAATGATCTCTTTTAATTTAGGAAGGTTATTTGGTTTGATTTCAACATGTGTTTAATGTGTGGGTTTGTTATTTTGGAAGGAGATGGGCGTAGAATTGGTCTTCTTGGGTGTGTACTTGGGCTCTTTGTGGGCTTGGTGTGTGGCTTGGTGTGTAGCTTGGTGATGTGTGGGCTTGGTGTGTGACTTGCAGGGTTTTTGGGCCAATAATAAGTTTTAAAACAGAGGCTTAACGAGCAAACCCGAAGCTAAGCAAACGAATTAAATCCAATAAGGTATCGATTTCTGACTTTTCCCTTCCGACGTCCGTTTCCCGCGACTTCCACAACTTAAAGAGTAGTGTCTCCAAGTAAGACTCATCATCCGGACTTATATGCAAAAATGCAGTGCCTACAGTCGCCCCCACTTTGATGGGACTTGTGCAGTGTGTGACAATGACAATCCTATCAAAGTTATGCAATGCATTTTTACTTACCTGGCTTGCCAGCTGCTGCTTGACTTGCTTGTTTCTTTGAGTTGAGTTGATCTGGTTGTGCCATACCCGGCATGCTAAACCCCATACCTGAGGTGTCGCGGTTGCGTCTCCATACCCGGAGTGTCATACCCGGCGTGCTAAACCTCATACCCGAGGTGTCGCGGTTGTGTCTCCATACCCGGAGTGCCATACCCGGCTTGCTAAACCCCATTCCTGAGGTGTCACGGTTGTGTCTCCATACCCGGCGTGCTAAACCCCATACCCGAGGTGTCGCGTTGTGTCTCCATACCCGGCGTGCTAAACCCCATACCCGGGGTGTCGCGGTTGTGTCTCCATACTCGGAGTGCCATACCTGGCGTGCTAAACCCCATACCCAGGGTGTTGTGGTTGTGTCTCCATACCCGGAGTGCCATACCCGGCGTGCTAAACCCCATACCCGGAGTGCCATACCCAGCGTGCTAAACCCCATACCCGAGGTGTCGCAGTTGTGTCTCCATACCCGAAGTGCCATACCCGACATTCTGATGATGTGTGGGCCTCAACCCTAGGACTCGTCCCCAAAACTGATACTGATGTGGGCCTCGAACCTGGGACTTATCCCGAAAACTGATACTGATGATGCGGGCCTCAACCCTGGGACTCATCGTCAAAACTGATACTGATGTTGATATGACAGTTCATTCCCGAACCGTGCTGTATGAGAAATGGTAGACTGGTCACCCCAGTCTCGGTTCATCTTTTTATCATTTGCTGTTTTCATTAGGTCAAGGTAGATCTCCTGATGTGATGTTGCACATCAACATACTGTATTGCCTCTCACGAGATAATCCTGATAGCTAAACATATTTTCATCCTCAACGGATGCTTCGTGTCAAAACCAAAGAACCTTCAAAGTACTTAATACACTCAAATCTGCTCGTCTGAATGAGTGATCTGAACTAGACTCCTAGTGTGTGTGTGCCAAGGCTCTTTCGCAGCTTAATCCTTAAGTAAGCCAACTCGATGATTTTGTCTCGGAGAATTAGATCAGTGGGTCTAACCAACCTAGATGTCTTGATCATACTCTGTGATTACTTCCCCGTACTCAACATGATATGGTTTTCTTCTTCTTTTTTTCTTTCGTCTCTTTCTTTTTCTTTTCTTTTTGAACTTTTTTTTCTTTTTTTTTTTTTTTCTTTTTTCTTTTTCTCTTTTTCTTTCTTTCTCTTTTTTTCCGACACACCTACCCTTTAAGGTAGCATTTCTCCTCACAGTGGTCCTAATACTCGCCCATGGGTAGCTCAAGCTTATCGGTTATAGGTGGTCTATTTTTTCCTTTTCTTTTCAGAGACTTCTTCTTTGTTTCCAACCATATCATATATCGTAGCAAAAGTAAACCAGGATGGACATCTAGGCAAACGGTCATTCACTGATCCGCCATCTCTTCAACTAGTCATCTCGCTGACCACTCAGGCTTCTACTGCTAAAATCCCATAATCAAGTGCTCGTGAGTCTAGCCGAGATCAATCCACTCAGAATACCGGATGAGAGCACATCTCGCACTTATCGTTTCTAAGGTTTCCCTACAGCAAACAATGTCAACACCGGACATATACCTAACCATCAAAGACTTCTCTTTTTTTTTTACTCACTCACTCCACGAAATTCTTCCTCTCCACTGCTGATAATATGGGCTTCGCCCCCTGGGATTCCTTCCCGAAACTGATACTGATATGGGCCTCAACCTTGGGACTCATCCCCGAAACTGATACCGATGTGGGCCTCAACCTGGGCCTCATCCTCGAAACTGACACTGATTCATTCCTGAAACTGATAACACTATACTGTTGCTGCTTCTGGTTGGCTTGTCTTCGCCGCTTTCTTCTTCCTTTTTGAACCCTGTGAGTACAAACAAAACAACATAATAAAAACGCGTGCATGTGATGTGTATGTATGAATGTGTGGAGGTACTCTCTGTTCCTGATGGGTTAGACCCTCATTGTGCTCTTTGGCGCCATGTGCCTACGCATGTCTCTGATCGCCCCATGGGTCTGCTTATAGTTTCCTCCTGCCGGTTCTCTTCTGGTGATTGTGCAGTTCTCTTTTATCTGAAACCTGTAAACACAGAACCAACACAAAAATTGCAAGTACGTTACGTGTATGCATGCATGCATGGATGAATTTCCTATCCTGTGGGTTATGTCTTCTTCCAGTTCTCCCAGTAACTGCTCTGTCTTTTCTTCCTTAGGCGAAATATTGCTTCAGCCTGTCCACGTTGATTGGCTCGATGAACTTGTTCCCTTCTAAGTCTGAGAGTCTCACTGCCCCGTTTCCTATTACCTTCTTGACTACGTATGGCCCTTCCCAGTTAGGTCTGAACTTTCCTCTCGGGTCCATCGTTAACGGCTTTGACTACTTAAATACCAGATCCCCCTCTCTGATCTTAGTAGGGCTCACCTTTTGTTGAATGCCCGGGCCAATCACTTCTGGTATAACTGCATATGATGTAAGGACTTCATTCTCTTCTTATCGAGCAATACCAACTGTTCAAATCTCTGCGAGGCCCATTCTTGTTCAGGTAACTCTGCTTCTGCTAATACCCTCATGGACTGTATCTCAACTTCTACCGGCAGTACTGTTTCCATTGCCTTTCGAGCTTCTTTTCTTCTTAAACACTTCAGCTGAATGTCATTCGCTTATCTTTTGTATAGTTCTCCCTTCAAACTCACATATTGATAAGCCACTTCTGAATGGCTATCTTTTCTTTTCTGCTTGCTTCTTTCGGGAATTCCATGTGTTCTAAGTATCGCTGAATATCATAGTACCAGGGTTGAATGCTTTTGTCAAATATACTCACGTCATGCATATTGAAAGGAAGGGACTCAGGCAGGTAAGTGAAATGAACGTCTTTATTATTATTAAGGAAAAGATTCGAACAAGTAGACGAAGTCAATGTCCTTATTATTAATAAATGACGGATCACATTTGAATAAGATCAAGGAAACAAACATCTCCATAATTTTCAACTTCGTCTTCCCCCGTCTTCTTGCTTCCTTCGACCATCAGATTCTCCAAGTGCAGTAGTTCTTTTTCCCATTTACTTCCCCTTTTTGCAACCTCCTTCTCGTCACTGTCCGAGAAGTTTTCCCAGAAATTCCCCCTCTGCTCTATTTCACATTTACCACTGCTGTCCCATATCCCCATGCGAGAATTTTGGTGGTTATGAGTTTGGAGGACAAAGCTGTCAGGTAGGCCGGAGTTGATCATGTGGGTGGGTGGAGGTTTTATGTGCGTGTTGAGTTGCTCTTTTTCTGGGTCGGGTATTTTATGGGAATCAATGGGGTCTTGGATCTCATGCCTAAGGCGGGTACAATTGTTGGTTTTATGGCCTTTTTGCTGATGGAGGTAACAGTAAAGGTTTAGGTTAAGGTAGCGTGGCACAGGGTTTGGAAGTGGTTTAGGCTCTAAGGGATTTATGAGTTCTTGCCTTTTCAACTCTTCAAACACCTCTGAAAAAGGTCTACCAAGATTGGAGAATCATCTGTTTCTGATAGGGGCAACCTCAGAGAGAGTGGGCTTGGTCCTTGAAGGTTCCCCAATGGTCTTTCCATTCTGGTTGCACAACTTTCTGTTATTGGCTATACGGGGTACGGTCAAACTGGCTATAACATTGGTCGAAACTTGCAACTGCTCAGTAATTTTGGTTACTTTGGTCTCCAATTGACCCAGGCATGATCCCTCGTTGACTGACTCGCTCATGTTGGCTGACGGTCTTTTGACAGGTCTCTTCCTTCTTTCCTAACCCAACGGGTATCTATGATGGCTTTTAGACACAAGGGTTAACATGATGCGTGTATGCATGAGGTGCATGAGATGCGTGCGATATATGGAATATATAAGTCGGCCCATTGTCATTTTAACGCATTCAATCATACTATTGCGAGGTGCAAACTTGTCCCAATTGAAAAGGCCCAACAGGTTTACACTTTTGCAATAACATGGCTAAACAACTCCAAATGATAAGAGGCCCAAACACAAAATGGCCCATTAACATTTCAGAAACTTTTGGCCCAATTTTCAAAGGACACAAACTCGTCCCAGTTTAAATGGCCCAACAAGTTCACATCTCTTGACAAGAAGTCCAACTGAATCCAAATGGTGATGGTCTTAAACACAAACATAAAGAAATAGTTTTCTATCAGTCCTACAACTACAGTTCATGTGTGGGTTTATAGGGGTATAGACAAAGGCTCTCGTCGATGAAGGATTTCCCACAACTAGGACTCCTCACTCAAGGGTTTGAGCGACCAAGTGAGCGCACCTTTTTTATACCTTAAGGTACGTGCCAACGAGTTATGATGCGTGACAGATTGTCAAATGGATTTCCTATTGAAGATTCCCCAGAGAGAGGGTGGAGCGAACTATCTTAAATACCCAAGCCTCTTAGGCTCTTATCGTCTTGGTGACGGGAATAAACAATAGGTCCTCCAAATTAGTCCATCACGATAAGCTTCGAGTAAATGATTATCTAGGTGCCTTCACAGTTTTTCCTTATAAAAAGGTAGTGAATGAAGGAATACACCAAACCATTACCTAACCTTAATAATGCCTTTGATTAAACCCCTTCAACCCACTGTAGACACGGTTAACTAAAGCACAAATCACAAACATTACAAGACATTATTTCGGGGCCGATTCTCTATCCCCAGTAGAGTCATCAGACTGTAGGACACAGAACTCGGCGACGCTGTTCCAGGCTCGCGGCCCGGTCGGGAGTATGGAGTAGCCCGCGGGGGACTAAACCGGACAAATAAATGGAGTCGCCACCCAGTGTGAACTGGGAAAATGATTTAAGGCCGCACCCACCCATCGCAAGGGAAGACCTCAAACCGTTGGGTTCAGAATGGTCCCTTACTTATGCCACTTGTAATGAAAAGATTTGTGCAATAATTTAACCAAGTCTACGCAACCTACGTACGCGAGAACGACCTATATCTAAGTGTGCATACAACTTATATCTAAGTTCACGAGCATAAAAGTAAAACCGAAATCTAAGTTTGCATGCATAAAAGTAAGTTGGCATAACGACAAGCACACAATCTCATGCATACATTAAATCGCTAAACATGGCAATGTAAATAAATAATAATCTAAACATAAACTTAGAAGAGACATAATCAAGTTTCTAATGAGAAAGAAATAACTAAATCATGCTTGGAAATAATCAACTAAATCATGCATAAAAAATAACGTACTAAACAACCTAATCATGCATAAAAATAATATACTCTCTCTAATAAACAACGAATAAACATAAACTTGGATGAAACGAAACATGTGTCTCTTAAGTGGAACGTGGCATTGTATCCCGAGTGCAGACCGCACTACCATCCATTCGGATTCGGCTACGGAATTTACGTCCGGGTTTCCATCCGATATACTACAAGAGATAACACATATTTCATTCATCCCATGGCCACAACATTCATGAATCCACAATATACATGCGAAGAAATAAAATAAATAACGGAAAGAAAGTGCGGGAATAAATAAAAAGGGTGCCCTCAGGTCTAACCTCTTAAGTCGTCTCTTGGAAGTGCGCTACGCGGTTGTCGGAAGGGTTAATGCTCCGTAACTTTTCCGATTTACTGGTTCGTTGTTTTCCTTAGTTGCCACATTATTTTGGGCTGCTGTTTTACTCTGTTTCACTGCTGTTTTTGCTGTATTTTCTGGTCACTATTTTGCGGTAATAAAGGCTATTTTGGCTTACTATTTTGCAGTTGTTTAGGCGTGTTGGGGCTGCGGTTTTTTGTGGTGGTTTGGAGCGGTTTCTAGGCTGTGTTTTGCGGTAATTTAAGGTAGTTTCTGGGGTGTAGTTTTGGTGGTTTCAAGGGCTATTTCAGTGGTGATTCTCAGTGATGGTTGTGTAGTTTTCAGGGGCTATTTTTGGTGGTGATTGAGTGTAGTTTATGGGCTATTTTTGGTGGTGATTGAGTGTAGTTTATGGGCTATTTTTGGTGGTGTTTTGCGATGGATGAGGGGGGGTTATGTTGCGGTAATATGAAGGCTAGTTTCAGGGGTGTTTGTGAGGCAATGAGAGGGCTGGTTTCAAGGTTGTTTGTGCGGCAATGAAGGCTGGTTTCAAGGTTGTTTGTGCGGTAATGGAGGGCTTTGCTTGAGGGTTTATTCACGGCAATGAGGGGAATTCTCTGGAGTGTTTGGGCTTGAATGCTCTAGCATTGAATGTGTTGGTTTAGGCTTCTTTTTATAGGCAAGGGTTGGGGTTTACCTTATGCGAATAGGGAAAGAATATTGTGTAATTATGGGGATATTTAATTTGTGTGTCATAAGGATATGATCTCTTTTAATTTGGGAAGGTGATTTGGTTTGATTTCAACATGTTTTTAATGTGTGGGTTTGTTATTTTGGAAGGAGATGGGCGTGGAATTGGTCTTCTTGGGCGTGTACTTGGGCTCTTTGGTGGGCTTGGTATGTTGTTTGGTGATGTGTGGGCTTGGTGTATGACTTGCGGGGGTTTTTGGGCCAAGAATAAGTTTTAAAACAGAGGCATAACGAGAAAACCCGAAGCGAAGTAAACGAATTAAATCCAACAAGGTATCGATTTCTGACTTTTCCCTTCCGACGTCCGTTTCCCGCGACTTCCACAACTTAAAGACTAGTGTCTCCATGTGAGACTCATCATCGAGACTTATATGCAAAAATGCAGTGCCTACAATACCAACCGACCATATAGGCGGTATCTTGATTAAGTCAAATTTATAATTAATTCCAACCGACCATACAGGCGGTATCCAGTTTAGTCAGGTTAAAACCAATTTTATTAAGTCCAACTGATCATAAAGGCGGTATCCTCATTAAGTCAGGTTTTAAATAGTTTGTATATTATAATTAAGGGAGATTAATCTAAATATTAGTAATAAAAGCTTTACCTTTCACCAAGCAGGGGAAGTTACCTCCTCATTACTGAAAAGTAAAAACTGAAAAGTAAATAAAGGAAAGTACTATTGCGTAAAATAAATGAAATTAAATACAAAAAGTAAAGACTGAAAAGTAAATAAAAGAAAGTGCTAATGTGAAAATTAAATACTGAAAGCTTTAAATAAACAAACAAGATACAACCTTCTTAGTATTCTTAAGGAATTCCTTAGAATAAAGTATGGTTTTACAAATGAAATTCGGCCTCAATTTATAGCAAGGTTTTGCCTTATGCGTCACGATGCATGGAACATTACGCGTCGTGATGTGCCGTTGATTGAAGACACGTGGCGCTGGCTTCGCGAGATGGTGACACGTGGCGTCGGCAAAATTATTATCTCAATTATTGGCTTGGCATCGCGACGCATAAGCTTTTACGCGTCGTGACACTGACATCAGTATGACGCAAACAATGACGTGTTTCAATGATTAGTCTCAACAACATGTGATGGTGACGCGTGTCTGGCGCACGTTAGCATGATTTGCTGTGATGTTGACACGTGGCAAGCGCATGTTAGCAAAGGCACATGATAGCAAAAACTTCTCTGATTGTGACACGTGTCTGGCGCATGTTAGCATTCTCTGTCACAAGTTATCAAACGACGCATTTTAGTACGACGCATTTTAGCAAACAGCGTATTTTAGCAGGAAATTTACATTTTTGCCCTTTTTGTCCATTTTCCACTGTTTTGGCCCCGAATTGCCTCCAAAGAGTCCTATTGTTTTATTATCTACAAAATACCACAAAACACATCAAAATATTCACAAAACTCAAGAAACTATAAAAAATATTAAGTCAATGGAATGGGAAATAGTGATATATTTACCACTTATCACACCCCCAAACCTAACATTTTGCTAGTCCTCGAGCAAAACAACAAAATAACATAAACATCTTTAAAATACATTAAAATAAGCCACTTTCGTAGGGATCATTGTTGCATTTAGCGTATGCAACAAGCTTTTAAACCCCTAGGTGTCCCTAGTGGACGAGTTGTAGTCTCGTGAGGGCTTAAAGCAACGATACCCACAAACGTCAATCTAATGCACACAAAAGAAAAAAGAAAAGAGAAAAGAAAATAAACAAGTTAGTAACTAAACTGGTGAAACTCCTTATCCAAGTTAATAGTTGCTTTCTTTCTTTCTAAATTATCGAATAAGTAAATTCTTCGATTATTTTTACCATTCTTTATACACACAACTAACAAGGTATTAGTCAAGTCATTGTGCCCATAATATTCATAAGTGTTGTTGAAAAGAGAGTAATATTTTTGTCCTAAAGTTATATCAGACTTCACACTTTTTTTAGCAATGGAATTTTTTATTTTTTTTGCGAAAAGTAAATAAAGCAAAATCTTCAATCCATGTAGCAAGCTTTGGGCCAGTGACTCCCAAACCAGTTGACTTTAGGGCACTAGATGTTAAAACCCCCATACAGACTTAATTACTCGGATCTCAGATGTTTTTTTTTTAATTCCATCACTTTTTTATATACTTCCTCCAATTAAACTAGAGCACTGAATATTACAAACTTTTCAATTACAACTCATGTTCGTATGTTACCATGCATGTTGATAATACCTGTCAACTGAGCATATGAAGATCCATTTTAGTCAGTTTTATGGAGAATTCACAAATTAAATAATTCAAAAGGAAATAAACAAACATTTAACTTGTTACGAAATAGGTTGAGATACGTCTCAGGAGTGGAAATTCCTTACACAACTATCTCACACCAATTTCACCTGATTAGTCAAATTAAAAACACAAAAACAAAAAATATTTTTTAATTTTTATAAAAGTTTTTTTTTATTTTTTTTGAATATTTTTGACTGAAAATCAAATAAAAATAAGATACTAGTCAACTATTCCCCTCCCCCAAACCTAAATGAGACATTGTCCCCAATGTCTTAAAAAGTAGAAGAAGAGTTTAGAAGATAATAC
Organism: Zanthoxylum bungeanum; assembly: GCA_019454045.1. NCBI lineage: Eukaryota > Viridiplantae > Streptophyta > Magnoliopsida > Sapindales > Rutaceae > Zanthoxylum > Zanthoxylum bungeanum. Next base: position 133,753 of record SKCR01030521.1, read on the forward strand.
CTAGTTAGTTGAAATTCTACATCTAAATGAAATTTAAAGGTTAAGATCCATATTTATCCGACGCTTCTTACCACGATCATTATCATATCCAAATTATCTTGGAAAAAATAGGGTCAATTTGTGGTTCAAAGGCTAAGAGTTGGTCAATTAAATCATGGGCAGATCTGACTGTGAAGAGGATTTCTTTTACAGGTTTTGACACGAACCCATTTCTCCGGGCATCATCAAGAAACACACAAAGAAAATCATAAAATCCATCAGTATTAAACAGTCTCATTGGTTTCTGGTGTATGTTCAAGTTTGCCCAAGCTAGCACTGTAAATATTTCCTCCATTGTGCCCAAGCCACCTAGAAAAGCAATAAAAGCATCAGCACAATTAATCATTTCTACCAGTCGTTCAGACATACCTGGCACGATTAGTTCCTCTCAGTTGGATGGTCCTATAAGATTCGCATCTGCCAAAGGTTTTGGGATGATTCTCAGAACTTAACTGCCTCCTTCCTGTACATCTCTTGAAACGATCCCATAATTAAGTGCATATTCCTTTCGAAAATGACTCTACCTAATTCCTGTGATGCCGAAACGAATTCTGGCTTAGAACCAACACTAGTACCACAAAACACACAGATGTTTACAACTCGTCTTCTTGAAGTGGCTTCCATTTTTATTGTATTTCTTTCTCAAATCTTGATGCCTTCAAGAGTGCAATGATGAGTTGAATTTATAACATCTGAAAAAGGGTGAGTAATAATAGCCATAGGGCCTGTCAAATGACAATTATTAGTTAAACAGAGAAATATATCGTGAAAGTCAAAAAGTCTGGATCCTGTCGGAGAAAATAAAAGAAAATAACAAAACAAATCACAATTATTAGTTAAAGATAAAATAAAATAATATTTACAAGAAGTAATAGCTTGAATGACGTCTATACGTCAGGGACAAGCTTCCCATCCAATTTTCTTATAAATTGGCAAATAGGGTCTTTTACAGTCAGATTCTTGAGACTATATTGTTGTCTTTCTTTTCGGAATTGTGTATATAACATGTGAATTACGTGATGCACATATCCAATGGAATGTGTCTCAAGAGTCAATGATATGTCATCCAAAGACTCCTTACTCAAGCCATCCCTAATGAATTTAATTTTATCTTCACAGTTATCAGACATCATTCCTAAAGAACGAAAATGAGTATTACATGTCATGCGTGCACATTTATAACAAACACCCATTCTTTTAGCTCTTCTCATTTTAGCATAGGTGCTTCTTCCTAAACCAGGCAGATATGAAATAAAAGAGTCAGAGGACTCACCTGCCAATCGGACCCTTGCTTCAATAATCCAACGAATGTCATTAGGAATATCTTTGATCATCAGCAGTCTCATTCGTTCCAAGCGAGCTTTATAGACTTTCATCAGAGGGTTTTGAGGGAGAGAAGGAAATTGCTTGTGAAAATTTGCGAGAACTTATTCCAACATGAAATGTGTCTTTACCTACAAAAATTAAACAAACAAAAATAAAACACACTAAATTTGAATATATACACAAATTGCATGGGTTGCCTCCCAGCTAGCGCTAAGTTTAACGTCGTCAGCTAGACATGACTACCCAAACATTAGGCTGGATCTGAAAGTGTGACACTTTCTTTTTATCGCTCAAATGATTTTCCCCAGTAGTGCTTGACATGTTGGCTGTTACCCTGACTGTATTTTTGGATTTGGGGTTATATATCTCAACAGCTCCGTAGGGTAACACCTGAGTAATCATAAATAGACCTGACCACTTTGATTTTAGCTTTCCATGGAAAAATTTCAACCGTGAATCATATAACAACACATGTTGCCCTGACTCCAGTTGTCTGCGCACTATTTTTTTATCATGCTATTTTTTGGTCTTTTTTGTAGAGTTTGGCATTCTCATAAGCTTATAGGCGAAATTCCTCCAATTCATTGAGTTGGTGGAGTCTTTTCTCTCTTGCTGCTTATAGATCAAGATTTAACTTCTTCAATGCCCAGTATGCCTTGTGTTCAAGCTCCACTAGCAGATGGCACGCTTTCCCAAACACCATTCGATATAGGGACATACCAATAGGTGTCTTGTAAGCTGTCCGGTAGGCCCATAATGCATCATTCAGTTTTGTAGACCAGTCTCTCCTTGTTGATCCAATGGTTCTCTCCAAGATTCTTTTGAACTCCCTGTTTGAAACTTCAACCTATCCATTTGACTGCGGATGGTAAACAGTGGCAACTTTATAAGTAACTCCGTATTTGAATAGGAGTGCATCGAAATATCTGTTGCATAAATGTGTGCCACCATCACTGATAATCACCCCGAGGTGTTCCGAAGCGAGTACAAATATTCTTTTTAAGGAATTTAATCACCACTTTTGAATCATTTGATGGTAGTGCAATTGCTTCAACCCATTTGGAGACGTAGTCTACTGCAACTAATATGTACAGGTTTCCGAATGATGAAACAAAGGGTCTCATAAAATCAATACACAATACATCAAATACCTCCACTTCCAGAATGTTTTGCAGAGGTCTTTCATTTCTCATTGAAATATTTCATGTTCTCTGGCACATGTCACATTGAAGAGCAAATAAGTAAGCATCTTTAAACATAGTGGGCCAGAACAAACCTGATTGAAGGACTTTGGTTGTAGTTTTGTTCCCGCTGAAGTGTCCACCGTATGGTGATGAATGACAGTGCTACAAAAAACTATTGACCTCTTCCTATAGAACACAACGTCTCAATAATTGATCAGTACAACGTTTGAACAGGTACGACTTATCCCAGACATAGTGCTTGACTTCCTTGTAGAACTTCTTTCGTTGCTGATGTGTCCATTCCAATGGCCATTTTCCAGATATTATGTCGTTGACATAGTCAGTATACCAAGGGACATCATTTTGTTTTATGGCAAACAGCTGTTCATCTGGAAAAGTTTCTTTGATTGTCAGTTCATTGCCAGCTGTTTCTCTATTCGCGAGCCTCGATAAGTGATCTGCCACTTGGTTCTCTGTCTCTTTCCTGTCTCTGAACTCCATGTCAAATTCTTGCAGTAGAAGCATCCAACGGATCAATCTAGGTTTGGCATCTTTCTTCACGATCAGGTATTTGATTGTTGAATGATATGTGTAGACCACCACTTTGGGACCCAGCAGGTAGGATGGGAATTTATCAAAAACGAACACAACTGCAAGCAACTCATTTTCAGTGGTTGTGTAGTTGAGCTTCATTCAGAGTTCTGCTGGAGTAGTAAATGGTATGGAAAATTTTTTCTATGTATTGTCCCAAAACTGCATCTATAGCAAAATCACTAGCACCGCACATCCCTTCAAATGGAAGGGTCCAGTCTGGTGCTACTATGATGGGGTAGAGACCAGCTTCTGTTTCAAGATCTCAAAAGCTTCATGGCATTCTTTGGTGAAGTTGAAAGGCACATCTTTCTCCAGACGATTGCACAGAGGTTTAGCAATCTTTGAGAAGTCTTTGATAAATCTCCTGTAAAAGCCTGCATGTCCGAGAAAACTCTGAATCCCTTTGACAGATGTTGGTGGAGGTAATTTTTCAATTGTCTCGATCTTTGCTTTGTCTACCTCGATTCCCTTTTGTGAGATCTGATTCCCAGCACAATGTCTTCTTGCACCATGAAATGGCATTTCTCCCAGTTGAGTACCAGGTTGGTATCTTCGCATATTTGTAACCACTGGTTCCAGATTTTACAAGCAGTGGTCGAAAGAATCTCCAAACACAAAGAAATCATCCATAAAAACCTCCATATTTTGTTCCAGCATGTCTGAGAAAATGGCCATCATGCAACGTTGAAATGTGGCAGGAGCATTACATAGTCCAAATGGCATTCTGCGGAAAGAAAAAGTACCATACAGACATGTAAAAGTAGTTTTCTTCTGATCTTCCGGGGTGATAGAAATCTGATTGTACCCCGAGTATCCATCCAGAAAATAATAAAACTCATGTCCCACCAGTCTGTCTAGCATTTGGTCAATGAATGGTAGCGGGAAATGATATTTCCTTGTTGCTTTGTTCAGATTCCTGTAGTCCATGCATACTCTCCATCCAGTAACAGTTCTTGTTGGAATCAGCTCGTTCTTTTCATTTGTGACTACAGTAATTCCTCTTTTCTTCATCACACACTGCATAGGACTCACCCAAGTGCTGTCAAAGATGGGGTAGATAATGCCGACATCCAACCATTTGATAATTTCTTTCTTCACGACCTCCTTCATGATTGGATTTTTTCTTCATTGATGCTCCACTGTAGGTTTTTACTCGTCATTCATGAGAATTTTGTGCATGCAAAATGATGGACTAATACCTCGAATGTCTACTATAGTCCAGCCAATGACTTTCTTGTGTTCTCGTAACACTCTTAGTAATTTTTCTTCCTTCTCAAATGTTAGCAACAAATAAATAATCATAGGTAATTCAGAAGAATTTCCTAAGAATGCATACCTGAGATGGCCCAGAAGTAGCTTTAGCTCCAGCTGCGGTGGTTCTTCAATTGAGGGCTTGATTCGCTCTTTCTTCGGTAGTTCCAGACTTTCCACATGTGGTGTCGATTTGAAGCGAAATGGTCTGTCAAGATAGTTGATACATTCCAGAATTTCATCATCAAGCTCACTGTCAGTCATGTTGGTGATGCAAGCTTCAAGTTTATCCGTGGGAAATGGCATTGCATCAGTACCCTGGATGATACTATCAACAACATCAATTCTGAAACATTCCTCCTCATTTTCATCGTTCGGGAATTTCATGGCTTTTAAAACATTAAAGGTAACTTCTTGATCCTATACTTTCATGGTTAGTTCTGTTTTTTGTACATCAATAACAGTTCGACATGTAGCCAAAAATAGTCTCCCCATGATGATAGTACATCTTTGTCTTCTTCCATGTCAAAGATAATAAAATCTGCTGGGAGAATGAGTTTGTCGACTTTGACCAGCACATCTTCAACTACTCCTCTCGGAAATGTGAGCGTTCTATCAGCAAGTTGCAGAGAGACTGAGGTGGGCATTGCTTCTCCAATCTGTAATTTCTTGTAAATCGAAAAAGGCATCAAATTAACATTTGCACCTAAATCACATAAAGCTTTACTGATGTAATGTTCTCCAATGGTGCATGAGACAGTGAAACTGCCAGGATCTTTCAACTTTGAGGGAAGTTTCCTTTGAATGATGGCGTTGCATTCTTCTGTCAATGCTACTGTCTCGTAATCTCCCAATCTATGCTTTTGTGACAAAATGTCTTTCATGAATTTGACATAGCTGGGCATTTCTTCTAACACTTCTACAAATGGAATGTTGATATGCAGCTTTTTGAATACCTCCAAGAATCGAGCAAACTGCTTGTCCAGTTTATTTTTCTTGAGACGCTGTGGAAAATGTGGAGGTGGAGTTAATCTTTCTTTATCTTTTTCCTTTGTTTTTTTTCCTCCATCTGTGGAACTGCTTCTTTTGGAATTTCTTCAGTAGATACCTTGATTCCAACGTCTTTGTTGATTTCAGTACCGATTTTCAAAGTAATGGTTTGACATTGCTCATTCCCTCGATTCTTTGACATTGCTAGGAAGGTTACCTGGCGGTTTGTAACTCTGAGCATTGGCCATTTGTCCATTTGATTCTCTAGTGCTTTAATAGAAGCTGAATGGCTTTGATTCAATGCTACTTGATTTTGAACCATAGCTGTTAAAGCATAGTATTTTGCTTCTTGCTTTTTCAATTGGCCATCACTTCTGTTATTCCTGGTTCTTTTTCATACTCCTGGCATTTGTTTTGCTGTTGGAATCCAGGTGGTGGATTTTTCTTTTGCCCTAAATTAGTGCTCCATGCGAAATTAAGATGATTCCTCCACCATGGGTTGTAGGTGTTGGAATATGGATTGTTCTCATGTTTGTTGAAATTATTGACATAATTCACCATCTCTTCATGTTGGTTTGTCTCTGGTGCTCATCCATATGGTAAACTTGTGGATCCAGTATTAGCTTGCATGCTAAGAGTTTCCATGAATTTGCATATCTGATCCAGCTTGGCATTCACTGCTGTGTTGGCTCCAACTTCATAAATTCCAGCAATTCTTTGGATTATGCTCATTTCTGTTGGCCACAAGGAATTATTGTTGGCCATTTCTTCAATTAAGTCCCAAGCCTGATCTTCTCATTTTGCCATTAAAGCTCCTCCAGCAGCAGTATCAATTGTGGTTCTCATTATTCTAGAAAGTCCATTATAGAATGTTTGGACTTGTAGCTACTTTGCAATCTCATGGTGAGGACATTTTCTGAGCAAATTCTTGTACCTTTCCCAAGCTTCGCAGAAGGACTCTGAGTTATGTTGTACAAAGGATGTGATGTCATTCCTCAGCTTTGCAGTTCAAGCTGGTGGAAGTAATTTACAAGGAATTTTGTGGCAAGAGTGTTCCAAGTTATGATGGAACCTGCTGGTAGTGAATGCAGCCAAGCCTTAGCTCTGTCTTTCAAGGAATATGGAAAAATCTACAGTCTCATTGCTTCTTCAGCTGCTCGGTTGTAATTGAAAGTGTCGTAAAAAATCCAGGAAGTTGCTGATATGGGCATTAGGATCTTCAGTTGCATTCCCTCCAAATTGAACTGACTAATGTATCATCTGAATGCATGTTTTGATGTCACACACATTTGCTGGTAAGGGAGGAAGTACAATACAGGAAATGAAGCCGTCAACCACCGAAATAGTTCTGTCTCGAATGGGAATTGGTGGTGCAACCTCCAAAGGTTCAGGTTCCATGTTGATTATTGTTTCTTGGCCTTCTCGCCTTTCCCTTCTCAATTGTCTGATGGTTCTTTCAATTTCTGGGTCAAGCGGTCGGATTTCAAAGCTTCTAGTTCATCTCATGTAGTGTCTGAGAACTTGAAATACAAGAAAACAAAAATAATAAGTAAAAGAAAATTAGATACAAGTAAAGGTATCTAACCCCAAAACTAATAGTGAAAGATAAATAAGTCCCCGTCAAAGGCGCCAAAAACTTGACCGGTGTAATCACACACGTATAACGCAAGCACACGTATCTTTCAAGTAGTATAAATGTATCGATCCCACGAGGACTTAATACCTAAGCTATTAATTTATGAAGCCAAATTTCTACAAGTATCTAATGGATTGGTTGTTTGATTGGATAGTGACTTTAAACTAAAGACGAATAAATAAAACAGTGCGAAAGTAAATTAAGGGAAAATTCAATATTAAGAAACTATCTAGGGTTGTGAATCATTCCAATATCTTTTTAAAGATGAAGTGGTTATTTTACGTTTGTACAATATATTGGTTTATTAGCTTGGAACACGAATTTATGCAAAAGCCTCTTTCGATGGTCAGATACAAATACCCAGAATAACCCAATTAATCATATTCCTATGTCAACCAAGTTATCTGAATTCATTAAGATTAAGTTCCAATTATGGCTAACCCCGCCCGACAGGTATATTCCTATCATGTAAGGAAATCTATTAAATGGTTATCTATCCTCAAGGAAGATCGTGGGCTATTGAGTCTAAGGCTTAAACCTAAAATCCATTTTCCAAGTTCATTTTAAGTTTACCAGATCAATCTTATTAATGGCCAATTAGCAAGAAGCATTAAGACTAAGGCTCAATAAATAAACCTTTAGATTACCCAAATACTGAAAGCTGTAAATAAACAAACAAGATACATTATTCTTAGTATTCTTAAGGAATTCCTTAGAAGAAAGTATGGTTTTACAAATGAAATTCGGCATCAATTTGAAGAATATGGAAGTTGAGGTATTCCAAACTAGTACGACACCCAGCCCTCTTCTTAAGGCATGTGTTGGGAGAAAAGAAATTCAGAGTGTTTTGGATGTTTGTACTCGATGGATGGTACGTTTATTACAGCTGGGCAGACTTCATTCACATCAGGAGTAGATGATTTCCTTGATGTATTCCCTGATGAGTTGCCTAGGCTACCACATGACAGGGAGATAGATTTTTGTATTAATTTCATAGATTTTTGTATTAATTTCATTCCTGGCACGACACCCATTTCTATACCCCCCGTATGGGATGACACATGTGTTGGACAATTATGACCTATAGCGTCACTATTTGTAAAAGACATTGTGGTTTTTATACAAATTAACTATGTGACAATGGAAATTTCATTTTATCATTTTGTAAACAGCTTCGCTCTGGATATACCCCGCGAAATCTCATTGGTAGTATGACTATGTGTCTATGGGAATCCGCCTCAGGGTAGGTGTATTTGGTCTTAACCTGAGACTTGCATCGCTAGTACTTGCGACAATCAATACGCTTTGGTTTTGGTCGTCCGGGACTTTAACAGGTTCTGTGTACGCCTCTTCTGGGTTTATTGAGAATCGTAGTGTATTGGGTGTGATGTTAAGAAAGAAGTATCACTTTAGTCATATGGAGATGATGATCACGCAGGGATATATAACCAGTTCTCTATTATGTTGCAACTATCGGGATAATATGACAAGGTCATGATTATCCGATTATAGAGACTAGTTGCTTGTGATCTGATATATGCTTCGTACGGGGCAGACACTATTCCAGCCTCGGACCTTGCATGTGACATCAGATACTGGATCGCAATATGCAATACTACGTATACTACACATGTTATAGATTATATATTCCTTAAATAATATTTCTGGAGAATTAGGTAGGCATGGCGTTTTGCTAGAAGCCAACCATGTCTCGTAAATCGGTAAGAAAGTGGTACCGGGTACGCACATGTTCGGATAGTCCAACGACCGGATTTACTGCCAACATATCCAGGGATCTCATGGGTCACTTCCCGAAGATTCATCGATAACATATGACTCGAACATAATTAATCTAGGATTAATTATAAGAGAGAGAAAATTAATCTAGGATTAATTACGGCAAGAATTTATCTGGGATAAAATTCAATTAGAAGAGAGAGAACGATTAATTCGGAATTAATCGATAAAATAATATATTCGATATATTAAATGAAATTAGATTTCATAACATAATTAAAATTGGATTTTAATTCGGGCGAATGAATTAATTTAGAATTAATTCGCTAGCGACTTTAATAGTAATGTTGCTAGGCATAATTATTTAATTAAATTTGATTTAATTAAGTCACAACGGAAAATTCGTTAATTCGGAATTAACGAACCCGAGCCTGAAATGTGTTTACAGGCCCACTCGGATTTTGAATCAAGTGGGGCCCACAAGTCACATCACAAGTCAAATCACTTTTTTTTTTTTAGTTGATGGAATTTGGTGGGTTGTTGATGACTTGTTCAAACACTAATGGTGAGATGATGGACATATACCAAACATTAGATTTTTTTATATCTTTTTTTTTTGTTTTTGGAAATCAAAAATTACAAGTCAACATTCATCTCTTCTCATCTCTCTCCATTCACGCCCAAATCAATTTTTTCTCTCCCAACTTGGCTTGGCCGAGAGTTTCAAAGAACAAAGGAAGAATTGTTGCAATTTTTTTCAAGTGCTAGCACACTCAAGGAATCATACAAAGGTGTTAGGGAAACTTTTCCCATTGAGCTTGGAATCAAAGATCAAAGCTTGGAACTTGATACACACTTTAGAGGAGCTTGGAACAACTTCAAAGAGAGGAATTTTTTAACTCTACACATCCATCCAACCGAGCATTGTGAGTATATTTCCGCTATACTTCTTTTCGTATTCACATTATTTCATGCTTGAAATGATCTTGGTTTGACCTAAGAAACCCAACAATGGTATCAGAGATTTTTTTTAGCATGAAATTGAATTATGGTTCTTAATCTAAAATTTGGGTATTTTTTATTTGAGCATGATTTAATCAAATTGTTTGTTTGAGTATGCTTATATATTGTTAACTTAGAGTTATGCATGATCAATTTGATGAAAAATTAATTTGATTAATTTTCCCCAAATTTAGGCTTGGCCGAATGGACATGAACCCTAACTCATGGTGATTTTGATTTTTTAGACCATTGGATGAGTTTAAAATACTGGATAAATTGATTTGTGATCTACTTGGATTGAAATCAAATTAATGAAAAATTACCATGATTGTCGTGAGCATTAGAGCATGTAAATGAGTTGATTTTGTTTCAATAATGTTGGACATGTATTGATAATAATACAACATGATTAATTATTTAAATTGGTATTTTGGAAATGTTAATTTGAATAATTAATTATGGCTATACACTTTAATTAATTAAATTGTGAAATTTGGAATATTAGAATTTAATTAATTAGGCTTAATTTGGAATTGGGCTAAAATTGTTGTATTTGGGCCTAATGGGCTTGGTTGGGCCAAGTTGGTTTAGGACAATTGGATTGGATCCAAATTGGGCCTAAACCATTCCATTAAGTCCAAATATAATAAATGAGCCTTTTAAAATTTAATTGGGCCTAATGGGCCAAAATTAATTTTGTGGCAAATTGTGATTCCTTATTGGGCTTGGTTGCCAAAGTCCATGCCTTAATAAATTAATTGAAAGCCCATTGGACTTTAATTAAATTGACATTGGATGTTAATTGGGCTTTGAGACCCATTAAGATTAGATTAGAATCTAAGTCGTAAAGGCACATTATTAAAGTGTAATTATTTAATTTGGAATTAATATAGAATTAGTATTGAATACAAATTAAATCGGATTGAAAATTGTAGTTCGATATAATTCAAGAATTCGTAATTTGAGTACTTATTCTTAAACGAGTTGGACTCGCGCAAATCAAATCGTTGTTTGAACATTGGATGATCACTTAATTCAAAGATTAATTAATTGGATTAGATTGATTGAATAACATACTTTGTGTGAATACATGGATGTGTTGTATGAATAATGTATATCAGATGGATATTAGATTGGTGAGGGCAATTATGGAAATTGTTGTAATAAATTTAGAATTTATTAAATTGGACATGCGTGTCCAGCCTTTATCTCTCGATTCTTTGTAATTCTCTTCTCACAAATTCCCCTCAATGTAATAAGGTTTCTTTAATGTATTATGTAATTGTGTAGAAGTTAGAATAGTGCTAGACGGGGAGAGGAAATAGAGTGATTTATTCTAGGAATAATTTGTGAGATATCCATCCGCATATCATTATTAATTTATTTATCGCGCCTTATTATGCTTTTAGAATGCATTTTTAATGGTGTATGATGAGACCTAATCAAAGATAATTAATTGGTTGCCAATTACGCGAAAAACCCTCAACAAATATTAAGTGTTTTCCTTCCATTGAGTGATTCATTCTCAAGATCAAAGATTGGCATTGGTTTGTTGGCCAAAGTCAAGACCTTTGTCCATCGCGGATGTGTTTGAATCATGAAGGCTTTGTTCCGTATCGTATGTCTTGCCCAAGTTGTGATTTGTTGGCCAAAGTCAAGATCACTTCTTGTTCATCGACATCAATTACGACGCTTTCCAATGTCAATGGGTCCCGTTTAACTGGAATCATTAAGCTTGTTGAGCCAAACCCAAGGCTTAGTTGATTCAGAGGAAAAGGTTAGGAAAATATATTGGATATATTGGCATATATATTGTATATATGTTTCAGACTTGGAGGTCCACCTACCGAATCTAGGAATTGGATGAGATCCAATTGATCTTAGAGATCTACCTAGTTAAATATCATACAGCTTGTTGGCCAAAGTCAAGGTTGTGTGTTATTTAACGGGAACCTAGCCCACTAGGAAACTAGGTTTCCTAGTACTCAACAGAGGGTTAGAGGCTCGCCGAAAAATAATGGGAGGCCATTATTGAATTTGCAATTTCGTTCAAATACTTGGCATTACGCGCTTTCAAATTATTTCATCAATTATATATTTATTAGTTGGACTAATATTTTATTATTTTTCTTGTAACAGTTGGACTGTACCCAAATATCGTTAATTGAATAGTTTGACTATTGCAATTAAGATGAATGGAAAGATCAGGGTTAGAGACATTATCATGGGCGAAAATATCTTTAATGGCGTGAACTTTCCTGATTGGGATATGAACCTCAAGATTGTCCTGGGGGCTTAGAGGATCCTCTATACGATAGAGAGACCTCTCGGGCCTAAGCCCGGAAATGAGCAGCCGCTTGAGCTTGAGCTTTGGAGGACTGATGAGTGGTAATTATATCATTATTTCCCACTCATTTAACCTAATATTTTTTTATAGTTTCTTGAGTTTTGTGAACATTTTGATGTGTTTTGTGTTATTTTGTTGATAAATAAACTTTCAAGACATTCTGGAGGTGATTTGGGCCCAAAACAATGAAAATCAGATAAAAGGGTATTTTGGTAATTGGGTGCGTCGCGACGCGACGTCTAACGTGCGCCGCATGCTTGCTAACGTGCGCCGGGGACACATATCAGAATCTGAGAAGTTTGACTTTGCTAACGTGCGTCGGACTTTGCTAACGTGCGACATGCCACGTGTCACCATCACAGTCGATCTGCTAACGTGCGTCGTGCCACGTGTCATCATCCTACGGTGCAGACAGTCGCCATCGCCACGTGTCACTCCATGTGTATGCCACGTCATCATCCACATCACCGGTTGACCAAGTCAAAGTGCCACATCATCGCCACGTCATCATCAGCCAATCACAGCGTGCCACATGTCGCAATTCTATGGTGCCGACAGTCGCCATCGCCACGTCAGCTCAATTATTGACTCATTTATCCGAATTGACACGTGGCAGATAAGAATCTGAAACTAGCCAATCACAAGCCGCCACGTCATCGCGTCGCGACGCAAGAAGAAACTTTGGCGTCGCGACGCGAGGGGGTCACCGAGGCCTATAAATAGAGCTTGAAATTTCAGTTTCAGATGTACCTTCCTCTCTAATTTCTCTCATGTAAATATGGAGTTTTCTATCTAGTTTCTTTTAATTTCAATTTTGTAATTAATTTTAATTACGTTCTGTAATAATAATAATTTACTTTTTTTACTTTTACAGTTTTTACTATTCAACATGAGGAGGTAACTTCCCCCTGCTAGGGTGAAAGGTAATTCTTTTACTATTGCTATTTAGATTAATCTCCCTTAAATAAATATATTAACTATTTAAAATTTGACTTAAAAAGGATACCGCCAGATTGGTCGGTTGGTAATTCATTTTAATCTGTTTTAAAACCTGACTAATCAAGGATACCGCCAGATTGGTCGGTCGGTAATTCAATTTTCTTACCCCCTATATGGCAGGTTTATTTTGGTTCCGCCTTTATGGCTGGTTGGACTTAATTGACTTAATCAGGTTACCGCCTATATGGCTAGTTGGTAAAATAATCACAAGTTAATATATTATATTAAGGGAGATATCTAAATAGTAAATAGTAAAAGTTGATCCTTTTACCTTAGCATTTTAGTTTATTGTAATTTACTTTTCAGCTTTTACTTTATCGCAATTACTTTTCAGCATTTTTATTTTATGTCTTTTACTTTTAAGTTTTTACTAGCCCTAGTTATGTGTTGTAACTAAATTAGTTATTTGGGGTTGTGATGACTTTTAATATCACCGGTTTATAAGGGGTTATTTTATAGTTTGGGTAATTTAAAGGTTTACTTATTAAGTCTTAAGCTTAATGCGTCTTGTTAATTGGCCACTAATAAGATTGATCTGGTAAATCTAAAATAAACTTGACAAAGGAATTTAGGTTTCAGCCTTAGACTTAATAGCCTACGATCTTCCTTGAGGATATAATAACCCTTTAATAGATTTCCTTACAGGATAGACATATACCTGTTGGGCGGGGGTAGCCATAATTAGAACTTAAACTTAATAAATCCAGATAATTTGGTTGACATAGACATATGGTTCAATTGGGTTAAACTGGGTATTTGCGTCTGACCATCGACAGAAGCTTTCGCATAATTTAGTGTTCCAAGTTAGTAAATCGATTTATTACACAAACATGAAATAACCACTTCATCTTTTAAAAGATATTAGAAAGATTCACAATCCTAGATAGTTTTTAATATTGAATTTTCTTAAACCTACTTTCGAACAATTTTATTTACTTGTTTTTAAATTTAGAATCATCACCATTTCAAATCAATCAATCAACCTGTTAGATACTAGTAATCATTTGACCTCATAAAATTAATAGATTAGGTATTAAGTCCTCGTGGGATCGATACTTTTTATACTACTTGAACGATACGTACGCTTGCGTTATACGCGTGTGTAAGCACCGGTCAAGTTTTTGGCGCCGTTGCCGGGGAATTATTTATCTTTCACTATTAGTTTTGAGGTTAGAAACATTTACTTATATCTAATTTATTTTTACTTATTGTTTTTGTTTTCTTGTGTTTCAGGTTCTCAGAAACTTCATGAGATGAACCAGAAGCTTTGAACTTCGACCGCTTGACCCGGAAATTGAAGAACCATCAGACAGTTGAGAATGGAAAGGCGAGAAGGCCAAGAAGCTTTAGTTAACATGGAACTTGAACCATTGCAGGTTGCACCACCAATTCCCATTCGAGACAGAACCATTCCGGTGGTTGACAGACTAATTTCTTGTATTGTACTTCCTCCCTTACCAGCAAATGCGGGTGACATCAAAACATGCATTCAGATGATTCAGCAGTCAGTTCAATTTGTGGGGAATGCAACTGAAGATCCTAATACCCACATCAGCAACTTCCTGGAAGTTTATGGCACTTTCAATTACAACCAATAAGCTGAAGAAGCAATGACACTGCGTATTTTTCCATACTCCCTGAAGGACAGAGCTAAAGCTTGGCTACATTCACTACCAACAGGTTCCATCACAACTTGGAACACTTTAGCCACCAAATTTCTTGCAAAGTACTTTCCACCGGCTAGAACTGGAAAGCTGAGGAATGATATCACATCCTTTGTACAACAAGACTCATAAACTCTCTACGAAGCTTGGGAAAGGTACAAAGATTTGCAACGGAAATGTCCTCACCATGAGATTCCAAAATGGCTTCAAGTCCAAACATTCTATAATGGACTTTCTGGAATAATGAGAACCACAATCGATGCTGCTGCTGGAGGAGCTTTAATGGCAAAATGAGAAGATCAAGCCTGAGACCTAATCGAAGAAATGGCAAACAACAATTCCCTTGTGGCCAACAGAAAGGAGCATGATCCAAAGAATTGCAGAATTTATGAAAGTGGAGCCAATACAGCAGTCAACGCCAAGCTGGATCAGATATGCAAATTCATGGAAACTCTTACCACTGGATCCACAAGTTCACCATATGGAGGAGCACCAGAGCCGATCCAACTTGAAGAAATGGTGAATTTTGTCAACAATTTCAACACACAGGGGAACAATCCATATTTCAACACCTATAACCCATGGTGGAGGAATCATCCCAATTTTTCATGGAGCAACAATTCAGGGCAAAAGAACAATCCACCACCTGGATTCCAATAGCAGAACTATCCACCACCTTGATTCCAGCAACAGAACAAATGCCATGAGCAGGCAATTGAACCAGGAATAGCAGAAGTGCTAACTCAGTTAAAAAAGTACGATGCTATGTTTCAGAGCCAATCTGCTTCCATCAAAGCACTAGAGAATCAAATCGGACAACTGGCCAATGCTCAGAGTTACAGACCGCAGGGAATCTTCCCAGCAACACAGAACCAAATCCAAGGAACATAGGGAAGGAGCAGTGTCATGCCATCATGTTAAAAATTGGTACTGAAATCAACAAAGATGTTGGAGCCCAAAACAACTGTTGAGGAATTTCCAAAAGAAACAAAGCAACAAATGGAGGAAAAAAAAGAAAAGAAAAAAAAACATATCACTCCACCTCCACCTTTTCCTCAGCGTCTTCAGAAAAACAAACTGGACAAGCAGTTTGCTCGATTCCTGGAGGTGTTCAAAAAGCTTCATATCAACATTCCATTTGTAGAAGCCTTGGAACAAATGCCCAGCTATGTAAAATTCATGAAAGACATTCTTCCACGAAAATGGAGATTGGGAGATTACGAGACAGTAGCATTGACAGAAGAATGCAGCGCCATCATTCAGAGGAAGCTTCCCCCAAAGTTGAAAGATTCTGGCAGTTTCACCATTCCTTGCATCATAGGAGAACATAACTTTGGTAAGGCTTTATGTGATTTAGGTGCAAGTGTTAATTTGATGTCTTTTTCTATTTTCAGGAAATTGCAGATTGGAGAAACAATGCCCACTTCAGTCTCTCTACAACTTGCTAATAGAACGCTCGTATTTCCAAGAGGCGTAGTTGAGGATGTGCTGGTCAAGGTTGACAAATTCATTTTCCCAGCAGATTTTATTGTCCTTGAATAGAGGAAGATGCAGACGTGCCAATCATCCTCGGGAGACCATTCTTGGCTATAGGTCGAACCATTATTGATGTACAAAAAGAAAAATTAACCATGAGGGTACAGGACCAAGAAGTAACATTCAATATTTTCAAGGCCATGAATTTCCCAGATGATGAAAAGAATGAGGAATGTTTCAGACTTGATATGATACACAGTACCATTCAGAACTCCAATGCAATGCAAAGTTCTATTGACAAACTTAAAACATGTCAATTGCCTGTGGAACCTGAAGATAAAGCGTCTTTTGCACTGAAAAAGCCAATTCTTGCACTACAAGCAACAAAAGAGAAAAAGTTCCACCAGCTCAACGAATTGGAGGAATTTCACAATCAGCCTTTTGAAGATGCCAAATTGTACAAAGAAAAGGCAAGGAAAAGACATGATGAGAAGTTAGTACGCATACAACTGGAACCAGGGCAGAAGGTACTGTTAAACAAATCAAGGGTGAAATTCTTCCCATGGAAGCCAAAATCATGGTGGTCAGGTCCATTTGTGATCACCAAGGTTTTACCAGATAGAGCCGTTGAGATACGTGATCCTGACGTCCAACATTCTTAACAAAACATTCAAGAAACAAGTGTCAAGTACTACTGGGGAGAATCATTCGAGCGACAAAAAGAAAGTGTCACACTTTCAGATCCAGCCTAACGTTCGAGAAGTCACGTCTAGCTGACGACGTTAAACTTAGCGCTCGCAGGGAGGCAACCCATGTAATTTGTGTATATTTTGTGATTTGGTGTGATTTAATTTCGTGTGTTTAGTTTTGCAGATTAAGTCATTTCAAGATGGAAGAAGCTCTCTCAAATCTTCACAAGCAATTTCCTTCTCTCTCTCAAAAATCTCTGATGAAGTTTACAAAGCTCGCTTGGAACGGATGAGACTACTAACGATCCATGGTGTTCCTAATGATATTCGTTGGGTAATTGACGCACGAGTCTGATTGGCAGGTGAGTCTTCTGACTCTTTTATTTGACATCTGTCTGGTTTTGGAAGAAGCACCTATGCAAAGAAACGTAGAGCTAAGCAAATGGGTGTTTGTTACAAATATGCACGCTGGAATTGCAATACTCGTTGTCGTTCTTTAGGAATGGTGTCTGATAACCGCGAAGATAAGATTAATTTCATTAAGGATGGCTTGAGTAAGGAGTCTTTGGATGATATATCTAAAACTCTTGAGAGTTGTCCCAGTGGATATGTGTATCACGAAATTCGTGTGTTATATGCACAATTTCAAAAAGAAAGCCAACAGTTAAGTCTTGGGAATCTGACTCAAAAAGACCTGTTTGCCAATTTATAAGAAAATTGGATGGGAAGCTTGTCCATGACGCATAGACGTCAATCAAGCCGCTACTTTTCTTGTACATATTATATCTCTTTGTCTTTTCCTGATAATTGTGATTTGTTTTGTTGTTTTCTTTTATTTTATCCGACATGATCCAGACCTTTTTGACTATCACGATTTATTTTACAGTTTAACTAATAATTGTCATTTGGCAGGTACTAGTGCTATTATTTTTCTCACCCTTTTCAGGTGTTATAAATTCAACTCATCATTGCACTTATGAAGTCATCCAGAGTAAAACATGGAAGCCACTTCAAGAAGTCGAGTTGAAAATATCTGTGTGTTTTGCAGTACTAGTGTTGGTGTTAAGCCACAATACGTAGAAGCAGCACAGGAATTGGGTCGAGTCTTAGCTGCAAGGAATATGCACTTAGTATATGGCGGAGGCAATCTTGGACTAATGGGGATCGTTTCAAAGGCCGTACAGGAAGGAGGCAGTCACGTTTTGGGAATCATCCCAAAACCTTTGGCGGAGGCAAATCTTATTGGACCATCAAACGGAGATGAACTGATCGTGCCAGGTATGTCTGAACGACTGGTAGAAATGATTAATTGTGCTGATGCTTTTATTGCTTTGCCAGGTGGCTTGGGTACATTGGAGGAAATTTTTACAGTGTTATCTTGGGCGAACCTGAACATACACCAGAAACCGCTTGGACTATACAACGTTGAAGGATTTTATGATTTTCTTTGTGTGTTTCTTGATGATGCTCGGAGAAATGGGTTCGTATCAAAACCTATTAAAGAACTCCTATTTACTGCCAGAACTGTTCCGGATCTAATTGACCAAATCATAGCCTATGAACCACAAGTTGACCCTATCATTTCCAAGATAAATTGGTCTGAGGACGATCGTAAGAAGAGGCGTCAGATTAATCTGGATCTTAACCTTTAATTTCCTGTAGAATTTCAGCTAACCAGGTATTATCTTCTAAACTCTTCTTCTATTGTTTAAGACATTAAGGACAATGTCTCATTTAGGTTTGGGGGAGGGAATTAGTTGATCAGTACCTTGTTTAGTCTGTGTGTGTTTTTATTTTTAGTCCAAAATTTTTCGAAAAAAAAAATTAAAATTTTTCAAAAATTACAAAAATATTTTGCGTTTTTGTGTTTTTATTGTGACTAAAAAGGTGAAATTGGTAAGAGATAGCTGAGTAAGGAGTTTTCACTCCTGAGACGTATCTCAAACCTATTTCGGAATAAGTTAATTTTTTTTTATTTCCTTTTGAATTATTTAATTTGTGAATTCTCCATAAAACGGACTAAAATGGATCTTCATATGCTCAGTTGGCAAGTATTATCAACATGCATGGTAACATACAGACATAAGCTATAATTGAAAAGTTTGTAATATTCAGTGCTCTAGTTTAATTGGAGGAAGTATCTCAAAAAGCAATGGAGTAAAAAAAAACGTCTGAGGTCCGAGTTATTAAGTCTTTAAGGGTGTTTTAACACCTAGTGCCCTAAAGCCAACTGGTTTGGGAGTCACTGGCCCAAAGCTCGCTACATGGATCAAGGATGTTGCAAAAAATATATATATATCTAAAGTCTGAGTAATTAAGTCCGTAGGGGTGTCTTAACACCTGGTTCCCTAAAACCAACTAGTTTGGGAGCCACCGACCCAACACTCGCTACATAGACGGAAGGTATTGTATATAAATAAATCAAAAATCAAAAATCAAAGAAAATATCAGAAAAATCAGAAAAATAATTGCATTGCTACAAAAAGGTGTGAATTTTGATAAAACTTTAGGACAAAAATATTACTCTCTTATCAACTGCACTTATGACTGTTGTCGGCAAAAATGAGTTGTTTAATATTTTGTTGGCTGTGTATATGGAGAATGGTAAATATAATCGGAGAATTTACTTATTCAGTAATTTAGAAAGAAAGAAAGAAAACAACTAGTAACTTGGAGTAGAAATTTCACATGATTAGTCACTAACTTCTTTATTCTCTTTTCACTTGTCTTTTTGCTTTTGTGTGCATTAGTTTCACTACCTTTTTACTTTTGTAAAATGTTTGTGGGTATCAATACTGTAAACCCTCACGAGACTACAACTCGTCCACTATGGACACCTAAGGGTTTAAAGGCTTGTTGCATACGCTAAATGCAACCGTGATCCCTACGAAAGTGGCTTAGTTAAATTTTATTTTAAACATGTTTATTCTATGTTTTGCTCGAGGACTAGCAAAATGTTAGGTTTGGGGGTGTGATGAGTGGTAATTATATCACTATTTCCCACTCATTTAACCTAATATTTTGTATAGTTTCTTGAGTTTTGTGAATATTTTGATGTGTTTTGTGTTATTTTGTAGATAAATAAAGTTTCAGGACATTTTGGAGGTGATTTGGGGCCAAAACAGTGAAAATTAGACAAAAGGGCATTTTGGTCATTGGGCGCGACGCGACGCGCAAGCTGCGTCGTGACGTCTAACGTGCGCTGCATGCTTGCTAACGTGCGCCGGGGACACATGTCAGAATTTGAGAAGTTTGACTTTGCTAACGTGCGCCGGACTTTGCTAACGTGCACCGTGCCACGTGTCACCATCACAGTCGATTTGCTAACGTGCGCCGTGCCACATGTCATCATCCTACGGTGCCGACAGTCGCCATCGCCATGTGTTACTCCACGTGTCTGCCACGTCATAATCCACATCACCGGTTGACCAAGTCAAAGTGCCACATCATCGCCACGTCATCATCAGCCAATCACAGCGTGCCACGTGTCGCAATTCTATGGTTCCGACAGTCGCCATCGCCATGTGTCACCACGTCAGTGCCACGTCATCGCCACGTCAGTTCAATTATTGACTCATTTATCCGAATTGACACGTGACAGATAAGAATCTGAAACCAGCCAATCACAAGCCGCCACGTTATCGCGTCGCGACGCAAGAAGAAACTTTGGCGTCGCGACGCGAGGGGGTCACCTAGGCCTATAAATAGAGCTCGAAATTTCAGTTTCAGATGTACCTTCCTATATAATTTCTCTGATGTAAATAGGGAGTTTTCTATCTAGTTTCTTTTAATTTCAGTTTTTGTAATTAATTTTAATTACGTTCTGTAATAATAATAATTTACTTTTTTTTACTTTTACAGTTTTTACTATTCAACATGAGGAGGTAACTTCCCCTTGCTAGGGTGAAAGGTAATTCTTTTACTATTTCTATTTAGATTAATCTCCCTTAAATATAATATATTCACAATTTAAAATTTGACTTAAAAAGGATACCACCAGATTGGTCGGTTGGTAATTCATTTTAATCTGGTTTAAACCTGACTAATCAAGGATACCGCCAAATTGGTCGGTCGGTAATTAAATTTTCTTACCGCCTATATGGCAGGTTTACTCTGGTTCCGCCTTTATGGCTGGTTGGACTTAATTTGACTTAATCAGGTTACCGCCTATATGGCTGGTTGGTAAAATAATCACAAGTTAATATATTATATTGATGGAGATATCTAAATAGTAAATAGTAAAAGTTGATCCTTTTACCTTAGCATTTTAGTTTATTGTAATTTACTTTTCAGTTTTTACTTTACCGCAATTACTTTTCATCATTTTTATTTTATGTCTTTTACTTTTAAGTTTTTACTAGCCCTAGTTATGTGTTGTAACTAAATTAGTTATCTGGGGTTGTGTTGACTTTTAATATCACCGGTTTATAAGGGGTTATTTTATAGTTTGGGTAATTTAAAGGTTTACTTATTAAGTCTTAAGCTTAATGCGTCTTGTTAATTGGCCACTAATAAGATTGATCTGGTAAATCTAAAATAAACTTGACAAAGGAATTTTAGGTTTCAGCCTTAGACTTAATAGCCCACGATCTTCCTTGAGGATAGATAACCCTTTAATAGATTTCCTTACAGGATAGACATATACCTGTCGGGCGGGGGTAGCCATAATTGGAACTTAAACTTAATGAATCCATATAATTTGGTTGACATAGACATATGCTTCAATTGGGTTAAACTGGGTATTTGCGTCTGACCATCGACAGAGGCTTTCGCATAATTTAGTGTTCCAAGTTAGTAAACCGATTTATAACACAAACATGAAATAACCACTTCATCTTTTAAAAGATATTAGAAAGATTCACAACCCTAGATAGTTTTTAATATTGAATTTTCTTAAACCTACTTTCGAACAATTTTATTTACTTGTTTTTAAATTTAGAATCATCACCATTTCAAATCAATCAATCAACCTATTAGATACTAGTAATCATTTGACCTCATAAAATTAATAGATTAGGTATTAAGTCCTCGTGGGATCAATACTTTTTATACTACTTGAACGATACATGCGCTTGCGTTATACGCGTGTGTAAGCACCGGTCAAGGACTCATAGCGATGACAACTCAACTGCTCAGTCTGTCATGCTCGCTGCGATGACCCTCTCAATTTCGTCGCCAAAATAAGGGATTGGATCCCTATACTATGATGGCAAAATTGAAGGACCTTCATCTATCTAACCTTAGATCGTAAAGGTATGAATTGCAGAAGAAGCTCTTTCACTCACGAATGTCAGAGGGTACATCTGTTGAGCACCATGTGTCACAGATGATTGCTGACATTGAACAGCTGGGTCAGCTAGGCATAACCTTTGAGGCTGAGACTTCTATAGATTTGATCTTGCAATCTCTTCCTGACAGCTGGAGCGGGTTCATCATGAACTACAATATGATGAACCAAGACCATACTCTTGGAGAGCTGATGGCAATGCTGCGTGAAGCAGAAAAAAAGCTGATGAAGGGAAAAAAGCACGAGGTGCACTTCGCTTCAACATCTCAGTCTCACAAGGCTTGGCCGAAGGCAATTGGAGGTGTAAAGAAGAAGAAGGGCAAGGCCAAATCGTCAAAGTCTTCTGGGAATGCTAAAGATAAATCCCAAGATGTATGCCTGCAGTGTGGAAAATGGGGTCACTGGAAGCGTGACTGCAGTGGGTACAAGGCGCACATGAAGGAAATCAAAGCGGGCAAGGCACCGGCTTCGGGTATGTTTGTTATAGAAATAAACATGTCTACTTCTAGTTTTAAAAATGGATTTTTTATTCTGGTTGTGGTACTCATATATGTACTGATGTGCAGGATCTGCGGATTAGCAGAAGACTGGCCTCATGAGAGATTGACCTCCGCATTGGAAATGGGACAAGAGTCGCTGTTTTGGCCGTTGGGACTTATATTTTGGAACTGCCCTCGAGGCATGTACTTAATCTTTCAGACTGTTATTATGTACCTAGTTTGACTAGAAATCTTATATTTGTATCTTTATTGGCCCAATGTGGCTATACTTTTTTTTTAGAAACACTGGGTGTTTTATGTATAAAAATGATATGGAGATATGCAGTGCTGATGTGAATAATGGTCTTTATATTTTGAATATAAATCAATCTCAAACATATAATGTAACAAACAAAAGGCTTAAATTAAGTAACAAAGATGAAATTTATATGTGGCATTGTCGTCTGGGACACATTAACAAGACTCACATATCCACACTTTCGAAGAGTCGGTACTTGGACGGATTTGATCCAAATTCATATGACGTCTGCGAATCTTGTTTATTAGGCAAAATACCTAAAACACTTTTTAGCGGTAAAGATGCACATACCACCGAACTGTTAGCCCTCGTTCATAGTGACGTATGTGGGCCCATCTCTAGCCAGGCTAGAGGTGGATATGAATACTTCGTAACCTTTACGGATGATGCATCACGTTATGGTTATGTGTATCTTATGAGACACAAGTCGGAAACCTTTGAGAAATTCATAGAGTTTCGACGTGAAGTAGAAAAACAGACCGACAAAAGTATTAAAACATTACGGTCAGACCGTGGTGGAGAATACTTGAGCAATGATTTTCTTGATTACTTGAAAGAGTATGGTATTCTTTCACAGTGGACTCCTTCCGGAACACCTCAATTAAAAGGTGTGTTCGAACGGAGAAACCGAACTTTGTTGGACATGGTGAGGTCTATGATGAGTCGCACAGAGCTACCTATTTCCTTCTGGGGATATGCATTGAACAGTGCAATACTTATTTTGAATAAGGTTCCGTCAAAGTCTGTTCAAAAGACTCCGTATAAAATATGGACAGGAAAGAAACCGGGTTTCTCATTCCTGAAGATTTGGGGATGCTGGGCATATGTTAAACGTTTGGAAGGTACCAAACTAGAACCCAAATCGGATAAATGCCTATTTGTAGGATATCCTAGGGAAACCAAAGGATATTACTTCTATCACCCACAAGAGAACAAAGTATTTGTTGCTATACATGCAGTTTTCCTTGAGAAGGAATTCCTAAATGCATTGGTTAGTGGGAGGAAATTAGAACTCGATGAAAATCAGAGTGATACTGTTCCTGGCACAGAATCCTTAACGGAACATGAACAGTTCATCAGGGATGAAACTGTACCACAATCTTCGAATACATAAGAACCGCGTAGGTTGGAGAGAGTTAGAAAACAACCTGAGAGGTATGGGTTTTTGATCTCACCTCATGTAGATATTAATCTTATTGAGGATAATGAGCCGACTACGTATGAGGAAGCGATACAAGGTATCGACTCGGGTTTATGGCAAGATGCCATGAATTCCGAAATGGATTCCATGTACACCAACCAAGTTTGGACACTGGTTGATGCACCAGAAGGCGTAAAGCCTATTGGTTGCAAATGGGTCTTCAAGAAGAAGACCGACATGGATGGCAACATACAAACGTACAAAGCTAGGCTTGTAGCGAAAGGGTATCATCAACGACATAGTGTCGATTACGACGAAACTTTTTCACCCGTTTCCATGATTAAATCCATTCGGATTATGCTTGCTATTGCTGCATATTTCGATTACGAGATATGGCAGATGGACGTCAAAGCCGCTTTCATTAATGGAAATCTTTTGAAGGATGTTATATGCAACAGCCTGACGGTTTTGTCATACCTAAACATGCAAACAAGGTTTGTAAGTTAAATCACTCTATCTAAGGACATGTGTCCTAAAACTCAAGATGAGAGAGACAACATGAGTCAGATCCTGTTCGCCTCGGTAGTCGGATCGATCATGTATGCCATGATATGTACGCGACCTGATGTCTCCTATGCTTTGAGCATGTGTATTCTCTATCAGGCCGATCCAGGTGATGGTCACTGGATGGCGGTTAAGAACATTGATGAGCGGAAAATATATCAATATTTACCGCCCCTTTTACTTAATATTTTGTTTAGTTTCTCGGGTTTGATGAACGTTTTGATATGTTTTATTTTATTTTGCAGATAAAATAATATCGGGACTCAATGAAATCATTTAGGACGAAATGTGGATCAAATAAGGGCAATTATTGGACTTGATATATTAATTTTGGAGATTGGAAACTTGAAATGGCGTTTTTGACGAAGTGCAGTTTTGGAAATTCCAGTTTTGCGCATCTGTCGTATTTTGGGTATAACTGTTTACTCAGATATCTGATTGAGCTGATTCAAGTTTCAGATTAAAGAAGACTCAAAGATCTACAACTTTGAAAGAGAACATATTTTCAAATTCTGATGATTTCATGACCGAAATTGATGAACCATCCAGAAGTGTGTGGAGTGTAATTATTAAAAGTCATTATCAATCATTTTCAAAGCAAAATATTAATTAATAAAAATTATCAAATCACCACCAAACAAGATAAGAAATTAGTGGAGCAATTATGGATTTGGTGGAGTAATTAGTGGAGAAATTAATAATGGATTTGGTGGAGAAATTGATTGATGATTTGATGGTGGCAAAATTTTGCCTATAAATACCAAGCCATTTCATTTGTAAAATTCATACTTTCTTCTTTGAAATCCTTAATGAAAAAATAAAAAGATTGTATCTAGTTTGTTTATTTTTAGTTTTCAGTAATTAATTTTCAATTTCGCACTTTCTTTTCTTTACTTTTCAGTTTTACTTTCCGTAATTTACTTTTACGCATAACACTTTCCTTTCTTTACTTTTCAGTTTTTATTTTTCAACCATGAGGAGGTAACTTCCCTCTGCCGAGGTGAAAGGTAATTCTTTTACTGTTACTATCTTAGATTAATCTCCCTTAGACACAACATATTCACTATTCTAAAATTTGACTTAAAAAGGAATACCGCTATATTGGTCGGTGGGCTATTTAATTTAAACTGTTAAACCTGACTAAGCAAGGATACCGCCAGATTGGTCGGTTGGTAATTTAATTTTGGTTCCGCCTTTATGGCTGGTTATTTCTTTATCGCCTACATGGCAGGTTCATGGACAAATTTTACCGCCTTTATGGCTGGTCGGACTTAACTTGACTTAATCAGGGTACCGCCTATATGGTCGGTTGGTTTTAATCTCACAAGTGATTATGTTATACTAAGGGAGATATCTAAGTTAGTAATTAGTAAAAGTAATTCCTTTTATCTTGGCAGTTTATTTTCATTTACTTTCCCGCTTTTACTTTCTCACAGTTACTTTTTAGCATTTTTATTTTATGTCTTTTAAGTTTTCATTAGCCATAGCTATGTATTGTAACTAAGTTAGTATCTAGGGTTGTGATGAATTTCAATATAACCGGTTTATAAGGGGTTAGATTATAGGTTGGGTAATTTAAAGATTTATTTATTGAGTCTTAATCTTAATGCCTTTTATTAACTGGCCATTAATAAAATTGATTAGGTAAACTTAAAATGAACTAGACATAGGGATTTTAAGTTTAAGACCTTAGACTCAATAACCCACGATCTTCCTTGAGGATAGATAACCCTTTTAATAGATTTCCTTACAGGATAGGAATATACCTGTCGGGCGGGGGTAGCCATAATTGGAACTTAATCTTAATGAATCTAGGTAATTTGGTTGACATAGACATATGGTTCAATTGGATTATACTAGGTATTTGAAATTGACCATCGGAAGAAGCTTTTACATAAATTAGTGTTCCAGGTTAATAAATCAATATATTACCCAACTTTAAGATAACCACTTCATCTTCTAAATAATATTGGAATTAATCACAACCCTGGATAGTTTTTATAAATTTTGATTTTTCTCAACCTACTTTTAAGCAATTTTATTTACTTGTTTTAAATTTAGAATCATCGTCATTTCAAATCAATCAATCAAACAACCTGTTAGATACTGGTAATCAGTTGGCCCCATAAATTAATAACAAAAAGGTTTTAAGTCCTCGTGGGATCGATATTTTTTATACTACTTGAACGATACGTGCGCTTGCGTTATACGTGTGTGATTACGCCGGTCAAACATCTTTAAGTATCTTAGACGAATTAAGGATGCTTTCTTAATCTATGGAGATGGAGAACTTGAGGTAACTGGGTATACCGATGCAAGTTTCCAAACCGATAAAGACGACTGTAAGTCACAATATGGGTACATATTTTGTTTGAACAACGGAGTTGTAAGCTGGAAATCTTCCAAGCAAGAGACTGTTACCGATTCAACAATAGAAGCAGAATACATTGTTGCAGCTGAAGCAGCAAAAGAGGCAGTTTGGATCCGTAAATTCCTAATTGGATTAGGAGTAGTTCCGTTAGCAGCTGACCTCATTCCATTGTATTGTGACAATAACGGGGCTATAGCGTAGGCTAAGGAACCGCGGTCCCATCAACGATCCAATCATGTTCTTCGACATTTCCATCTGATTCGTGAGATCATACATCGTGGCGATGTGAAGATCGAGAAGGTCGCATCAGAGGACAACATTGCAGATTCGCTGATGAAAGTTATTCCTCAGCAAAATTTTGAGCGACATGTACATAGTTCAGGTGTTAGATGCTTGAGTGACTGGCTATAGGCCAATTGGGAGATTGTTGGACAATTATGACCCATAGTGTCACTATTTGTAAAAGACATTGTTGTTTTTGTACAAATTAACTATGTGACAATGGAAATTGCATTTTATCATTTTGTAATTAGATTACTTATATATATAAAATGATAAAAGTCCTTATGATTAGTTCTAAATTATAAGATATGAGACAACATCAATCCAAAAAGTTTTAATCATTAAATATCCCTAGTCGTAGTATTATCGAGAATGGACATCGGTAATGCGGAATAGACTAGTATTGCACAATGCACCTGCAAGTGCAAGCGGAACTGGAGCTGAAGGATAAACAGACACTGATAATGATGATTTATATTTAAAGAATTTTAAAATTATAATAAGGAACTATATTTAAAATGTAATGGAACTACGTGAGCTTTGATTCCTCTCACCCTTGGAGGATACATAGACAACTTAAGTTTTTAAAAATTTAAGTTCAAGCTCTTTCATTTAATAAATTTATTTGTAATTTAATATAATTATGAATGTTTATTATATAAATTCAAATTCATAATTTTAAATGAAATTAATTTTTCCATCTCAATTTTTATTAAAAAAAATATTGAATGGAACCGGAATCGGAACCGGAACCGAACCGTTCGGTTCCGGTTCCGGTTCCATCGTAAGTGTGGAACCGGAACCGAATTGGAATTAACTAGTTCGGTTTCGCTTCCACACTCGTGGAACCGGGAACTGTCCAATTCGGAACCGAACCAAACCACTGGCCAGGTCTAACTGCGGTTGTGTGTTGACTATCGACAACTGAATCGAGCTACAATCAAGAATAAGTACCTGTTACCACGGATTGACAAGTTATTCGATTAGTTGGGTAGTTCGAAGTACTTCTCCAAGATTGACTTGAGATCGGGTTACCACCAGTTAAAGATTCGAGATGAAGATGTACCGCAGACGGTATTCAGAACCCGTTATGGACATTTAGAGTTTATGGTCATGCCTTCTGGGTTGACCAATGCACCAGCATCTTTCATGGATCACATGAATAGAGTGTTTAGACCCTATTTGGATCGGTTTATCATTGTGGTCATTGATGATATTCTAATATATTATCATACCAGGAAGGATCGCGAGAGGCACCTGGAGGTTGCCCTGCAGACCCTAAGGGTTGATCAACTATATGCGAAGCGAGAAAAGTGTGACTTCTGGATGACAGAGGTTAAATTCTTAAGACACATTATTTCCCTAGAGGGTATTTCGGTGGACCCAGCTAAGGTAGAAGCTGTATTTCTTTGGGAAAGACCTAAGAATTTGACCGAGGTAATGAGTTTTCTGGGGTTAGCAGGCTACTACAGATGTTTTGTTGAAAACCTCTCTCGAATAGCTTTACTACTGATAAGGTTGGTAAAGAAAAAAGTTACATTTATCTGGGATGATGAATATGAGAAGGCATTCCTAGGATTGAAATCCAGGTTAACCAATGCACCCATCCTGGTCGTTCCCATCATTGGTGAGTCGTACAAAATTTATACAGATACACCCAGTATTAGATTGTGGTGTGTTATGATGTAGAATGGTAGAGTGATAGCTTATGTCTCTCGATAGTTGAAACCTCATGAGAGGAATTACCCGACACATGATCTTGAGTTAATTGATGTAATCTTTGCCTTAAATATATGGAGGTGTTATCTTTATGGGGCCAGGTTTGAGGTATATTCTGATCACATGAGCTTAAAGTATATGTTCACTCAGCGTGATTTGAACTTAAGGCAACAAAGATGGATAAAGTACATGAAGGATTATGATTTTAATCTCGAGTATCGTCCTGGTAAGGCCAACGTAGTATCTTATGCCTTGAGCCGTAAACCCCACGGAATATTAACATGTTTAGCCTTGGAGGACTGGAAGAGAGATGTGACAGCCGGGGATTACCATTTGCGATATCATGAGGATGGTCATCAAGCTTATGTCTACAACGTTCTTGCGGTTCCTATGTTTGTTCACATGGTGAAACAGCGCCAGTGGCAGGATGAAGATTTGAGAGCGAGGTGGAATCAATTGCAAAATAACGAACAGTTAGACGGTTGGAGTATGAGTGCATATGGGTTTCTCATTTTCTATGGGAAACTAATCGTACCTGATGACGCCGAACTCCAACTGAGAAATGAAAATGTGAAATGGCGCGTTGGACAGCACGACGCAACCATAATGAGTTTATTGTTTTATTTTATAAATATAAATATTTGTATGGTAGTATAGATTTAAATTGGATCGGACTTGGATCGGTAAAAATATTAAAATTGGAAATATTAAAATTAGTATATGTGGAGCCTCGTTGTGGCGCACATCATGGTATAACGCAAGCGCACGTATCGTTCAAGTAGTATAAAAATATCGATCCCACCAGGACTTAATTCCTACTATTGTTATTAATTGTTGATACTATTTATTTACAAATATCTAATTATAGGGAGAATAGAATTGATTGCTTTTGATTGGTTGAATGTGTTTTTGCAAAATAAAATAAAAACAGACTTAAAGAAAATACTAAGGAAAATAACAAAAGACACAAAGATCTAGGGTTGTGAATCATTCTAATATATTTTTAAAAGATGAAGTGATTATTTTATGTTTGTGTAATAAATCAGATTACTAACCTGGAACACGAATTTATGTGAAAGCATCTGTCGATGGTCAGACACAAATACCCAATTTAATCCAATTGAATCATATGTCTGTGTCAATTAAATTATCTTGATTCATTAAGTTTAAGTTCCAATTATGGCTACCCCGCCCGACAGGTATATGTCTATCCTGTAAAGAAATCTATTAAAGGGTTATCTATCCTCAAAGAAGATCGTGGGCTATTAAGTTTAAGGCTGAAACCTAAAATCCCTATATCTAGTTCATTTTAGATTTACCACATCAATCTTATTGGTGATCAGACAACAAGAAGCATTAAGCTTAAGACTTAATAAGTAAACCTTTAAATTATCCAAACTATAAAATAACCTCTTATAAACCGGTGATATTAGATTTCATCACAACCTAGAAAACTAACTTAGTTATAACACATAGTTATGACAAGTAAAAAAGACATAAAAATTACTAAAAAGTAAATGCAGAAAAATAAATAAAATGCTAAGGTAAAAGGAATTAACTTCTACTATTTACTATTTAGATATCTCCCATAATATAATATATATTCTTGTGATAATTTTGCCAACCAGCCTTATAGGCGGTAACCTGATTAAGTCAAATTAAGATCAACCAGCCATTAAGGCGGTAATATTTGTTATTAAACCAGCCATAAAGGCGGAACAAAAATAAACCAGCCATAAAGGCGGAACAATAATTAAACCAACCGACCAGTATGGCGGTATCCTCATTAAGTCAGATTTAACCAGATTAAATTGAATAACCAACCGACCAGTATGGCGGTATCCTCATTTAGTCAGGTTTTAAATAGTTTATATATTATATTTTAGGGAGATTAATCTAAATAGCAATAGTAAAAGAATTACCTTTTCACCTTAGTATGGAGAAGTTACCCTCGCATAGTAAAACGGTAAAAAGTAAAAATAAAATTACTATTCAAAAAATAAAATTACTATTACTATTTCAGAACTTAATTAAAACTAACTACAAAACTGAAATTAAAATAAACTAAGAAGAAAACTTCCTATTTACATCAGAGGATTTCAAGGAAAGGTACATTTGAAACTGAAATTTGAAGCTGAATTTATAGGCCCCGGTAGAACTTGGGCGTCGCGACGCCAAGGGCTTTGGCGTCGCTACGCGATGACGTGGCACGACCTTATTGGTTGCTTGGAATCTCACCAGACAAGTGGTAGGGCGGCTGAAAAATTTTGGCTCGTTGAATTTTTGACACGTGGTAAGGCAGCTGGCTGAAGTCGGCTCGTTGAATTTTTTACGCGTGGCATGCGGCGCACGTTAGCAGATCGCTTGTGATGATGACACGTGGCACGGCGCACTTTAGCAAAGTCAAACTTCTCAAACTCTGACCTGTGGACCCGGCGGACGTTAGCAGCAGCTCGGCGCACGTTAGGCGTCGCGACGGGCAAAATTACAAAAATGCTATTTTTTGCCAATTTTCACAGTTTTGCTCCAAATCACCTCCAGAATGTCCTCAAACTTTATTTATCTACAAAATAACACAAAACACATCAAAATATTCACAAAACTCAAGAAACTATACAAAATATTAAGTTAAATGAGTGGAAATAGTGGTATCTCAAGTCGAAGGACCACTATGCTCGCTTAACTCGAGAAGATTCCTATTGACGTTGGTGTACCATCTATTAAGAAATCTTCAGTGAGTCGTTCAGTATTCATCAAATAAACACCTACATGTCTATACGAGTCTCCCGAGACTCATGGTTCATTGGGATAAATCATCGGACCAAGTCATGATATATGACATGTATTGGTCTCAGCGGATTTTACTAACTGACCGGTGTTAGTAAATCTTGACCAGGAACTTTATTTAAGGATATACAACTTATAGTGACGCTTCCCAATGTCAATTATAAACTACGTTGTAACTGCGCACTACATTGTAAATCCTAGGGTCTTAGTCTAATATACACATATCACAAAATCAGATTTAATTTTAATCTAATCATAATTAGATATCTAATCGTAATTAGATCGAATATGTATATAAAAAACAAGAGGTGCTACCATTAAATAAGTAATATTATGGAAAAAAAGAAATTATTCGTATTCATGAATCGGACATAAATACGATCCGGATTGGCACTCCGAGCACCAAATCTAACAATCACTACTCCTACAGGTGACATCATACAACAAGCAGTTAAATGCGGCTTCAAGACCACTAACAATGAGGCCGAGTACGAAGCCTTGATAGCCGGATTAACACTGGTTAAGGAATTAGGAGCGAAAAGGGTTGAGGCGACATCAGTTTCTCAGTTAGTTGTCAACCAACTCCATGGATCTTACCAGGCTCACGGGTCTCAAATGGCAGCCTACTTGTCAAAGGTGAAAGAAATCCAATCCACACTAGAGTCTTTTGCAATCTCGCAAATCTACAGAACATAGAACATTCACGCGGATGCCTTAGCTACTCTTGGGTCTACCATACAATGAGATAATATTCAGGCCATACCGGTAGTGTATCTACAGTGGCCCGCCATTGCCAAAGAAGAAGCCGAAGTCATTACTTCCATCGACTAAGTCGACTCGTGGATCTCTCCATTGATCAAGTACTTGAAGGAAGTCACACTACCGACAGATAAGGTGGGCGCTCGAAAGATTCAATGACAAGTTGTACGGTTCACTCTCTACGACAATCAACTTTTGAGAAGATCACTTTCGGGACCCTACCTCAAGTGTCTTGCTCATGAAGAAGCGCGTTATGTGTTAGCCGAACTACACAAGGGGGAATGCAAAAATCACTCGGGAGGAAGAAGTCTTGCGTGTCGAGCCCATACTGCTGGGTACTATTGGCCAACAATGTGAGTCGACGCTATTGCTTTTGCTCGTAAGTGCGAGAAATGTCAAAGGTTCACCCCAGTCTGCCATCTCCCACCAGAGAAACAAAGTAATACTTTATCCCCTTGGCCATTCATGAAATGAGGAATGGACATCGTTGGGAAACTTCACGTCACCTCAGGACAATGAGTTTACATGTTGGCATTAACAACTTACTATTCTAAATGGATCGAAGCGGAAGCCTTCGTGAGGATAAGGGATAAGGAAGTACAGAGCTTCATATGGAAGAACATCATTTGTCGTTTCGGGCTACCCCGAGAGATCGTTACTGACAATGGATCTCAATTCATCAGTCATCGCTTCCAAGATTTTTGCAAAAATTGGGGAATCAAACCAAGCTTCTCCACCCCACGCTACCCACAAGCCAACGGTCAAGCCAAGTCTTCCAATTAAACCATAATGAACATCATAAAGAAGAGATTAGAGAAAGTAAAAGGATCGTGGGCAGACGAACTCCCAAGGGTCTTATGGTCGTATCGAACGAGTATGAGATCTTCTACTGGTGAAACCCCGTTCTCCCTGACCTTTGGAGCTGAAGCGGTCATTCCAAACGACTGTAATATCCCTTTGCCTCGATACCAGTGGTTAGACGAGGATATCAATAGACAACTCTTGACCAAGGGACTCGACACCATTGACGAACTTAGGGAGAACGCATCCATACGACTTGCAGCACACCGACAGAGGATGTCCAAATACTTCAAAAAAAATGTGAGGAGTAGGACATTCAAAGAATGAGATTGGGTCATAGAGAAAGTCTTTCAAAATAAGAAGGAAGTTAAGGATGGGAAATTCGGTCCTATATGGAAAGGTTCATACATCGTCACAAAAGTTATAGGTCATGGAGCCTACAAACTGAAAACAGAAGATGGTCGATATATCCAAAACAGTTGGAATACCATTCACCTTAGGATATTCTACAGATAATAATCATATTTGGTGACTAATGGATCACTCGACAAATCACGGTCCTACGACTAAATGACGTGCATGTCATTTGATTTTTATTTTTGTTGTTGTTTTTTGTAATTCCGCCAAGTTTGATTTTGAATTGGACATTTTCTTTAACAATCTGACTCCATTCATATGAAAGATAAAATATACATCTCTATCAAGATGACAACTGAAATTTATATTGAGAATAAGAAAATTGTTTATACATCAAAGCTTAAGCCGAGGTTACAAAAATAAAAGCCAAAAGATAAAAGTACATCAAGCTTTTTAGCCCTCGAAAGACATGACCGGATCAACTGGCTGAATGATAGGTTCAGTATCCATAGGCTGCTCTGGTCAGAACTCTGCCATGGCAGCCTCAGCAACTTTATCGACTGGGTCACCGGCCGTTGGAACCTCTTCAATTGTCTCGACAACAACCCCCTCAATCTCTTCAACAATAACTTCTTTGGAACTAACCTCTTGCCCTCCTTCAGCTTCGGAGTCATCAACCGATAAGGAGATCCCAGCTTCCAGCCTCTCACCCAACTTAATCCACTTATTTGAATCCCAAGTGTTGTGCTCTCCAAATAAGTATTGCTTCATAAGAATGAGCCTATTTTTTACAATGGCTTCCATGTTGACTCCTTCTAGTCTATCCAGCAACTCAGCTTTCTGATCTTCCAACTCATCGATGCTCTCTCTAAAGGCCTCTAATTCAGTCGACGTCGACTCCAATTTGGTTTTCATGGCCATGGATTCGTTCTCAGCTTATGTCGCCTTCTTCTTGAAGTCGTCCAAGACAGCTTTTATTTCAGCCAGTTCCCTTCGTAAAGTTGCATTTGACTTCTCCATGTCTCTTAACTTCTTCAGACTGGCCTCCACATACTTCTGTTGGAAGATGGCGTATTCTAGAGTCTACAATAGAAAGATGAGATGTTAGTAGATATAATCAAAGAGAAGCGAAAATACTCAAGAAGTAGTTACCCCATAGCTTCGAGCGACAGCTCTCTTTGCGCTTCAAGTGGCCCCAATGTCAAAAGTCGACATTCGTCCTCCTCCAGCAATAACCCCTTAGCAAATCTGGACACACTGGATGGGTCCAAAATCACAGTCGCACTCCTTGGGATTTTGATAACTACATTCTCCAAATCTTATTCAGGGTCAATCAACTGCTTTCTCTTCTTTGTAGAAAGCCATGACCCAGCCGACGCCTTATGGGTGGCCTCCAATGGAAGAATGGGTGGAGCATCCCTTTTTGGTTGTGGGGGCTCAGGGAAAACTTTGACCTCCTTCCCCTTCCCCTTGGCCTTTTTCTTCTTTCTCATTTCGAGCATTTCTTCAACCGACGGGATTTTGAACTGACTCGACATCCTCTCTACTGCGCACAAATTTTCTTCAGGGGTTAGAGTCCGTAAAAAGCAAGTTTCCGTGAAGAGGAGCCGACACGCCCAAGTAATGAGAAGGACATCCAATATATGTTTGGTCATGGGCAAGGGGATACCTTTCGGATAGAATACCTTCTTCCACAGCAGGGTCAACCTCAATCTTTTCTCCTCTAAAACCACCCTCTAATTTCTTTCAGGCGGAGGAATACTCAACAAGTAGTTTGTATTTGCTACGACCTCAGGTGTCACGTCGAAGCTACGATTTCGAGTCAAACCTACAAAAGAAACAATCAAACGACGATTAGAAACATATTGAGTCTAGCAAATGAAGAAAGTAAGAATGACACTCACTCGTTATATCCCAATACTCAGGGATTCGACCAGACCCAGTCGACCCAAATACACCCTCTCCTCTCACAAGGAAATAGGTCTTTTGCCATCCCCCTTGATCATTCGTAGTCAACCTAGTGATCAGATGCTCCCTCTTGTGTCAAAGGAACATATGGTACCTCCCCTTCTCAACTATATGTTCCTTCAAATAATATATATACAGAAGATCCTTCACTCCAAATCTAACCCCCAACTCGAACGTCAAAACCTCAGCCGACATCAACACCCTCCATGTGTTTGGCATTAGTTGGGAAGGAGCTATCCTGTAATGATCTAATACCTCCCATACGAGATTAGGGATAGGAAACCTCAACCCATCTACGAAGGGGCGTTCATAGAACCCAATCCACCCAGGAACCTTATATGAATGATGTTGGTTAAGGGAAACAATTGGGTTTGTTGGTCAAACTCAATTTGTTAAAGCATGCTTACTTGTTGTTGCCTACCTCTTGAGCGCAAGGTGAGCTCTTGAGGGCCATGAGTATGTGGTACACATTGAGATGTGTATATGATATCGTGGATTGGCACTAGAGCAAGTGGGAGAAATTGTTAGGGTTGGTGCTCAGAGTGCCAATCCGGATCGTATTTATGTCCGATTCATAAATACGAACAGTTCCTTTTTCCATAATATTACTTATTTAATGGTAGCACCTCTTGTATTTTATACATATATTCAATCTAATTGCGATTACATATCTGATTATGATTAGATTGAAACTAAATCTGATTTAGTGATACGTGTATATTAGACAAGGACCCTAGGATTTACAATGTAGTGGTCAGTTACAACATAATTTATAATTCACATTGGGAAGCGTCACTATAAATTGTATGTCTTTAAATAAAGTTCCTGGTCAATATTTACTAACACGGGTCGGTTAGTAAAATCCACTGAGACCAGTACATGTCGTATATCGTGACTTGGTCCGATGGTTTATCCCAAAGAACCATGAGTCTCAGGAGACTCGTATAGACATGTAGGTGTTTATTTGATAAACACTGAACGACTCACTAAAGATTTCCTAATAGATGGTACACCAACGTCAATAGGAATCTTCTCGAGTTGAGCGAGCATAGTGGTCCTTCGACTTGAGATACCACTTTGGATATATGAGTTATCCTCTACACTTTGATGGCAGTCACGTCACCGATCTATTTAGATCAGACCTCCGCCTGTTCGTTGGGTGTGGACTGATGCTCATGATATCCTGTGCATATCAAGATAGAATCCGTCAGTCATGTGTACAAGGCATATGTATCATGCACGTGTTTGCGATCTAGTAAATCCATGGCCGTGGTATAACTTCAGAAATCAGTTCCGAGTGTTATTTAGAGATCGTAGATTTGAAAAGTCGACTATATTATATCGAAAGGATTTGACGTTCTTATCTATATCCCAGGTATAATATGGATAGCCTGTGACGGAGAGATTGTACGTATGCAATGACCTTAACTTGCATAGTTTAGCGAGATTATATGTGGTCGTCATAATTCATAAGTGGGTGAATTATAGATACGAAATTGGATTTCGTGATGGATAAACCTAAACTTAGAGAGTCCCACAATATGAAGTGTACTCGTTGAGTACTTGGGTAACACGTTATGAATAATACAGATCATTCATAATACTTCATTGGATTAAGTGAGTTAATTCGAATCGTTTAAACGGTTAAACGATAACACATGCTTTAGGGAATTTTGGTCATTTAATAATTATTGTGTATTTGTATTTGATACATAATTTGATTAGATACACATTAATTAATTATCAAATGAGATTTTAACACATGCCATTAATATATGTATTTGTTATTTAATGTCAATAAAATACATATATAATAATAATTCTATTAATTAATTATTTAAATATTTAAATGTTAAATATTTGAATAATTAATTGATAAACTTTTTCATAATTGTTATGAAAAATATTTAATTATTATTGGTGACAAATGGCATGATTTTATTAAGCTTAAATGTGCAAATTTGATTTATCAAACTTAAAGCTTATCTTATCATTATTTTAATTTAATGAAATTAAAATGCAAAATGAATAGTTTACCCTTGTAAAGTCGGCAATGAGCTTTTAAAAGAGAAAAAAAAAATTTCTTTTCAAAACAAGAAGCAACCATGGCCGAATGGCTTCCTCCAAAACTCTCTCAAATTTGTCTTGATGATACAAGGGAGAAAAGGAAGAAAAATCAAGAAAAAAACTAAGGAATTAGAGGATTAATGGTAATTCTACAAATCCATAAGCTTAGAAATTATGTTTCTTATTTCTTGATGATCTAGTGAGATCTAGGGTTTCTTCTTTTCTATAAATTTGGGGCTATTGGTTTTGGAGGATGGATTGTGAGGCATATTGCATGTGTGAAGTTGATTTGGATGATATTATTGTAATTATTATCCAATTTGATCATTTGATGATAAGTTGCCATTTTAGAGTGTTATGACCACTCTTGTAATGCTTAGAATTGTTCTTGGGTGCTTCATTGGTGGTGACTTGAATTGGTGTTTTTGATTAATGTTGAAAACGTTGGATTAAAGCAAGAAAATTGATAAATTTAGCTTCTAGATTAGATCTGGAAATACTGTTCATTTGGTTATGAAAAATATGTCATATGAATGTATTGGATGTGTTTTCAGTGTTGGAATAATTTTCGGAAATTATTTCAGAGTTGAAATAAGCGAAAACGGCAAAAAAACGGCGTTACCGGGAGACTTTTGAGCCAACCGGGTGACGGCTGCCCAAACAGTGAATTTGTCACTTTTCGGGCAGCCCATAAACTGCCCTAATACTATTGGGGCTGACTTGGGCAGCCCTCATGTGTATTGAGTAGTCGGTGCAGACAAAAACGCGTTTTATGCCATTTTGCGGAAAAACATTTTCGTAAAAGTTTCGCGATGTTTCTTAACTATTTATGTCGTTATTTGATATCGAATAAATATGTTTAGGTGAAATATGAATGAATTATTCATATTGGATATTGAATAATTTATTTCGTAATTTTAAAAAAGTTTTAAAATTACGATTTCGCCGAATCGCGCTTCCGCTGCCCAAAACCCCAACAAAAATGGTATAAGAGCAGGTCTGGTACTTCATCCATTACATTAGTCATGCTTGGTATATGATATGTAATCCAATTTTAATATTTACACATGCATGTAATCTATATATTTCTTGACTTTTCGGTTTTACGCTAACGGAAATGTAACGGAAATTTAATGGTTAAATTGAGTTATGTTTTCTTAGGTAGAATTGAGTTGTTTAGAAAATGATTTAGATTAAAATTCTGCATTTTTTGTGGAGCAATGCTTCCTTGAGGAATATCCCCGCTTAAAATAAAGCTGTAAAGTAACATGTATTGGATGCATGTTTCTTGGTTCGTCTTGTCAATTTGGTGTATGAGTAACTTTCTATGGCTGCATCCGAGATCATGCCAGAGTAGTGAGGGTGTAGTTGATAGAATTTTATCCATGTCGGTTGTATATTGATACTAGATAAATTCAAGTGAAAGTAGAAATCTTGAACGTGCCAAAGCTGTCAGGACTACATCGGTAGCTTGAGTTTGTCATTGGCAAGTGAAGCCTTGATACGCCTCATTGTGAACGTGCCAAAGCTGTCATAACGAGAAACGGTCAGGACCAAAATCAGGAGTCACTGGTGAGTGATTGACAATGAGTTGTCTACCTAATGAATATACGTAGGCGAGATCGTGCCAAAGTTGTAAGACTCTCACTATGGAATTCAATTTAATTATTGAATTCATGTTCTCCGTTGGGGATTACGGTATTACGTAAAGTAGTGGGAGACATTGTTGGGTTAAAAATCCATAACTAAAGCAGTGTGTAATTTTATGGAATTTGCTACTTTTGTTTTCCTTTATTCTATATTGTTTATAGAATTATACTTCTAATCCACTGCATAACATATTACTTGAATATATTTTCTGACTTCACTTATGGTTGTGTATTTCTAGAATAGATTCTAGAATGCCAGTAGACTTAGATATTGTTAGATTAGTTCAAACTATCGGGAAATGTTGTTCCGATTTTCTTGAAAAATCAAGATGGTTAGTGACTTAGTTACTAAGTCACGATTAGTAATCTAAATAGATATCTGTTTTGGATATAGTTATCTAGAGACAATAGTTTCTTGTGCAGTAAGAATTGACACGAATCAGTTCATGTCTCGAGATTCTTGACTGGCATTAAGAAAACTTCATTAGGTATTTGTTTATCTTATAATGACTTTTCTTGGCTGAAGTGACTTTCAGAAGTCATGTGTTTGACACAGTTTGCTAATCAAATTTTTGCAATTGTTTTGAATAATTGAAGGCAAATTATAAAGCTAAAGAAAGGAGATGTATATAGTTGTGTATAGAGAATATTGATTCTCACAATACGACAACTATAGGTATTGGATACCAGATCTCCCATCTAGTTATCTAAAATATTGTTTAATAATTATTTTGCTATTTGATATCAGAACTTGTGACTATTGAATAGTTACTTGTTCTTTATAAACAGTTATTACATATTTTAATATGACTAGTAGTGTCATTGATGAAAAGATAAACATTAAGAAAGATATCTTTTGGTTAACTAAATAACTTAGAACAATGTTTTATGAGATTTTATCACACAAGCATTAGATGCTTATTCCATATAGTAAAAGATGGTCTGATACAAGATCACACCACATATCCTTATCCATTTAATGAATATTGTATTCAGGAATGTAATTAAATCTCATTTAACCAATGATCGTCATTGAACCACAGATTTATTGAACTAATACATTGGATGTATGTAGTTTAATGAATTATAAATTGCCATGGATAGTTTTCTTTACTTCGTAACTTAGTTAATGAATTGTCATGACTTAGTTACATGTTTCTAAAAGAATATATATTGAATGTCTTGAATGGTTCGAGAACTTTCAATATATTTCTAATGAAATGCGGATAGAATGTTTTGAATGGTTCAAAGATATTCTAATTGAAGTGTTGAAAACTATATTTTAAAATTCATCGTGAGTCTTTGAATTGTTCAAGGATGTTTGATATGATCAAACATATGAATTTATGGCAATTAGTTCTAAAATTTATTTAATGAATGTGATTCTTACTCAATATTATTCTTCTACGATTCCATCCTGATGGAATTGGTCAGTGGAAGAAATCGAATCTTATATGATTTGATTCATTTGATATTAAGTGTTACGAATTAGTTTCAATACTCTTGGGGTTATGCTCCAGTTAGATTAATTCATCCTTTTAATTATTGTTCCATTAGTTTCTACAATTACGTATATGATATGTATAGGTAGAAAATTCGAATCTTGAAAAGTTTGGGATTTGAATCTTTCTTTTGTATAATGGTTATATAATTGAAAGTACTTGAGCCTCGGAGGTACAAGCAAAAGTTTATCCTTTATTTTATGTAATAGAATATTGTATTCTATTTGATAGAACATCTTTTCTACGATCCCGAGTAATTAAATTGTTTTATTACTTGGTGTGTAACATCAGATATTAACCATTGTAGAAAAGACTTGACTTATTGAATTCAAATGTGAGAGTGATAAACTATAAATGGAACTACATAATTAATTAGATGAAATGACCCTAAGATATCTTCCGTATAAGTTTAATAGGATGTCAGAATCATTTACAAAGTATTTGATACTTATTAGTTCTGTTGTTTTCTTATCGAAGAAAATTATCTTATAACTTATAGTGGGAGCGATATTTGATATCGATTTCGGTAGTTAGCATTGAACCATAGATCTAAGATTGTTCATAGCTTACTACGATCAAGTTTTGAACTTGATTGAGCTTTCGTTATGAATCGTTCATAAAATGTGCAAATTATTTGTGCAGCAAAAGCAAAGTGAGCTTGATAAAGGTTTGACCTTTGTAGTATGACAGTGAGAAAGGTTATACTCAGTAGTCTATTGTAGATTATGAGGAAGCTTGTCTCTAGTCGCACTGATTGAACAATTAAAGGTCTGTTGGTTAATGTTGATATTAAAATATGTATTTTGGCTAAAGAATGCAAAGTGGCGTTCCTGAATGGTTTCTTCGAATGAAGAGATCCATTGTGGTTTCTTTGTTTGAAGAGTTCATTCTAGAATAGCCCTAGAGTTTGTATTCTGCTAATATCACAGTTTGATATACTAGCTTATACAGCCTATTGTAGACTCAGGTAAGCTTTCCGAAAATCTGTCTTCTCTAATTTTGATACAGTCAGATTGTCTGATTTTCTAGTGTTATATATCCTAACGACATTATCATTATTAATATAATAATGAAATATTTGTGAGGTAAAAAGTTTACCTAAGTCTTCTTTTATCCGTGGTAACAGTGGGAGTAGTCTTTGTTATATTTGATATAAAGTTTCAT
This sequence comes from Zanthoxylum bungeanum, assembly GCA_019454045.1. Lineage (NCBI taxonomy): Eukaryota > Viridiplantae > Streptophyta > Magnoliopsida > Sapindales > Rutaceae > Zanthoxylum > Zanthoxylum bungeanum. The sequence continues at coordinate 175,903 of SKCR01030521.1, forward strand.
ATATGATATAAAACTAGAGACTTGTGAGATACTCACATTAGTCGCGCATTAGATATGATCTAATAAAGGACACAACTAGACTATCTGTATGACAGTTAGTATAACTTTTTGACAATTAGTATGTCTCTTGTATATAGTATTAATCTTTCGTAAATGATGATTCATTTGTTGAAAGAGAAATTGATTAGAATGTCTAGTCAATCTGATGCATCATATGAGGATTGCATAATGAATACTATATTATGTGCGATTAAAGATATCAATTTAATCATAATAGTTACGAGCTATTTTGATATGCTGTAGACTATAAGATGTGTCTTGAAATATGTTCTTTGTTATCTTTGAGATATTAAGAACGAGCTTCTTATTCATGGAGAATATAATCCGCAACCATTAGGGTCAGATTAGTTTTGAGTCTAATTATGACAATAGATTGTCTATGTCATATAAAGTCAAAAAAGATGCAGTGGGAGTGTCACAGATTATTCTACTATGTTAGTGGAATTAGTTGTAACTTATGAAGTATTGATTTATGAAGTTTTATAGTGACCTCATAGATTAGAAGTTTTGATATTAGTGTTGTGCTTGCGGTTGTCTTATAATATTTGGATTTGACTTCTAAATACATAGACAACTTAGTAGCTATAGCACAATATTGATATCGCATCTGAGTCATATTGATGTAGAACTTGGGTTCTACAAAATATGAATGATGCTGGTTAAGGGAAACAATTGGGTTTGTTGGTCAAACTCAATTTGTTAAAGCAGGCTTACTTGTTGTTGCCAACGCCATGAGTATGTGATACACATTGAGATGTGTATATGATACCGTGGATTGGCACTAGAGCAAGTGGGAGAAATTTTTAGGGTTGGTGCTCAGAGTGCCAATCCGGATCGTATTTATGTCTGATTCATAAATACGAACAGTTCCTTTTTCCATAATATTACTTATTTAATGGTAGCACCTCTTGTCTTTTATACACATATTCAATCTAATTGTGATTAGATATCTGATTATGATTAGATTGAAACTAAATCTGATTTAGTGATACGTGTATATTAGACAAAGACCCTAGGATTTACAATGTAGTGGGCAGTTACAACGTAGTTTGTAATAGACATTGGGAAGCGTCACTTTAAATTGTATGTCCTTAAATAAAGTTCCTGGTCAAGATTTACTAACACGGGTCGGTTAGTAAAATCCGCTGAGACCAGTACATGTCGTATATCGTGACTTGGTCCGATGGTTTATCCCAATGAACCATGAGTCTCGGGAGACTCGTATAGACATGTAGGTGTTTATTTGATAAACACTGAACGACTCACTGAAGATTTCCTAATAGATGGTACACCAACGTCAATAGGAATCTTCTCGAGTTGAGCGAGCATAGTGGTCCTTCGACTTGAGATACCACTGTGGATATATGAGTTATCCTCCACACTTTGATGGCAGTCACGTCACCGATCTATTTAGATCAGACCTCCGCCTGTTCGTTGGGTGTGGACTGATGCTCATGATATCCTGTGCGTATCAAGATAGAATCCGTCAGTCCTGTGTACAAGGCATATGTATCATGCACGTGTTTGCGATCTAGTAAATCCATGGCCGTGGTATAACTTCGGAAATCAGTTCCGAGTGTTATTTAGAGATCGTAAATTTGAAAAGTCGAATATATTATACCGAAAGGATTTGATGTTCTTATCTATATCCCAAGTATAATATGGATAGCCTGTGACGGATGGATTATACGTATGCAATGACCTCAACTTGCATAGTTTAGCGATATTATCCGTGGTCGTCATAATTCATGAGTGGGTGAATTATGGACACGAAATTGGATTTCGTGGCGGATAAACCTAAACTTAGAGAGTCCCATAATATGAAGTGTACTCGTTTAGCACTTGGGCAACACTTTATGAATAATACAGATTATTCATAATACTTCATCAGATTAAGTGAGTTAATTCGAATCGTTTAAACGGTTAAACGATAACACATGCAATAAGGGATTTTGGTCATTTAATAATTATTGTGTATTTGTATTTGATACATAATTTGATTAGATACACATTAATTAATTGTCAAATGAGATTTTGACACATGCCATTAATATATGTATTTGTTATATAATGTAAATAAAATACATATATAATATTAATTATATTAATTAATTATTTAAATATTTAAATGTTAAATATTTGAATAATTAATTGATAAATTTTTTCATAATTATCATGAAAAATGTTTAATTATTATTGTAACAAATGACAGGATTTTATTAAGCTTAAGTTACAAATTTGATTTGTCAAACTTAAAGTTTATCTTATCATTATTTTAATTTAATGAAATTAAAATGAAAAATGACTAATTTACCCTTGTAAAGTCGGCAATGAGCTTTTAAAAGAGAAAAAAAATTTCTTTTCAAAACAAGAAGTAACCATGGCCGAATGGCTTCCTCCAAAACTCTCTCAAATTTGTCTTGAGGATACAAGGGAGAAAATGAAGAAAAATCAAGAAAAAAACTAAGGAATTAGAGGATTAAAGGTAATTCTACAAATCCATAAGCTTAGAAATTACATTTCTGTTTTCTTGATGATCTAGTGAGATCTAGGGTTTCTTCTTTTCTATAAATTTGGGGCTTTTGGTTTTGGAGGAAGGATTTGGAGGCATATTGCATGTGTGAAGTTGATTTGGATGATATTATTGTAATTATTGTCCAATTTGATCATTTGATGATAAGTTGCCATTCTAGAGTGTTATGACCACTCTTGTAATGCCTAGAATTGTTCTTGGGTGCTTCATTGGTGGTGACTTGAATTTGTGTTTTTGATTAATATGATTAATGTTGAAAAAGTTGGATTAAAGCATGAAAAATTGATATATTTAGCTTCTGGATCATATATGGAAATACTCTTCATTTGGTGATGAAAAATATGTCATATGAATGTATTGGATGTGTTTTAGGTGTTGGAGCAATTGCCGGGAATTATTTCAGAGTTGAAATAAGTGAAAACGGCATTACCGGGTGACTTTTGAGCCAACCGGGTGACGACTGCCCAAACAGTGAATTTGTCACTGTTCGGGTAGCCAATGAACTACTCTAATACTATTTGGGCTGACCTGGGCAGCCCTCATGTGTATTGGGTAGTCGGTTCGGTCAAAAACGCGTTTTATGCCATTTTGCGGAAAAATATTTTCGTAAAAGTTTCGCGATGTTTCTTAACTATTTATGTCGTTATTTGATATCGAATAAATATGTTTAGGTGAAATATGAATGAATTATTCATATTGGATATTGAATAATTTATTTTTTAATTTTAAAAAAGTTTTAAAATTATGATTTCGCCCGAATTGCGCTTCCGCTACGCCCGTTACCCAAAACCCCAACAAAATCTACCCTATGAACAACTTGAAGAACTGAAGAACACGAGGAGGGATATTAAGAGTACCTTGAATTCGAGGAGAGCGTTCCAACCTTACGACTTGAGAAGGAATTTTGCAATTAAGCAAATGAACCCCCTCAAGGCTCTTAATACTCTTCCTCATTTTGGCGCCTCGTTTTCCCACCAAAAAGGCCTCGATATTAATGCTACATTTATTGCGATTTAGGAAATTGAGGTAAGCGAGAACCAATCGATGCCCAATAAGAACATTGTCGGCTGAGTACCCCCACAATACTATCACGAAGATCCCTATATCCAAATGATATACGAAGGTTCCATTATTTGGCCCGCACGACAAAACCATTCAATGGTATAGTATTAGCACCATAGGTCGACGCGTTGCCGCAAGTTGAGTCAATTCAAGACATGGACCTTAATCTGGTCCAGACGACATGTAGGCTCAATTAGGTTCCTATTTGGTACCAGTCGAGTGGATGATCTCTTGGCCCTCATCAGGTCCAATCGATGGGAACATTCCCCAATTGGCTCATGATTGAGTCAAGTTCAAGACCTGGACATTCATCTGGTCCAGACGACATGTAGGCTCGATGAGGTTCATATTCGGTACCAGTCGAGTGGATGATCTCTTGGCCCTCATCAGGTCCAATCGATGGGAACATTCCCCAATTGGCTCATGATTGAGTCAAGTTCAAGACCTGGACCTTCATCTGGTCCAGACTACATGTAGGCTCGATTAGGTTTCTATTTGGTACCAGTCGAGTGGATGATCTTTTGGCCCTCATCAGGTCTAATTGACGGGAACATTCCCCAATTGACTCATGATTGAGTCAAGTTCAAGACCTGGACCTTCATCTGGTCCGGACGACATGTAGGCGCGATTAGGTTCCTATTCAGTACCAGTCGAGTGGATGATCTCTTGGCCCTCATCAGGTCCAATCGACGGGAACATTCCCTAATTGGCTCATGATTGAGTCAAGTTCAAGACCTAGACCTTCATCTAATCCAGACGACATGTAGGCTCGATAAGGTTCCTATTCGGTACCAGTCGAGTGGATGATCTTTTGGCCCTCATCAGGTCTAATCGACGGGAACATTCCCCAATTGGCTCATGATTGAGTCAAGTTCAAGTCCTGGACCTTCATCTGGTCCAGACGATATATAGGCTCGATTAGGTTCTTATTTGGTACCAGTCGAGTGAATGATCTCTTGGCCCTCATCAGGTCCAATCGATGAGAACATTCCCCAATTGACTCATGATTGAGTCAAGTTCAAGACCTGGACCTTCATCTGATCCAGACGATATGTAGGCTCGATTAGGTTCCTATTCAGTACCAGTCAAGTGGATGATCTCTTGGCCCTCATCAGGTCCAATCAATGGGAACATTCCCCAATTGGCTCATGATTGAGTCAAGTTCAAGACCTGGACCTTCATCTGGTCCAGACGACATGTAGGCTCGATTAGGTTTATATTTGGTACCAGTCGAATGGATGATCTCTTAGCCCTCATCAGGTCCAATCGACGGGAACATTCCCCAATTGACTCATGATTGAGTCAAGTTCAGACATGGACTTTCGTCTGGTCCAGACGACATGTAGGCTCAAATAGGGTCATATTCGGTACCTATTGAGTGGATGATCTCCTGGCCTTCATCAAGTCCAGTCGACGAGAACCTTCCCCAATTGGCTAATGATTGAGTCAAGTTCAAGACCTAGACCTTCATCTGGTTCAGACGGTCCAGACGACATGTAGGCTCGATTAGGTTCTTATTCGGGACCAGTCGAGTGGATGACTCCATGGCCCTCATCTGGTTCACTCGATGGGAACACTCCCCATAGCTTATATAGAGTCAAGTTTAAAACTTGGCCTCCATCCAGTCCAGACGATATGAAGGTTCCATTGTTTCTCTGACAAGTCGTACGGAGTATATTAGGGACCATCATCTGATTCTATCCACTGGGGACATGTCAAGGCAAGTTGAAGACCTGGGCTACTCTCAGTCCAGACGACATGAAGGCTCCATTGGTGACCATCATATGATTCTGTCCAATGGGGACATTCCCATTGACTCATGTCGAGTCAAATTCAAGACTTTTACAAATTGTCCAGACGACATTGAAGACACTCAATCACATTCTAGTTCAGACAATGAATACATTCCTACAACACGTGTCAAAATCAAATGGAGTACTTAGATCTTTTCCATACTCTCGGCAAGTAGTCTTACCTATTTTGTTTCATACAACATGACCAACGAGTACTCTACAAGCCAATGACTCATTTACTTGGAGAGTATGGGACAAACTGTACAGGCCTAATTTAGGCTAAGGGTATTTTTGACTTTTCACTTCAGGCCCTATATCTAATGTGCCCCAATTCCCCCAAATAGATTCTCAGAATAGACTCAGGCCTTAATTACCTTTTCAAGCCCACGCACAAAGAGAGGCCCAAACCCTAAGAGAAAACCCATTTTTGTAAGCCTATACTGGTCCAAAGTTGTTTTACAAGCCCATACCCAAGAAAATATCTTACCAAAATGGCATCCTAACTCATCATTTGTAAACCCACGAAACGCTTGGACTCATAACTCCCCATTCATGGATCAGCCGTTTCCAGCATCCAACGGACAAACAATTAAATGTATTAAATATGCACACATCTCAAGTGCATATAAATAAGAGAGGTGATCTACAAGAGGGGTGAATCATTACAACTCTCAGCTTAATCATATTCTCCAGAACCCTCTGAACCTCCGTCCCACTGCCCTCATGGCAATCCACGGAGATCAAGGTAATTTCTGACCTTGCATCTCTTCCTACTGTATTTATAGCTTATACCAATTATTGACTTGAGCGTCAGAGTGCCTACGGTGCCCACCACACTGGTGGGAAGACTCTTCACGCTCACTCTACTTCTTATTTTGCAGGATCGCTAGTGCCCACCCTTCCTACAAAAATCTCGATTGTGGACCTCGGCCGAAAACCAGCGTCTGCAGTCACTGTCACACGGAGCTCAGTCATAGTCACAGTCACTTCGAGCTCAGTCACAGTCACAATCACATTGAACTCGGTCACAGTCACAATCACACTGAGTTCAGTCACAGTCACAATCACATTGAATTCAGTTACGATCAAGTCATATTGAGTTTAGTCATATTTTATATAAGTCATTATGACTGGGTTCGGTCATATTTTACATAAATCACATTAAGTTCAGTCACAATAATATATAGCCTATTTACAAATACATTTTACCTAATTCATATTTTAATTGCGTCACATTTGACCTAGGTTGTATTGAGCTTAGTCACAGACACATTACGAATAGTATGAGGCCCACGTATTTGTTGCTTACACCTGACCATTAGTAACTTAAAGTTGTATTATGTGTACCTTAATCACATTGGTAACTGAACTCTTATTTGTGTAATGAAAATTTTTTTACCATTGTTTTTCGTAAATGTGCTTTTAGCATGAAGGTTGTAAATTCATGTTAATAAGATATCCTAAAACCGAATCGAAGTCATAAATTTTTTTTTTTTTTCAATAATTATTCAATATTTTAATTAAAAACTCGAAACAAACCGAATTATAATAATTTTTAACTAAAAAAAACCGAAGCGAACCGAATTAATTGAATTAGTTTACTAAAATTTTTAAAATCTAATCATCTTATGTTGTTATTTTATAATTACATTTGTTACATTATTTAATTTATTTAGTATTTAGTGATGATTAATTTCATAAAATATTTATAATTTTTTACTTTGGTTATTATTTTTTTATTTTCCAATATTTTAAATAATTTAAATTAATATTATATCTTATGAAATTTTTTTATTAGTGTAGTCATAATAATTAGAATAGTTACAGTATAAAAAATTAAGCAATTGTTATATTCAGTGAATGTTATTAATTTTTTATCTCTAGGTTTGTATAGAGGTTGTGTTTGTTCGTGAGAATGGGTTCTGTCACGACCCCCTCCCTAGAGCGGGCCCAATCCTAGAAAGGGGTCCACAAATCACTTCAGCTCGAGCACCTACATGTCATGCAATTCAACCAAAATTCGCAAAGAAAAATAATGTTCCATAAAATGCAATCCCATAAATCTCAAATAAATGTTTACACCCAAAAGTATGTGAAAATATTAGTTTATCCTAATTCTCATATCTCAAAAGCCAAAAGAAATGTCTGGACCAACCTGACTGATGGCTGTGACAAACGAGTCAAATCTTGGTACTGATACTGCTACTGTTGCGCTGGCGAACTACCTGGGATGTTTGGGAAATTAGGGGTGAGCTTAAAGAGCTCAGTAAGTAAAAACCCTCATACTCTCAACATGACCTCACCAACAAAATATATATATATATATATAATAATTAATATCTGAAAACAACAATTAATATATAAAAGCTAACTCAGACAAAACATACTCACAACAACACATCTCAATCAAACAAGGTTTGCTATCTGGATTCGGTATAATAATGGATTGAAACCATTGAGAGAGTATCAATATCTCACCTCCCAAGGTTTCCCACCGTATAATCCCGCATAAATGTACAAAAGGGGGATTAAACCAAACGCCTCTGCTAATCTCGCATAATCTCGCATCTTTGACCACTATTATACTAAATCCGACAATATAACAATAATCCCACACAACATCCAATACAACATATCTCATCGCATTTCATCCATCAACTCATCTCAAAGTCACATAATACTCAAATAATTCGATTCAAGGTACAAGCATACAATTATACCCAAAATTTGTATTCACAATTTATGTTCTCATGCTACCAATTACTCAATCAATTTTCCAAACATATATGTATAATTATATTTATACTATATTATATAAACTCATATATTAAACATCAACCATCAAACATTTATGTTAATGGAATCATCGTGCTTTGTACTTACCTCAATCGACGCAAAACTCTCTATATCTATATATCCTCGCTGAAATCTGGAAAAAATATAAAATTATGATCAGATCCCTATATTATACTAAAATTACGATTTTACCCCTAAATTTTTCAACTTTTTAATTTAACCCCAATACTCTCATGTATTATCATTTTACTCCCAATATTCTCATTTATCACCTATTACTCACTAGAAATCAGAATTCATACATTTAGGTACCTAAACATGTCAATTTACGAATAAATCCAAAACTCTCAAAATATTATAATTACACCCCTAAAATTGTAAAATATAACGTACCGAGCTCCAACGACTTCAAAATTTCAGAACGAGGTGATGAACAGACAGTACACGTCACCAGGATCACAATGACAGTGGTGGTAATGGCGGATGTTCGGTGGTCACCGATGAACAATCGAATGGAATTAACTCTGGTTTTTTGGCTCGTTTCACGACAACCGAAGGTCCGAATTGAGAAAACGAGGTGTCTAACCTGCATATCTCAACGAGGGGAAGATTTTGGTCCGGGAGGTGTATTGCACACATGGCGGCGCATGGGCGCGTGGAGCAACGACGCGGTGACGCGTGGGAGCGCGTACGGCGGCTTCAGGCGATCGGACCGGCGGCATTGGCTTTGTCTTGGCGAGGGGATTCTTCTGGAGTGGTCACTCGCCGGAAAAGGTGGCCAGAAGACTACGAACGAGCCCTTTCTCTCTCCTGCCCACACTTTCTCTCTCTACAGGTTTTGTGTTTTCTCTCTCTACGGTTCTGTTTCTCTCTCTAACTGTTCAATGGTCTCTGGAATTAACTTTAATATATTGCTTCCTCTCTAGTTTATTCACACCAAGCACACACTTAATGGATAAAATTAGGTTTAGTTAGTTTTTAAATAGGGATGGTGGTTGAGTTTTATAGGGAGAGTGGGTGAGTGGTTACTGATTTTAGGGGATCAGAGTTTAAATAAAATTAAAAGAAATAAATGACAGTTATCACAATCTACACACCTTACAAAAATTTCGTCCTCGAAATTTCTCAATCCTCAAATAGCTCTGGATATTTCTCTCTCATGTCTTGTTCCACTTCCCAAGTCACCTCCTGGATATGATGATTCGTCCACATGACCTTTACAAGAGGGATATGTCTGGATCTCAACTCTTGGACTTTCCACTCTGCAATCTTCACGGGCTATTCTTCATAAGTTATATTCTCACTCAATTCTACCGGTTGGCACTCCAGGATGTGAGTAGGGTCTGGTACGTATTTCTTCAGCACTGATACATGAAATACGTTGTGAATCCTTTCTAATTTCGGTGGTAATGCCAGACGAAATGCCACATTGCCCACTCTCTCCAATATCTCATAAGGACCAATATAGCGCGGTGCCAACTTTCCATTCCAGCCAAATCTCAATACTCCATTCCAATGGGAGACTTTCAAGAAGACTTTATCCCCCACTTGGAACTCAATATGAAAGTAGTGATCTCTCCCTCTGCAGCCTCTGCTTTCCATTTCTTGTATTGTTCATCTTCGTCTTGTGTTATTCTGCGTCTATGTAGCAGTGTAGGTCGAACTCTCATATGAGCAAGAAACCCTTATCTGTCAGATACTTCAAAGGTTAAACGTAATGTCGCCATCTCCTCAAACATCTTCTGTCTAGCTATCAGAAATTACAGTTTACCCACGTTCTTCCTACTGAGTGCGTCAGTAACTACATTAGCCTTCCCCATATGGTAATGAATAGTACAATTATAATCACTTAAGAACTCCATCCAACGCCTCTGCCTCAAATTCAACTCTCTCTGAGTGGGAAGATATTTCAGGCTCTTATGGTCGGTATAAATCTCATACTTGGCACCATATAGATAATGCATCCAAATCTTAAGAGCATGTACAATCACTGCCAACTCTAGATCATGGGTGGGATAATTGTTCTCATGAGTCTTTAACTGTCTCGAGGCATACACAATCACTCTACCATGTTGCATCAGCACACATCCTAATCCTTGATGCGATGCATCTGTATAAACCACATATCCATCGAGTCCAGAAGGTAGAGTGAGTACCGGTGCGATAGTTAATTTCTCCTTCAAAATCTGGAAGCTATTCTCACAATCGCCAGTCCACACAAATGGTATTTCCTTTCTCGTCAGCTGAGTTATCGGAGCAGTAATAATAGAGAAGTCTCAGATAAATCGACGGTAGTAGCCCGCTAACCCCAAAAAGCTCCAAACCTCTGTCGCCGTCCTTGGTCTTTCCTATTTCAGAACTGATTCGACCTTCTGTGGGTCTACATAGATACCATCTCCAGAGATGATGTGTCCCAAAAATACCACCATGTCCAACCAAAACTCACATTTAGAGAACTTGGCATATAACTGATCCCTCATCAAAATATCCAATACCAATCGAAGGTGCTGCTTGTGATCGATCCGAGAGGACGAATACATAAGGATGTCGTCAATAAACACTACAACAAACTTTTCCAAATACGACTGAAACACCATATTCATCAAACCCATGAATGTTGTAGGTGAATTAGTAAGTCCTAATGGCATCACTAAGAACTCATAATGTCTGTATCTCGTTCTTTAAGCAGTCTTCAAAATATCCACATCTCTAATCTCCATCTGAAGATATCCTGATCAAAGATCGATTTTTGAGAACACCGAGGCTCCATGAAGTTGATCAAACAAATCATTGATACGAGGCAACGGGTATCGGTTCTTAACCGTTACCTTATTGAGCTGACGATAGTCGATACACAATCTTAAGGTCTCATCCTTCTTTTTTACAAACAAAACTGGTGCTCCCCAAGGTGAAACACTGGGCCGAATAAATCATCGATCTAACAGCTCTTGCAACAGTTCTTTCAGCTATTTCATTTCTGCTGGGGCCATACGGTATGAAGTTATCGAAATAGGGGCAGTACCAGACATCAGATCTATAGTGAACTCTAGATCTCTACGTGGAGGCAATCCTGGTAACTCATCAGGAAACACGCCATGGTACTCCCTCATAATTGGAATATCTGCTGTGTGCGTCGATTCACCATCCTCTACAGTAGCAATACTCGCTAAAAAGCCTTTACACCCTTGTCTGATCATTCTACAAGCCGACATGGCTAAAATGATAGGTGCCACAACCTGACTACGATCACTGACTACCTTGAACTCCCCGTCATCTGACATAAACCTCACTTCTTTGCCGCTGCAATCAATAACGACTCCATGAGCTGTCAGCCAATTCATCCCTAAAATCATACTAAAGTCCTCCATCACTAACGAGTAAAAAACAACTGGTAGTTGTCTCCCCTCAATCTCCATACTCAATCCCATGTATACTGTATCTATCCTGATACCCTTCCCCGAAGGAAGACTCACAATCAAAGGAATCTGTTGGACTCTGCTACATTACCCAAATAAGGAATACAAGCAGTGACAATAAAAGAATGTGTAGATCCCGTATCAAAAAGAGCTCGGACGAGCATACCTAATACTCGAACTATACCAGATACAACATCACCACCATCACGTACCTCCTGCTATGTCATGGCAAAAACTCATCCATTGTCAACATCGGGTGTAGTCTAAGTCTAAGATGTCTGTCATCTACCACCATATGCTCCACTCGAAGTCCCTCTGCCTCTGCCCTGTGGGAAACCCGAGCCTCACCCACGACTACCACCAGAACTGGTCCCTCTACCACGTCCTGCTGTCACTACTCCTTCTGCTGGTTGCTCAACTCCTCGAGATCCATCACCAGCGGAACAATCTTTGGCTAAATGTCCAAACTGCTGACATTCGTAACATCTCTTTACTCTATTGCTTTGTGTGCTGATACGACCCTCCTGACCATAATTATAGCATCGGCATGTGCTAGTCGGTCGAGATGCTACACTCGTTGCACTCTGATCAACAGACGGTACTGTGCCTCTACTATGAACCTGCTCAGTCCGACCCCCACGGAACTGTCCTCTAGGAGGTGCACTCTGGGTGCCTCTGGGTGGTACCCCGCTGTGTCTCGGCTGCGGAAAATACTGTCTACTATTAGGTCTGCCCTGTCTCCTATCAGAAACCTCATCTCGCCCCCTCTTTCTGCTCTCTCGGAAGGCTGTTTTGGTCTCTCTCTCGACCATGATGTCGCTCTCTGCAATCATAGCTCTGTCAACTAGTACTGTATATTGTAGCTTCCCCAAAATCGAGATCCGTGACCTAATCTCCTATCTCAGTCCGCCCTTGAACTTCTCAAATTTGTCTTTCTCTCGTCGAATTAACTCTGGGTAGTATCGGGATAGAGAAATCATATGTCTCTCATACTCCATCACTGTCTCTGATGGTCATCGAACCATATGCTTAAACTGACGACGCTGCTCACTACGATAAGCATAAGGGAAGTACTTCTCATTAAAGGCTTCCTCGAACATATCCGAGGTGATATAATGAGGTCTTCAAAGTCCATCAGCTCTCCAGTAATCTGGTTCTCTCAGTTTATCTGTCAGTACAGTCTCAGTGTGCTTCCACCAAGTCTCCGTCCCACCTCTCATCATAAAGGTAGCAAACCTAACTTTCTTTTGATATGTCAGGTCTAACCCACTGAATATATGCTCAATATCATTCTTCTATTTCTCTGCAGCAAGGGGATCAGCTGTATCATAAAACTGAGGAGGCCTCAAATTAAGAAATTAGTTTAGTTTGCTCGTACTACCACCGCTGCTCGAAGGTACATTAGCCGCTGGTCCTCTGGAAACCATATGTGCAACTACATCAATAAACCTCCCCAAAACATCTTCTAGATTTGTGGCAGTCGGGGGAACTGAAGGAGTGATATGGGTCATATTAGGTACAGTAGGAGGAACCGAGTTAGGTGCAGCTGTAGGAATAGCAATAAGGGCAGCTGTCGAAACTACTGGAGGTATGCGTCGAGAACCTTCGCCACCCTAAAAAATCGACGGAATACCAGATGAAGCTACATCTGGTTCAGGATCAACGGGCTGGGTCTGAGGTCTCTCAGTATTAAGCCCCGACAATCTTGCGTATCGTCGAGCTCTCCCTCTCCCACGTTGAGTACCGGTACCATGGTCATGTCAAGACATTTTCCTACAAACACAAAACTATTATTTAATACTTTCATCTAATGCAAGGTGTCTACAGAATCTATAACCTCCGCTCTGATACCAAAATTTATCACGACCCCTTCCCTAGAGCGGACCCAACCCTAGAAAGGGGTCCGCGAATCACTTAAGCTCGAGCATCTACATGTCATGCAATTGAACCAAAATTCGCAAAGAAAAATAATGTTCCATAAAATACAATCCCATAAATCTCAAATAAATGTTTACACCCAAAAGTATGTGAAAACATGAGTTTGTCTAAAATCTCATATCTCAAAAGCCAAAAGAAATGTCTGGACCAACCGGACTGACGGCTGTGGCAAACGAGTCAAATCCTAGAACTGATACTGCTATTGTTGCGCTGGCGAACTACCTGTGATGTTTTGGAAATGTGGGGTGAGCTTAAAGAGCTCAGTAAGTAAAAATATTCATACTCTCAACATGACCTCACCAACAAAATATATAATAATAATAATAATAATAATAATAATAATAATAATAATAATAATTAATATATAAAAACAACAATTAATATATAAAATCTAACTCAGGCAAAACATACTCACAACAACACATCTCAATCAAACAAGGTTTGCTATCCGGATTCGGTATAATAATGGATTGAAACTATTGGGAGAGTATCAATATCTCACCTCCCAAGGTTTCCCACCGTATAATC
>SKCR01030522.1:0-132083 GCA_019454045.1 Zanthoxylum bungeanum
GTATGTTGGTGGTGAAGAGCGCAAACGAAGAATATATTGTGTAGTCTTAGCTTTGATTCTCTTTGTAAGTGAGTTGTTAATTTAAGTCTCCAAGCTCATATGACATATGCACATTTATATAGATGCATTAGGGTCATATGTAAAATATTTTAAACCTTCAAATCCTGTATTTTGGCACTGAGACAGCACCAGTCACCTACACCGGCATACCAATGTCTATACTCTGTTTTGAGCAGCTTTGCATCTCCTCTGGAACCAGACTACTCCATACCGATCACCCTTACCGGTCACTATGGAGTTTGCATAGTTACTGGAACCGGCATAGAGCATATCGATCTTCATATCGGTCAGCCTTCACATCTTACATGCTCTCAGAAACTGGCTCAGACCATACCAGCCAGTAATCCGATATAGTGCTTAAATCTTCAACGGTAATATAATTGTTACTCTTTGACATACCGGTATACCGACCTTTGCAGACTGGTATAACGGTCTCAGACAGATCAGTTGAGACAGTTTACACCTTCACTATATATTGAGCCCCAAATTGCCTAACTCTTACACCCAAATAATTTCTTCTAAGGAAAAAACAGAGAGTAAACAAAACCTTCATCATCATATACTCTCATACTCAAGCTCACACACTACACCTTCATATCATTAGTAGTGAACTTAGATTTCTTGGGTTAGCAACTCAAACTAAATCTTCATTATCTTTGTGAGTGCCCAAGTTATGTTTCAAACTTTCATTATCAAACACTCGAGATTGTGAAATCATTTGTGATTGTGTATACTTAAAAGGGTGATTTGTAAGGATATAAGAGTGAGCCATTGGAAAACTCTCGTGTAAAGATTTGGAGTGAACCTAGGGAACAAAACTCTTGGTTGTGGGTGAGCGACAAAAAACTTAGTGTAAGTTGTGGATTCAACTTAGTGGAAATCTTCAAGCGCGGCTTGAGGGAATGAACATAGACATTGTTGGCCGAACCACTATAAATCACCGTGTCATTTTCTCTATCACTTAACTTTTAATTATCGCAAGTTTATTTTTATATTTGCATAATAATTAGAAACTTGCTATTAGGGAATATATTATGATTGAGAAAATTGACCTAAGCTAAATTAGTAAAGCTACTAGCTTAGTAGCATAAAATCGACAAAATTTTTATTTCCGCAATATTAGGCTATTACCCAATTCACCCTTCCCATTGGGTATACAAAGTTTGTTTGTTGTATGCTTGTAGAAAATTTCACACATTGTGACTATGGATTAAAATGTGACTATAATTAAGTTTTTTTATAACTTAAGTAAAATGTGACTGTGATTGTGACTATGTTTAATGTGACTGAGGATCATCGATGTGATTGAGGTAATTAATGTAACTGAAGGTAAACAATGTGACTAAGATATTTTTATTACAAATTCTAGTCATCAATGTGACTAAAGTAAAAATGTGACTGTGACGGATGACAATGTGAAGTATGTGTGACACATCAACTTTGGAGCTAATTTCGACCTTCCGTAATTTCGAATTTGATGAGATTTATTGAGGAATTATACATATGTATGTTAAATTTATGTATATTCATACATATTGTGATTTGCAGTTATGTTTAAAATTGATTGGTTTGAAATCATCAATCTCTTATGAACATAAGGCATTTTAGATCCATTTTTTACTCATCGAAATATGTACACAATTGGTCTTATTTTAAAATTTATGATTTGTAAATCGATAATATGTAATTTTGTTTTCCATAAAATACGGGAGATTTTTAAGTTTTAAATTGAAAGTGAATTGAAAAAAAAATTGATTTTTTACACACATCACTGTGCGTGGAGTGTGTTTTCTTGGTTTATTTTTTAAAAATATTTTTATCATTTGTGATAATTTTATCGGCATCTAACAAAGTATTTTTTTCATTAGACTTATACTGCTATAGGACTTTTTAATAAAACCATATTATCAATTAATATATGATAATATGTATATATTTATATAGTAATATTTTATTTTACTTTCCAATTATTTAACTTATAAAATCTATAGAGAATTATTAAATAATTATTTGCATCATGACTAATTCCTAATAAGGAAAAGCTCTTAATGAGTCGTATAAATAGTCTCAATTTTCCAAGATTCTTCTTATTTGGTCCAAATAAGAATATCTTAATGACAAACGAAGAATATCTTATGTAGTCTTAGCTTATGACTCTCTTTGTAAGTGAGTTGTTAATTTAAATTTTTAAACTCATATGACATATGCACATTCATATAGATGCATTAGGGTCATGTGTAAAATATTTTAAACCTTCAAATCCTGTATTTTGGCACTGAGACCGGCACCGGCATACCAATGTCTCTACTCTGTTTTGAGCAGCTTTGCATCGCCTCTGGAACCAGACTATTCCATACCGATCACCCTTATCGGTCACTATAGAGTTTGCATAATTACTGGAACCGACATAGAGCATATCGGTTGTAGGACACAGAAACTGAGCGACGCTGGCTCCGGGCTCGCGGCCCGGTTGGGAGTACGGAGTAGCCCGCGGGGGACTAAACCGGAGAATAAAATGGAGTCGCCACCCGGTGTGAACCGGGAAAAATGATTTAAGGCAGCACTCACCCCTTGCAAGGGAAGACCTCAAACCGTTGGGTTCGGAATGGTCCCTTACTTATGCCACTTGTAATGAACGGATTTGTGCAATAATTTAACTATGTCTACACAACATACATGTCCGAGAATAACCTAGATCTAGTTCACGTTCATAAAAATAGATCCTATGTCTAAGCCATCATGCTTTAAAAGTAATTATCACAACCGCAAACATACGATATCACACAATGAGCATGTTGAATCATCAAATACAAAGAATAAATAATCATCCTAAACATAAACGCAATTTAAATTCCTATTGTGAAATAACATAACTAAATCATGCATAAAAATAAATAACACACTAAACTTAATCATGCTTAAGAAATAAATAACATACTAGACTAAATCATGCTCGAATACAAGGTTAGATGAAACGAAACATGTGCGTCTCTCAAGTGGTACGTGGCATTGTATCCCGAGTGCAAACCGTAATACCGTCCATTCGGATTCGGCTACGGAATTTACGTCCGGGTTTCCATCCGATATACCACAAGAGAGAACACATGCTCCGTTCACCCGGAAATCACATCATGCACCAATTCACAATAATCATGCGAAATAAAATAATAAAATAACTAAAAATAAAGGATAATAAATAAAAGAGTGCCCTCATGTCTTACCTTTTAAGTCGCTTTCCGGGAGCGCGTTTCACGGTGCCGGAAGGGTTATCATTCCACTGTTCTCACTGATCTGCTGTTTCCGCTGTTTTGTCCGGTTCGCTGTTTTTGATGTTTTCTTCGTTTCGCTCGTTATTTTCACTCGTTATTTTTTTTGTATTTTTCTTTTTATTTTCACTCGCTGTTTTCTCTATGCTTTTAACTCAAATTCTCATTCTCTCTCTTGGTTATTTTTGGGTCACTTGGGAATTATTTACGTGTGCATGTTAGGGTTTCAGGGAGCTGTTTGGGCTCGGTTTTTGGGTTGATTTGGCACGTGTGCGTGGGCTCGGTTTTAAGGTGATGATGCATAGAGGTTTGATGATCGATGGTGGGGTCCCTGGCTGTTCAGGTTTTCAGGGGCTGTTGTGGTTTGATGAAGTGTTGTTGATGATCTCTGTAGGATTGATCTGGCATGTGAAGAGGTGATGAATATCTTGATCCCAGTGAAGCCGTGTGGTCTTGATGATCTAGGTGATTGATGATGGTTAATGGTGAGCTCGGTCAGTGTGTGTTAGTGATGAAGATCAATGATGATGATCAAGTGGTGATGCCGTTGCTGTTCAGGTTTGAGGGTAGCTTCGGCGTGAGACAGAGGCTGTGTAGTTGATGCTTAGACAGTTGTTTGTTAAGTGAGCTGGTCCATGGGCTTTGAGTGTGTTTGGTGAAGGATAATGGTGAGGGTGTATGGTGAGGTCAGGGCTGGACGTGTGTTGGTCATTTGTTTTGTCGGTGATGAGGGGCTGTAGTCGGTGAAATGAGTCGGTGGGAGCACGTCACTGTGAGGGGCTGGTCAGGGCTGTTTTATTGCATGGAGAGAGTGAGGCTGAGTGTGCTTGTGGCTTTGAGTGAGAGTAGTGTGAGGGAGCGGGGTCCTGCGTGAGGCAAGAGGCTGATGAAATGAGCTGCTACCGAGAGGGGCTTGGGCTGTGAGATTTGCGTGGACTGTGTGTTGCTGAAGGGGCAGTTTTGCCGAGAGTGGAGAGATAAGAGTGGCGAAAGATGGGTTGTGATGGGTTTTATTAGTTTGTGCTGTTTATTATTTTATTATTTGATGAATTAGTGGGTTTTGTTGATGTTTGTTTATTTTATTGTTTATTTGGTTTAAGTTTGTGTGTGTGTATGTTACACGTGAATGAGCTTTTTTTTATTTTGTTTGCTTTGTTTATTTTATATTTGTGTATGGAAGTCGAAGGGACACAGGGGTAGGTTTAAGGTTCGGGGCGAGAATAAATTTTGAAATAGAGGCTCCATGAGCAAACCCGAGGTTAAGCGAGCGAACAAAAATCCAACAAAACGTCAATTCTTGACTTTTCCATTCCGTCGTCCGTTTCACGCGACTCCCGCGACTTAAAAGGTGGTGCCTCCGTACGAGGCTCATCATCGGGCTGATATGCAAAAATGCAGTGCCTACATCGGTCAACCTTCATATCTCACATGCTCTCAGAAACTGGCTCGAAGCCTACCGGTCCCCATACCGGTAAGCACACCGACATACCGATATCCATGCCGGTCAGTAATTCGATATAGTGCTTAAATCTTCAACAGTAATATAGGTGTTACTCTTTGGCAGACCGGTATAACGGTCTCAGACAGATCAGTTGGGGCAGTTTACACCTTCACTATATATTGAGCCCCAATTGCCTAACTCTTGCACCTTCACATAATTTCTTCTAAGGCAAAAACAGAGAGTAAACAAAACCTTCATCATCATACACTCTCATACTCAAGCTCACACACTACACCTTTATATCATTAGTAGTGAACTTAGATTTCTTGGGTTAGCAACTTAAACTAAATCTTCATTATCTTTGTGAGTGCCCAAGTTATGCTTCAAACTTTCATTATCAAACACTCAAGATTGTGAAATCCCTTTGTGAGTGGGTATACTCAAAAGGATGATTTGTAAAGGTTTAAGAGTGAGCAATTGGAAAACTCTCGTGTAAAGGTTTGGAGTGAACCTAGGGAACAAAACTCTTAGTTATGGGTGAGCGACAAAGAACTAAGTTTAAGTTGTGAATTCAACTTAGTGGAAATCTTCAAGTGCGGCTTGAGGGAATTGACATAGATATTGTTGGCCGAATCACTATAAATCACCATTACCATTTTCTCTATCATTTAACTTTTAATTATTGCAAGTTTATTTTCATATTTGCATATTAATTAGAAACTTGCTATTAGGGAATCTATTATGATTGAGAAAATTGACCTAAGCTAAATTAGTAAAGCTACTAGCTTTGTAGCATAAAATCGGTAAACAAATTTTATTTCCGCAATATTAGGCTATTACCCAATTCACCCTCCCTCTTGGGTATAAAGAGTTTGTTTATTGTATGCTTGTAGAAAATTTTACACATTGTGACTTTGGATAAAAATGTGACTATAACTAAGTTTTTTTTTTATAACTTAAGTAAAATGTGACTGTGACTGTGACTGTGACTGTGACTATGTTCAATGTGACTGAGGATCATCGATGTGATTGAGGTAGTTAATATAACTGATGGTAAGCAATGTGACTAAGATATTTTTATTACAAATTCTAGTAATCAATGTGACTAAAGTAAAAATATGACTATGACGGATGACAATATGAAGTATGTGTGACACATCAACTTTGGAGCTAATTTCGACCTTCCGTAATTTTAAATTTGAGAGAGATTTATTGAAGAATTATACATATGTATGTTAAATTTATGTATATTCTTACATATTGTGATTTGCAGTTGTGTTTAAAAATGATTGGTTTGAAATCATCAATCTCTTATGGACATAAGGCATTTTAGATCCATTTTTTACTCATCGAAATATGTACACAATTGGTTTTATTTTAAAATTTATAATTTGTAAATCGATAATATGTAATTTTTTTTTTCCATAAAATACTTTATATATTGAGAGATTTTTAAGTTTTAAATTGAAAGTGAATTGAAAAACTTTGATTTTTTACACACATCACTGTGCGTGGAGTGTGTTTTCTTGGTTTATTTTTTAAAAATATTTTATTATTTGTGATAATTTTATCAGCATCTAACAAAGTATTTTTTTTTCATTAGACTTATACTGCTATAGGACTTTTTAATAAAACCATATTATCAATTAATATATATGTATATATTTATATAGTAATATTTTATTTTACTTTCCAATTATTTAACTTATAAAATCTATAGAGAATTATTAAATAATTATTTTCTATCATGACTTATTTATAATAAGGAAAAGCTCTTAATGAGTTGTATAAATAATCCCAATTTTCCAAGATTCTTCTTATTTGGTCCAAAATATAATTTTAAGTTGATTTTTACCATATTTGTATCTCTATTTTACCATTTTCCCTTCTAATATTAATTAATATCATGTTCACTGTTAATGTGAACAATGATCAATATTTTATAATTGTATTCCAAATATATTTTTTTATGTCACTGTTTACGTGAACAATAAAATATTCACAATTCATGTGAATAGTGATGTGAATAATATTTTTTAAGGGTTGAACATGTTCAAATATATTTTTAAATATGTAAAATAATATTGTAACTGTGACTGACATTGTAATTGTGATTAAGTATTTGTAACTGTCGTTATAACTGTGACTATCTTAACATAAATTGACTCTACTGTAATTCCTCTTAACTTAGCCTTCCTAACAATATTGGCATTAAACAAGTTATGCGAAGATCCAGAATCTGCAAGTAAAATCATCTCATATTTACCTAACCAAGCCAAAAGCCTCCCAACATGCATTGAGTGACAACTCCGCCTCTTATTCTTTAACATATCTGGCCACTTCTTGCTCATCGTCCTTACTCGACTCAACATCCACACCACCCTTATCATTTTCATCATCACTAGGCTCGGCTATCACATACACTTACGCTGACTTACATCGGTGATCCTTAACCTATTTTCACCACATTTGAAGCATTGCTCCATCTAGGTTCTATCTTGCACTTCCTCCCTAGAGAGTTGATTGACTTCTTTGAACTTCTCTGTTGTGTTGTCTTTAGCTATTTTCTTCACTTCCCATGGTGTTTTTTTTTTTTTTTTTTTTTTTTTCTTTACACATTGGCGGCATGAAATATTCCTCACAAGAACAATATTTTTTTATTTTGGGAGATATTTAATTTTTAAATTTAAAATTAGCAAAAAAAACTAATATTTTTGGTACCAAAAATATTTTTTTAGTGAAAAACTTATTATTATTATATTTTATTAGGCATATTCAGACATTTAAAATAAAAAAATAAACATGTCATCTTTTCAAAACTTGAGACAAAAGAAAAAAATGGTACCCCACTTAGGGGTGAGCACCGGTTCCGGGTCTACCCGGAACCGGACCGGAAATTCGGGTTTGGAACCGGAACCGGTTATAACCGGTCCGGTTCCAAATAGATGGAACCAATTTTTAACCGGTTCGGTTCCGGTTCCAGAATAACAGGAACCGGACCATAGAACCGGAACCGGAACCGGAACCGAATTTAGAACCAGATTCAATATCCGATTTGATATCCGAATGTAAAACCTACATCTATTGCCTGCTATTCTCTACTTTTATTTTTGTAACACTTTTAGAGTCTTCCTTTGTTCTGTTCTCCGTGTCAAAGTAAACTTATGTTTGATTTTCTGTCTACCATGTTGTGTACAATCAGTGGGTTTTAGAAGTTTGATTTTCGGATTTACCGACACGCAGTTTTTGGATTCTTTTGGGTTGAGGTGGGCTCGTCTGAATGAGTGGGTCGCTTGATAAGGATTCTTTGTTACTATGGTTGAAAACTAGTAACTGAGTGGAGATATTATGATTGTTTATCAATTTTTTTCATGTTTATATTATTTTGTGTTTCAGTACATTATCTTTTTTTTTTCTTTTGTAATGTTTGATAACTGTTTTCTTGTTAGATTCTTCAGTTAGGAATAAGATTCTTAGTTGTTTGTACAATTGACGCAACTAATAATTACATTTTTAAAGTTTTGACAATGTTATATAAATAGGGTAATTCGGAACCGGACCGGAACTGAATTGGAACCGAATAACAGGGTACCCTATTTAATTGGGTAGATTTCGGTTCCACTTAGTTAGGAACCAATTTTTTCGGGTAGGTTCCGGTTTAATGCGGAACCGGAACCGAAACCGGTTTTGCTCACCCCTAACCCCACTAACCTTATGCAACACAATTGCATTTTAAATACAAGATTCTCAAAAAAAAAAAAAAAACTCATAAACTTAAGCAAGGACTGTCACCCTAGTTATTATATAAAATTTAGGAGAAATTCACGAAACTAGTCAATTTTTTTTTTTATCATTTGTGAAAATGAGTCGCAACATTTGAGTTTTACCAAAATAGTCATTTTCTATGAAGTAAATTTCGGAGAATCCAAATTCTTCGAAGTCTACACCGAAGTTCTTTTTTTAATTTTTTATTTATTTAAAACTTCGGATATCCGAAGTTATGATTTCAAATATACAAAGTTCTTCAGAGATCCGACTCCAATTTTTTTTAAAAAATTATATAAGGCCGAGGTATCCAAAGTGAACATAATACAACAAAAAATATCCGAATTATCCATCAAGACTTAGGATATCCGAACTTGGCTCCGAAGCTACTTAGGATTTCTGAAGCTTTATCCGAACTTGTTTTTGAAGTTATGACTGGTGTTGTTCCTTATTAGTGCACAGACAATGAGGCGTTCGCTCGATACCATAATGTTTGGTATACACGACCTATTATTGGGGCATATGTAGTAGATATAAAAGATATTATTGGATATGGACAAATCGATCTACCGTGCGAGATGTGATGTGACAACCTTTATACTTTAGATGCCTAAGTGTATGTTCGATTATGTTGGATGTTCATCAGTAACATCGATCTGGAAACGATTCAAAAGAATATTTTTCAATTTTTTACTTATTGTTTGGGAAGAGGTTGGATACTACCTTTAACTTAATATAAGAATGAGTAAGGAAGTTTTATCAGAGGTTGAAACTTCAAAACCGGAAGGTATTAATGCTCCGCATATAGGGATGACTTTTGATTCTTCTGACGAAGCAAAAGAATATTACACAGATTATGGTCGACAATTGGGTTTTCCTGTACGAATTCGGTCAACAAATAAAACCCATTTTCGTGTAGATGAAGTTACTGGAATCCACCGTGAAGGCAAGAAAAGAAAGAAAGAAAGAATAGATGAAGTATCTCGAAACTGCAACACAATTGTAAGTGGTTGTCAAGAACAAATTAATACGAGTTCTTTACAATGAAAACTTCAAATATATATCATAGGTTCTGTCAATATTTGGTTAGTGCAGCAGTAGGATTTGATGACAGATCGAGATTGTTGGAATCACTTGAAATCAATTAGACTTGTTGATGGTGTTTTTTGTAACAAGTATCTTGAACAGTACGGTAATGGCAAATATGAGTTTTTCCCATTTGAAGGAACAAATGTTCGGAGAGTATTGGTTACTCCTCGGCCAGTTATAGTGTTCGGACCCGGTTTCCCGGATATGGCCGACCAGAAGACACAGTATGATGCGAATCCCAAAGACCGACAACATCAGAGCCGAGACCGACCAATGTAGCCCGGTAGCTCGGTTCAGTTCTATCTTTTCTCCTAGATCGGGATGATGAGCTTGGATATTTTGGATCAGGCCGGGAGTGGTTAAGGAAGTTCGGCAGATCATTTGGCCGACCTCACGGAGCCCGATGTGTGATCGGGTTAGTTTGGACTTTTCCCTCTGACATGCATCACCGTTTGAGAGCTCTTTACAGGCTGTCATCATTATTATTGAGCGTGGCAGTGTAGAAAACAGAGTGATGTGACAAGCTGTCAGATGGCAGGTTTGCTTTCGACGAGGCAGTTTTGGGGTAGAGAGCCCGTCAATCAGCCGGAGATTCACGTGGGTGACATCATGGAGTTATGGGAATAGTGTTGTTCTTCTCTTAGTATATAAGGGGGAGTTAGTCTTATTTGTAGGGGATAGCGAAAATTGTAAAAAAAGAACAACTATTTGTAAAAGAGTGAAACACAAACAGCTCGGTTTTTTCCTGAAAGACAGGTCGGCCGAGTTCGGTTTGGTAATAAAAAGTCACACCTCACTTTGTGCCCGTGGACGTAGGTTGGATTAGCTCCGCCGAATCACGTAAAATCATCTTGTCGATTTTGTGGTTGTTTAGTCTATTGCCAAATTTGTTTTTGGTTCCTCATAACCAAACAAATTCACGGTTGGAAGAGGATTGTCCCAGGAGCGATATCCCGATACTGCCCCTGGAACGGAAATCATCCGTCAACAAGACTTAAAGAGTTAGAAAGCAAAGATGCTCAATCAGCCATTGACTATTTTCAAAGAATGCAACGTGAGAACCCTCAATTTTTTTTTATGCTATTCAAATTGATGAAGTAGGGTGAGCAGTAAATTTTCTTTGGGTGGATGCCTGTGGATTATGAAAAATTTGAGGATGTAATGACATTTGACACTACATATAGAACGAACAAGTATGGATTGCCTTTTGCACCATTTTCTAGAATTTGTTTCAACAAAAATAAACTTGAGGGAATTTGTGGTTTGATATGAGCAAATTTTGAAGAAGATTGTGGATAAAGAAAATGTAGAGGTTTATGTATTTGAACATAAAGATATAGAGTGATTGATGAGAATAATTTGATACTTATTTAATTACTTCAAAGGTTGGTTGTTTTGAACAATTTGTTGTCAAATTACAGGGAGGATCACATGAAGGATATTGTGGATGTCAATACTTTGAATTTATGGGTGTTCCTGGTAAACATGTGCCAAGAGTTTTTAACAAAATTGAAGTTGATGAAATTCCATCGCATTTTATTTTAAGAAGCTTACAAGAAATGCACTTTTTGAGTTTCTTGTAAGTGTTTGAGACAGCCGATGATTTTAACTGTTCCATTTAAATCCGGAAGGGATGGTTTGACGTGAATAAGAAATATAAAGAACAATACGTGAATAAGAAGTATAAAGAACAATACGTATAACAGTATAAAGAAGGAAAGTTGACGATTTGACGCACATTAAATATTTTGATGTATATTAAATATACACATGAAATAATAATTGTTTTTAAAGAGAAAATGTATAAAGAAGGAAAGTTGAATATGCACATTAAATCTGCATGTGATAAAGAAGGAAAGAAGGAATAAAATAAGTTATTTTTCAACAATAGCATTATTTTAAACATGATATATTCTCTATTTAAATAATTATATTTATTTAAATACATAATTAGGAATTGATGTCTAAAATTAAGTCAAATTTTAAGTTGAAATATCCCATCATATAAATGGAATATTATATATAAAAAATTAACTAAACGAACTTCGGAGATTCAAAATAATGAAGAATTTCAGATATCCTAAATTTCAAATAAAAAAATTAAAAAAAAAACTTCTTTATAGAATTCGGAAAAAATAATAACCTAAATATTATGACTATTTTTACGGATGACAATTTTTTTTTTTTTTTTTTTTGGTGACTATTTTTGCTAATCGCCCTTCATTTATAGATACAGCAAAAGCACAAACTGAGTAGTGTTTGAAAAAAAGTTTGAATGGGGTCGAGGTCGATGATATTCACTGACTGCTCTTCCTCCACGACGGCTCGGCTCCTTCCTTTTCGTCGGAGCCGACTCCTTCCCGTCGGTTCCCTGTTCACTCGCCGGTGGGTGGATCCTCTTCATGTGGGACCTTTACTTCCTTCCTCCCTCAATACCACCCTCACCCTCCACTCTTCTCCGTCATCGTCACATGTAATTGATGGTATTGATATGTTTAAAATTCCCAAATTTTAATTTTTATTACCATGGCGTTATAGAAGACTTCTGCTTAATTTAATGTTAAATGTGGGTTCTCATTAGAGCATTTCATCGAACATGTGGAGTACTTCTTTTCGTCGACATGAATATAAAATTTTGAATATCGGTATTTGTTTGTTCGTGAATGGATCAATCGCTACTGCCCCAGAAACCAAAAGTAAATCTAGAGCTTTGTAATTTTGTGTGGCGTTTTTTTTGTCTTTTCATTAGCAATGAAAATGGCACGATTAAAAACAGGTCCCATCCCATGAACAAGTTGATTGAACTGATAGACATGCTCCTGCTGTTATGTTTAATGATTGAAGTTAAACCTGGGTAGTTTAGCTGCACTTAATCTCTGTACTTTAGATGCAATATGGCTGGTTAGCGATATAGATTATAGTGGTTTTGTCATATCGTTTCTGTACGTGGGTTACTCTTCCATTGCATTATGTATGAAGTCTTCATATTATTCTGGTAAAGTTTTCAATTGAGTATGTACTTGTGTTCATTTAGTGAATTGAATATAATTTTGATACTCCGCTTGACCTTTTTGATTAGTTTCTTGTAAAGCAACTATGGCTAGTGAGGCATCCGCCAAGATTATTGATGGAAAAGCAGTGGCAAAGCAGATCAGAGATGAGATAACTGCTGAGGTTTCCAGGATGAAGGATGCAATAGGAGTTGTCCCCGGGTTAGCTGTTATTCTTGTTGGGGATAGGAAGGATTCTGCAACATATGTTCGCAACAAGAAAAAAGCTTGTGAATCTGCGGGGATTAATTCGCTTGAAGTTCATTTACCTGAGGACTCTTCTGAACAAGAAGTACTCAAGCATATTTTGGGCTTCAATGACGATCCTTCGGTTCATGGCATTCTTGTGCAGTTGCCTCTACCTCATGTATGTTTCTAATATTAGCTTTTCTCTGTATTCTGTTTACTAACCTAGTATTTTATAAAATCAAATATTTTAGAAATAATAAATTATAATATTTCAGTTATTCATTGTTAGTTGAGATTGAAGCTGGCTGAAAATAAAGTTATAATTAACTGAGAAGGAATCTGTTGAAAAGTAACCATCTCACATTTTTGGTAGTTTGTGGCTGGTCAATATTAATAGTTAAAAAGGTTGATGATTTTCATTATGGGTCTATGCATGGCTTTTTTCTTGCATTAAATATATTATTGCCATTATAAATTTCATTGGTTTCTTCCAGCATATGGATGAGCAGAGCATCTTAAATGCTGTCAGCATGGAGAAAGATGTGGATGGTTTCCACCCGCTGAACATTGGTCGTCTAGCCATGCGAGATAGAGAACCCTTGTTCGTTCCATGTACGCCTAAAGGTTGCATAGAGTTGTTGCATAGATATGGCTTTGATATCAAAGGAAAAAGGGCTGTCGTGATTGGCCGAAGCAATATTGTTGGGATGCCAGCTGCTTTGTTGCTCCAAGTAATAACCTTTTACCCCATATTATATTCAATGATCAGAAGCTAGTGACTTGATTTCATTTGTTTTCCCCTCTATTTATTTGTTTGTACTCATTTTTAACACTAACACCCAGTTTTTTTTCAATGTACGTAGAGGGAAGATGCTACTGTTAGCATTGTCCATTCCAGAACTAAGAACCCTGAGGAGATTACCAGACAAGCCGATATCATAATTTCGGCTGTAGGGCAACCAAATATGGTAAGGGGGAGCTGGATAAAACCTGGTGCAGTCATAATTGATGTTGGAATAAACCCAGTTGAGGTGAGGAAACTTTGCTGCTTGCTATTTTGTGATATAGTTTTGCATATTTTCTGACATGTACGTTTTGGCTTTCGCTTAGTTTATGCTTGCTTTTCAGACCATATCTTGTTAATGACTAGTTTCATGTATGTGCCTGTCTTTTAAGGACGCACAAAGCCCCCGAGGCTACCGGTTGGTTGGAGATGTTTGCTACGAAGAAGCATGTGAGGTTGCTTCAGCTGTCACTCCAGTTCCTGGAGGAGTTGGTCCAATGACGATAGCAATGCTACTGTCGAATACTCTCGACTCCGCGAAGAGGGTGAACAACTTCCAGTGAGCCCTACAAGATTTCAAGTTGGTTGTTCTAGTAGGGAAAACCAAATTCAAGTTTCACACATCCGTGGGACCGCATCTATCTATATCAGCCTCATTTTCGCGAGGAATTGGTCTCACATACAGCCATACAATTATTTTATTTTAGATTTGTGAAAATAAAAGAGAGTTTTTAACCAGAGTTTGAAGGTACCCTCCCCTGCAGAAACTTTATGCATTGTTTTACAGAGGCAGGTTGGCTTTAGTTTTATGTTACAGCACTCTTGAAGCCAAAATCTGGTTAACTGGGTGGCTCGTAAACAGAAAATTTAGTAGCTTATTCATCTACACAATCAAAATTTTTACTAATTATCTTTTTCGATAGTGGAAGTCTTCATGTACTGTGTCATCCTTTTAATTCTTAATCGTGTAAATAAGCTTTTGGCAATATGATCAATTCAGCACAGAAGTACTTGAACACTGCAATGAATGTACCACGGTGGAGGCTTCTTCACTGTTCTTCATTTCAAAGCTCAGACATCCAGCAGTAATTATAAGATTCAGTTGAACCCAACGATTTGAGATCCGGTGAAATTTTATCGCCAAAATCAACTGTTGATCGTCGGTCAACAGCGGTAAACAGTCATTGACCGTCTTCAATTACGAAATTGACACCAAATCAGCGTCAATTTTTTGTCTTCTTAGCATTTTCATGCTTAATTTCTTCCTAATTATACAAAATTTCAAAAATCCTCAATTTTCCCAAAAACCCTAAATTTTACAAAAAATCATAATTTCTTCAATTATTCTTATTTTTTTAATTAAATTAAACCTTTATAAATCTTACTCATTACTCAAATAACAATTTACCAGGAATAATTTATACAAATTCCATCAAATCTTAACCCTAATTTCAAAAATTCCCAATTTCCGAAGAATTTTCCGTCACCTAGGCTCTAGGCACCAGGCTGCCGCCCGACTAGCGTCTAGTGCTTTTTTAGAACCTTGATAAGATTACAATCATTGTGCTGTTTTCTCAGAGAGATCAATCCGCGCTTCAAAATGGTCTATACCGGTTTTGAATTGCTGTCTTGTACTCCGGAGAACTGAAACCTGGAAGGTAAATTTAACAAGATGAACCAACATTAGTATTTAAAGCAAAGAGGAATCAGAAGAAATCAACAATTTGCATAAAGATGAAGCACACACTTCTAATTATGGCTTGTAGATGTTTCATTTATACTAGTATGTGGACAACTACTAGAGTAAAAACTTCTTTGGAATGATTTTTTAGATTGCTATTCTTACTTTCATTTATAGGATATATTATTCAGATGTCTTAGCAAAGAAAAATCAATCCATTGCATCTTGTAAGAAGGCACCGTTAGGTCTTAAACTACAAAGACAGTGATACCTTGGGCCTTTCCATAGAGCTTCCAAAATATCCAATGCCAAAAGACAAGGAGGAATAAGCAGCCGCTATCTCTATTGCTTTCAGCTTCGGTGGATTTCCTGAAACCTATTATACAAAAGTTAAGATACACAAATAAACTGACAACCAAATTTTCAGCCAGGAGCTCACCATCACAGGAGAATCAGCTTGCACCATTAATATCCCTGCGCTTTTATCAATACCATTTTGACTGCTTTCTTGAACAATAGGGCGTAAAACTTTCGTGCATGCAGAGGCAGGACCCGCCTGTGAACTAAAAAACGATGACCTAGTCAATCTCATCATCTCAGAATTAAAAAATGTATTCAAGGCAAGCAAAACTTGGTAGATGTCTAAAATCTTCATAAACCAGATAAAGCATTTAAGATGGAATATTGGCCAACTAAAATTCATATTTAATAGACAGCATTTATGATAAAAGTTTTGACTCCAGAATATATCTAAAATTCAAACTCCAAAAAGATCTCAACATTAGACATATATCAAAAGTTCAAGTTCTATAATATTAAATAGCTGTAGTTGACAAAAGATGCATTCAAATGGGTAACATTCTACTTAAACAAACAAAGGAATAATACGCAAACATGTCTAATGGGAAAAGGAGGGAAAATAACAAAAAGCTGTAGTTAGAAACTCCAATCAGAACACCAGTTATCCAATTTTCTTTTTTACTTTGGCAGATCAGCACAATCACTGAAAAGAACAAAAGGTCTGCAGCCTAAGCACACAGTGATGATTCAAGTTTGATCATACAGTGATGATGATACACAGCACTCCCGAGCAGCAAATCCTTTCATCAAGTATTCTCCACCACCGCTAACACAAGAACCAACAATGAATGGAGCTCCAAAGGGACCTTTAGACGAAGCCCAACAGCCTGAACCATACATACCTGCTAATCCCACACGCCCACTAACCTGATTTAGAAAAGGGCAAGAGAGAAGATACGGTTTTATCTGATCAACAAAATGAAGATCAACAAGCCAAGAAAAATGAGAATTATCCATTACCTTTAATGCAATACCACCACTTGATGCCCCAGAAGCTATATGTCCTTCAGTGTCAACACAAATAACTCCAACTGTGTCCATGATGTTGCTGTCCTCTTCCAGAGCTTGTGGAACCGATAATTGGCCACCGCCATTCCGCATTACGGATTCACAAGGTTGAGCTTCTTATTCAGCAAAACAAATGCAACTGTCATAAATATCATGTTCAATGCAGGGTTTATATCTACAGCACAAATGCAGACATAGAATAAAACAATATAGGTTCAACTGAAAAAAGGCGGCGACATTAACAGAATAGAGCTATTAAACAGGATCCTGACTCAACCATTCCATTGTCAGATGGATATGAAAACCTATGTCAGCACAGAAAAATAGTGACCTTAAGTCATGGAGAGAATCAGGTTCTAACCCAAGAATGGTATAATGTACAGTATAAAGTAAATGTGCAGAAAAGTGGATGGAGGAATCAGTCTCACGACTCTCACCACCTAGGAAGCCATATCAGTAGATCCTCTCATTGGATGTATAAATGATTTGCAATGCAAGGGATTAATAAGCCGAGTATACAACAGTAATGGAGTACCAGATGTAATAGCAGTCCCCCTGTCCTCACAAGAACGTCCTTCAGCAGAAATGTCAGTCTTAGCTTCGGCATCAACAAGCATTGATTTGTATTTTCTCCACTGTGCTTTTGCTCTTTCCGTCACCAGCCACTATTTTGAAAAGGAAAAAGTCAAATATACCCATCATAGGATGCAACGAGATTTTTTTAGCTAAAAATATTATTGCACAAGAAACAACAAAAATGGTACTTTTTAATTAACAAAATCAAGGTAAATAAACTAACTACACCTCATCTGCCTCGTCTTTAGTCGCTGATAATGCAATGCCTTTGGATTTTGCCCATACACGAGCACCTTCACCTACCAAGAACCTGGAGTAGACAGAATACTCCTTCACTATGAAGTTGAAAAAATTAAATAGAGAAAAAAAAAACATGTTCATTTTACAGGATTTTACAATAATAATGGCACTCCGTGCCTGCACCGACCTTAAAAGCTATTGCACGAAGAAAAGGAAAATTCAAAATACACACCACATATGTTAGCTTAAAAAAAAATGAAGAAAAAGAAAAAGGCAATGCTTTGAAGAGGATATAATTGAGGTTTAAAGAGAAGCAAATGTTGAGTAAATTTTACATGGGAGGTATTCGACCCAGCAATGAAGAGCCCATCAATTGCTCCTTGGCCAAGCAAGCAGCAATCTGGATAGCATTTCGAACACCTGGTCTACAACTAATGAAATTGAGAAACTTTTGAGTATAAATAAAAGTGAAACCCAACGAAGCAAAATAGCATACAAGTTACGAATGCTATAGAGTAAATACCCGGCACAGCTCCAACAGCTCCGAAGGCTCCAGAATCACCATCCATGAGACTCGCATCACATTCCACATGACCATCTTCAGTCAAATTGGAGCCTCGGCCTGCATTCGTACATGGATCATCCTTCAACAAAAATAAAATTTTCAGAATCAGTACGAAATTAATGTCTATTTTTTAAAGCACAAAAGGAGGAGATTTCTCTTACCTCCAAGACTTGAATTGCTGCTGTAACTGCGTCTATGCACCAACCAGAACCCTAATTTGAAAGAACAACAAGTTCACCAAACAAATGCATGAATTCAAATAACAGCGATGCTAAAAAGTCCTATTAGAATTGAAACAAACCTTGGCAAGAACGGATGCAGCGGCGAGGCAAGCGCGTTTCATGGCGGATCTTAAGGCTTTCTCGTTTGAAGGCGCGTGATATCCTGCGCCTACGTGGACCGCCACGAAGAATCTTGGCTTTTCATCTCCCGATTCGCTAGCCATGATCTTCTTTTCTAATGATCTTCTTTTCTAGTGTCAGTTTTAGGGCATAAATCTTTATCCGAAATTTGTCTCAGATTTGGTTTCCTAACTTACAACAATCAAAACGACAAATTGACCAATTTCGGGCAAAATAACAATGTTGACAATAAACTAGTCTTCAAATGTAAAGTCACAATTAGGATTGGCAATGGCCGGGAGGGGACGTCATTTATCAATTTTGATTCCATTTTGTTTATGAAATTGGGATAAACAATTATTTTGATTTCATCCCGTTTTTTGTTAAATTTCGTTCTATTATGTTAAATCACATCTCATCCCATTCCGCCTGAAATTTTTGGACAAATTTTTTATCCCTTCCCATCTCATTTTTAAATGAGACAAAAATATATCTAAGACGGGACGAGAAAAATTATCATCACTAGTCACAAGATTTTAGGAAGAGGAAATTATAAAAAATAACCCATCAAAATTTTCTAATAAGACTAATACAACTAATTCTTTTTTATTAATATTGAGAAGGAAATAACTTTAAGACTAAAATATCGTTTGAACTAGCTATTTTCTAAGTAACAAAAAAAAAAAAAAAGCATTGAACGGAATGGGAGAGTTGGAGTCAAAAAAATGATTCCTTTCTTTTTTCTCTCATTCAAAATCGTGCATGAGATTTTCATTTTGCATAATTCTTAAGTGATAAAAGTAGAGAACTCATCTTCTTTCGTTTTTGATTACCTTCCTCGCATAGTACAAGACCAAATCCATTTGATTTCTAAAAAAGATTACGAATCCTTACTTAAACATCCAAAATGCAAAAAATATGTTGGGGCTTTAACATGCGAATGCAAATTGCCTAGAAAAAACTGCAGACATATTGGAAACTGACCCATGCCTTCTCTATTGTTCAAATAAAATTACAATCAATAGGTGAAAATTGAATTACATAGAATTGCTCACATTAGAAAAATACATAATATTCCCAATTTCAAGAATAGAAAAGTTCTCCTAAGTTGGCGGTTAGCTTAGGAAGAGTGCTTTACACTTTTCCATAGTATCTTCAGGACTGGTAACTGCAAAAAAGGAAAACCCAATGTTTGTAAAACATATGCATACTACAAAATAAGCAATGGAAGGGATTGATGCCGCGAATTAAGAGGAAATTCAACAAAAACCATAATCATCCTATCTCGTGTTATCCCATTGAAAATAATTCTATTTTGTTTCGCATGGTGTATGTAAGATAATTAATTTCCTACAGCAGTTTTACATGATTTAACTGCTGGTGTCTGTCTCATGACTGATAATGAGTGTTTAATTGTTTATGAAGGAATTGAGCACCCAATTCTACTGAAAACAGGAAGAGCTGATTTCATTTCCATGGGACATCCAAAATGGCAACAAGTAGATTGAATTTAAAATGTAAAGTTGACCTGTGTGACCCACTGTTTGCTCGGATTCATAAATCTCGTGATCATTCCCTCCCTGAAACAAAACACCCAAATTCGATTGTTATTCCCAACAGAGAAAACAAAACCAGTGAATAAAGAAAAAGATTTACATTAAGACATCACTAGACTGAGGATAATAAGGCTATAAGCTATGTGGAGCTGTAGACCATCCCAGAATCCTGAGGGCAAACTTGCCCTAGAAAATGAAAATAGGTCTAGCAGTGATTGCAGCCATATAAATCATATAAGATATGTTTTATTGATAAGATATACATGAAGAGAAAAATACAATCAAAAGAGAAAATATGAAGTCGAGTGGCATAGGCACAATATAGGAAGAGCAAACACAAAAGAAATGAGCAATGAAATAAGAAGTTAACCTTGTAAGTTTTGTCCCCAAAGAAGTGAATTTCATTGAAGTCCTGAAGATACCTCAAGCAGTATGTCTTGTCCCAACCCTGGGGGAACACCTGTTACACATAAAAACAATGATAGATTCAATTAGCTATCCTACCAATTTGCCTTATAAGTTCAAAGGTTATTGAACCATAAACGTCATAATATCAACACACATCAAAGCTTATCTGTCCTCCAATTGAAAACGTCAAGTTAAGGTGAGGAAACTTCTCCCGAAGCACAGATACCATTTTTGGGCGTATATTGTGAATCTGAAACCTCAGTTGTGCATGATATATATCAGCACAAACATCATCATATAGGTAATCTACAAAGTATAATCAGATAAATGGACTTCCAATATAATCATTTATATAAAAGTAAAAGGTACAAATTTTCTTACCTTGTCATATCTTTCAAACTCATCCCTTTCTTCTTGGCTGCAGTTTCGGCCAATTGGTGAAACATTAAGCATCCCACTTCGGAATTCAATGAATGTTCCTCTGCAGAAAGGTTATATTCAGCTGTGCAGCAAAAAGAATAAATAGTTTTACTTCGAAACTGAAAATCAGGCTCTGATATACTCACCTTTTAATTGGAATGTCCAAGTCAGCAATATAATGAAGTGTAAAGTTTATGAACT
Source organism: Zanthoxylum bungeanum (assembly GCA_019454045.1). Lineage (NCBI taxonomy): Eukaryota > Viridiplantae > Streptophyta > Magnoliopsida > Sapindales > Rutaceae > Zanthoxylum > Zanthoxylum bungeanum. The sequence continues at coordinate 21,001 of SKCR01030522.1, forward strand.
CCTTGAGCTTTTCATCCCCAAGAAATGATTTCAAGCTCTAATCAAAGAAAAATACACAACCCATCAGTTGTTGTTAAAAGCTGTTTGTTTCTTCAGATGGAGTCTAACATATGGATTACATCTAAGGGTTCATGTCATTACGTACCTGGATCCCAATTAATTTCCCATCCTTGTGAGCCACAAGGCCATTCTCAGAAAATACATAATCATAGTCATTAGTAACTGCATAAACAGAAACATAGCCCAAATCTTAAAGACTGTAAACTATATTAGAAAGCAAAATATTAAGTTCAAGAAACAGGCTTTGGCTGCAAACCTGTCTTCCCAAGCTGTTCTGATATCTTAGAAAGATCAGATCCACCGACGACTCCAACTGTAACAATCTACACAAATTAAACAAAACTTTTTTTTATCAAATTGTAACAAATAACTTCAAAGTTCACTCATTACAATAACAAACGCCATTTACCTTTCTCAGTTCCCGCATGAACTCTAACATTTCTGGAGTTGCCACCTGAATAAATTAACAGAAGCATACAAAAAAAATGAAATAAAATTTCAATTCTTGCAACAGCATTGAAAAATTAGATACCTTTCTCGGAGCCGTAAGAGTTCCATCAACATCAAACAGAGCAATTAAACCTCGCTTCGTTGCAGCCATTGGAGTTTAACTTGTTTATATAATCTGAAATCAAATTTACAAAATTCCTAAATCGTTCAATAAAAAAGAAAGAATTTATATTTAAATTCCCAAAATATTCACCTATCGTCAGTAGTGCGAGAGATTTTGATTGACGAATTTGGTTGGGCACGGAATTGAAAACAGATCTTGAATGGCGGAAGCTTGGGAGTTCCCGGGAATTATAAATCTATTCTTGACGGTAACTTGAGAGTGACGCTAGATCTGAAATCAGTCAGTATTTGGTGGTTCAAGAATTACTCTCTAGTGCTTCGTGTACTAGCGGATATTCGGTGGTTACGACATATTCCTTAGATCTGGACCGTTGGAATATGCGAGATTGAGATCGTAGGTTGCCGGCCAATAAAAAGCGATGGGGAATTGGGGTGTTTTCATTGGGTTGACTGATTGATTTGACTGTGGGTGTCGTGTCAGATATTCATTGGTTGGAGCAGATTTTACTTGCTTTTCTGTAAGACCATATATCAAACGAGTTTTACCCAAACTGTCCCCTGAATCTGAAAATTCTAGCAAAACTAATGCATAATTACTAACAAATTCAATTTATATTAACTAATAAATTTAATCATTTTTTGTTTTTAAACGTTGAAAATCCCGCCTTCAAATCATATCATCTTGCCCTCGGAACTGATAAAATCTCTGATTGTCCTAAATTCTTACAAAAAATACGTCACCTGGACTCGAACCTAGGACTTGTCAATCAAATTTTAAAATATTTATCACCAAACCACATCAATGACTATGAGAGGCAACTAATTTATTAATATCCAATGAATAACATTTCACTCAAATTTGGGTCACACAAAGTGGATGAAACCTTTAGAAGAAAAGACAATACTCTGTTTTCCAACGAAAACAGAACATTGATGATTAATTTACTAATTTTAAATTGGCTTAAAGTCTCATATCAAAATAAACAAAAGCATTTTCTCATAATGTGATTGGTCACATAAATTCTCGCTTGACATATGATAATATATTTATTCTCTTTTTGTTATCGATATTTTTAGAAGTTTATGTTATATATACCACAATCATCTTAATCAAAATTTTCTCATTTTCTCATCATTCGATGATACACTAAATTTATTTATCTCCTCTTAATTTCTCACACATTCATTTACATATTTTCATCTCAGCAACCCTTTTTTTTCTTGTTAGCTCAAGACTAGACAAAAAGCGTTTGTACGATAAGAGCGTTGGCAGTAAGCTATGTAAAAGAGCCACAACAGACGTCAAGGAAATTGCTTCTCAGGGCCATTTTTGTTGTAATTTGAAAGGAATTCTAGCTCATTGGGACCCTTTTGGCAACTTCCTCTACAATCACTCATCCTTGAAATCGTCAAAACAAGTTCAGTTGATTATTGCAAGACATAAATTCCGAATTATACATGACATAACAGTACTCACAATTCACAAACTTGCTATTTCATCATGCTGAGTCTGGAAATTCGAATTACAAAGATGTAATTTTAAAACTAATGATATGGTTAAAATCCTAGTTTTTTTCCACCTGTGAATTAAAACTTTCATCTACAGAAATGAATCAGAAAGGTGCCTCTTTCTCCAGTAGGACCGAAGCAAAGCTAGCCTCACAGGACTTTGAGCACCTTCTTCAACAGATAATATATCAGCATTCAAGTTTATATCTGTCTTCACTTTAAATGACTTTCTAGTCGAATGAGTGACTCGTGAATGTTGGAATTTTCTGGATGATCAAAATGAACACAAGACCCTCATTTTTATAGACATAGAAGAATGTCTTTGAGGACACTCTTTGACTTAGGGTGTGGCCCTCCTAAGGGTTATACATTTTCCTAATGCTTTTAAAGGTCTAGAGATGCATCCTTCCAATTTAGAAGACATGTCCCTTCATCCTTGTGTCTTTCCCATAAGACGCTACTTAAGGGACATGTCTCTCCTACTTATACTATATATATATATATATTAGAGAATTTACAACAATCCCCCATAATTCTCTAATGTTAATGTAGACACTTAAGATAGTTTTTGTGAAATAAAACTGCATCGAAATATGTAGCTTTTGCCTTGAACCTTTCATAGTGAATGACAATCAGATTTACTTGGCGAACCAGTGGCCCATAGTCTTGAACTATACAGCTGTTGGTGTAAACCAAGACAATTGCCAACACACACCTTCACTTCGACCATTTCCCGTTCTACGGTTGTGTTCATTTCGGCCATGAACATTGGTCGTGGATTCATAAAGTACTTTAGGGAATTCAGCCTCTAAAAACTCTCATGGAAGCGGCCTAACTGCTTAGTTGAAATACATGATTTACCATAAAGAGGTAATCTGTTTTTACCCTCATTAGGACTTTTCTCATAATATAGTGATCATTAAAAGCCTTAGCTTATCATAACCTTGACAAACAACACTCTGCGTCATTACAAGAATAGAAAAGAGTATAAAACTCTACAGTTCTTGTTTTGAATTGCACAAAATTTCAGTTGTCCATTTTGAACCTAGATCTTGGGATCTCCAGTCAGCTAGGTTGGGTTTCCATAGTGACAATTCTTAATTTATAGGCTTCAAGCTCATTCCCCTTGATGAATTCTCAACTTGCTATCTAGGTAAACCTTTAGTAAGTGGATCCACTAGGTTTTCCTTCGATTTGACATAATCAATTGAAATTATGCCACTTGAGAGTAGTTGTCGTATGATATTATATATGCAACGTATATGTCGAGACTTACTATTATACATTGTATTTTGGGCTCTCCCAATACCCGATTGACTATCACAATGTATGTTTATCGTTGGCACTGGTTTTGGCCAATTTGGAATATCCTCTAGGAAATTTTGAAGCCATTCCGTTTCTTCCGCTGTTTTTTCTAATGCTATGAACGCAGATTCCATAGTAGACCGGGCAATACATGTTTGCCTCGAGGATTTTCATGACACGGCTGCACCACCAAGTGTGAAAATAAATCCACTCGTAAATTGGAATCCACTGTATCAGATATCCAGTTAGCATCGTTGTATCCCTCTATAACCGCATGATATCTCGTATAATGCAGACCATATTTTGAAGTTTCTCTCAAATACCTCAAAACTCTTACTATGGCTTTCCAGTGGTTATGTCTTGGATTACTCGTATATATGTTAAGCATGTTTACAGTTTGTGAGATACATGTCGTGTGCAATTTGTGAGATACATCAGACTTTAGATCCATGGGAGTTATAGCCACATTTAGATCTCATTTATTATATTTCTCAAGTATCTTCTCACTAGGACTGGGCATCAGATCGGATCGGGCCAGATCCGATCCGATTCGATCCGATAATGGGCATCAGATCGGATCTGGCTCTCGAATCCGATCAAATCATGTTTGGTTCGTTTGTCGAATTTCAGATCGAATCGGATAAATTTGATAATTATCGAATCGAATCAGATTTTATCCGATTTGATAACAAATCTGAATCCGATAGAGAATCTGATTTGATAATAAATCCGATAGTAGATTCGATTTGATAACAAATCCCGATTCGATAACGAATGCGATTCGAAAAATTGACTTGAAAATTTATAAATCCATAACAATTTTATCAAATCGGATCAGATAACTTAAAATTCAAATCAATTTTATCAAATAAGATCTGTTATCGAATCAGATCCGTTATCGAATCGAATCCGTTATCAAATTGAATCCATTATCGAATTCATTATCAAATCAGATGCTTTATCAGATTCAGATATGTTATCAAATCGAATTTATCCGATTCGTTAAGATATCAAATCGGATCGAATAAATCCGATTCGATAGTTATCGGATCAAATTCGATCTGATCCGATAAGGACTCAAAATCCGATCGAACCAAACAAATCAACTTTTATCGAATCGGATCGGATTCAGATTCGGTCCGATCCGATCTGAATCCGATAATGCCCACCCATACTTCTCATATAATGAGTCTGAGATAATATATACTCCTATGATGTTCTGGAAATCTTAATTCCTAAGATCACATCAGCTACTCCTAAATCTTTCATATCAAATTTTCCAATCAATACTTTCTTGGTAGTCTAAATCATCTCATAATTACTACCAATTATCATCATATATTCTACGTAGAGACACACAATGACATATCATGTTTGAGTTGATTTAGTGTATACACATTTATCACACTCATTGATTTTGAACCCATTTGACAACATCTCTTTGTCAATTTTTTCATGAATTTATGTCATTGTTTAGCTGCTTGTTTTAATCCGTATAAGAATTTTACAAGTTTGCACATCTTCTGTTCTTGTCTAGGAACATTGAAACCTTCTAGTTATGTACCAAGAATCGATACTCACTAATGTTGTGAGCATATCTAATGAATATATAATCAACAGTCTTAGGTCTTATTCTAAACTTCTTAGGTTTAAGAACCATCACTTTGGCGAAACACCCCCGCACTTTCAAATATTTGTAGAAAGGTACGTGATATTTCCACAATTCATATGGTGTTTTATCCAATCTTTTGTGAGGTAGCTTGTTCAGAATGTAGTTTGCGAAAAGCAAGGCTTTCCCCCACAAGTTCTGGGATAAACCAGAGCCTATCAACATGAAATTCATCATTTTCTTCAACGTTCGGTTTTTGCGTTCCACAATCCCGTTTTGTTTAAGCAAATAAGAAGTAGTAGTTTCGTGAATAATTCCATAATTGGAATAATATTCACTGAATGGTGACACATATTCACCTTTCATATCACTCTTGATTCTTTCGATTTTCTTGCCAAGTTGATTGTCATATTTGTTCTTATAATGTATAAAGCTCTCAATAACTCATCTTTGCTCCTCGGCAAATACACATAATAGAATCTTGTGCTATCATCGATAAAAGTGACAAAATACTTTTTACCGCCTTTGGTTTGCACAATATTCATATCACACACATCGGTGTGTATAAGTTACATGGATTCAAAACTTCGTTCTATGGAATGAAATGATACTCTATTCATTTTTGCTTCAACACATGCCTCACATTTATGTTGGTTATTAATTGTAAATTTAAGTATAAGGTCCATGATAATTAATTACACATTGTATCATAATTAACATGTCCTAACCTCTCATGTCATACATTTTGTGACTTAATAATATAAGCGGAAGATGTACCCTTATTATTAGCACTGTGATATTGACAGTCATTACATTGAACTTGAAAAGGCCCCCAGTGAGGTATCTTTTTTCCTACATAGACATCATTCTTGGTCAGTACAAAATTATCAGAAATAAATATAAGCTTGAAACCATTCTTGCTAAGGAACCCCCCAGTGAGGTATCTTTTTTCCTACATAGACATCATTCTTGGTCAGTACAAAATTATCAGAAATAAATATAAGCTTGAAACCATTCTTGCTAAGGAGTGAACCCGAAACCAAGTTCTTCCGAATATCAAGAACATGCAAAACATTCTTTAATGTAAGCTATTTCATAGATGTCATCTTCAAAACCACAGTGTCATGTCCAACCACTCCAAAGGTAGACAGGTTTCCCATTGTCAGATGATCGCCACCATCGACCTTCTGATACGAGGAAAACATATTGCTATCAGCACATATATGACGAGTAGTCCTGATGTCTACCCACAATTCTCTCGAATTTCCAACCAAGTTGGCTTGTGTTACAACTGCTGAGAAGTTCATCTCTGAGATCTCATCAGTTAGCTGCTCATCCTTAGTGACATTGGCCTCATAATTCTTTTTCTTGCCTTTGTCCTAAGACTTCTTGTTTCTGCAGTCCTTTGCCATGTGACCATTTTTTCCACAGATGTAGCACTTCACCTTAAACTTCTTGTTTGTTTGGGAAGAATCAGATCCACTGTTCTTTCTTTTTTCTACCATTTCCATCCTCAACGATGTTAGCCTTAGACCCCACAGTCTTGTAGCTAGCCTTTTCAGATTTTCTGTTGTCCTCTTCAATCCTCAATCGAACTCCAAGGTCTTCAAGACTCACTTGCTTTTTTGTGTGTTTCAGATAGCTCATGAAGTCCTTCCACGATGAAGGTAATTTTTCAATGATTGTGGCAACTTGAAACGTCTCGCAGAGTTTCATTCTCTCATCCAATATTTCATGAATGATTAATTGTAGTTCACCTAATTGAGACATCACCGTCCTTGAATCTACCATCTTATAGTCCAGGACCTACCCACGATAAATTTCTTCTGTCCGACATCCTCGATTTTGTATTTCTTCTCGAGAGATTCCCAAAGAATCTTCGCAAAAGTCATGTCTTAGTACACATTGTGCAGGGTATTGTCAAGTCCTCCCAATAGGTATTTCTTGCACAAGAAGTCGCTTAACGACCATGTCTCTTCTCGCAGTTGTTTGGCTGTTTCTGTTTCTCCTCCACAGGACCCGGAGGATCTTTGAGATACTTAGCCAACTGCAGTGTTGTTAGGTAGAACAACATTTTGCTATGCCATTGTTTGAAGTTTGCTCCACCAAAATTTTCCGGTTTCTCTCCTTGAGCGACCAGTACTGTGATATTTTCGCTAGCAATGTGTAACTGGAAAAACCAACAGTATTCAATAAGACTATAAAAGATAAATTTCACAACGATCAACCATATGTCTTGCTCAAGTGATAAACTAAGAATCCACTCATTGTTATATTGGACAGTAGTACTAAATAACACATGTCATTGAATTTACGATTAAGGTTTCTATGATAAGTGAATAAAGGAAAATTTCCAGAGGACCAAGAGAGTCCGGAGTAACCACTTAAATCTCTGCCCACTTAGGCTTTTATCGCATTGTTGACAGAATATCCTTTAAACACATTCACAATAGAATATCTTAGACATTCAAACTTAGTATTACACTTCAATTCACAATAATATTTCAATGTATGTATATATAAGTGTAACTTCAATCAAGCTTAGATGGAATTACTTGTGTAAAATTTACACTTTTACTTCTCAACCAAGTATGTAGCACACAATTAATAATTATTCTTCAACTTTATCACAATAAGAATTAGGTGTATTGCTTGTGATAATTGAATACCTTAATATTAACTTAAACCTATACTACCAAGTTTATTATAATTCAGCATATGATTTTACTAAGTTAACATTACTACACATTTTCCATACATTTATATTATGCTATAATATAAATTTAATCTAAGTCTATAAATCTAAAATAATTCCATGATTAATTACGTTAGTGTTACGTTCGTTAATCCGTTCAAACGAAACTTTCCAGTGAGTTCACGTTCGTGTAACATTCGTAAACGCGTTCGAATGAAGTTTTCCAGAGAGTTCACGTTTGAGTTGCGTTTGAATACGCGTTCGAACGTTCCTGCGTAAAAAAAAAAATTTCCTCCGAGTTCGTCAGGCGTTCAAATGCCCGTGCATATTTTTCATGCGTAACACATTTTCCAGGAAGAATATACTAAAATACATGCAAAACAGATCTAACAACACATATAAATTAATAAGTTCATAAGATTATTGATAAATATATATGTCATTAAATAATTTTAACATGCATTACTCAATCAAAATTCTTATTATAAAACATAACATAGAACATGAGTACCAAGAAAAACTTGGAAAATGATGAATGAAGATGATTGAAACTGAATCCAAGTCAAGTTTGCCTCTGTCTTTAAGAACTTATTAGCCCTGCTTCGGTGCTCTACAGATGTCTTGTGGCTAACGCACTCCCAAGATTACTTGGATGCTTCTTGTAGAAGAGGTACTCCTTTCACAAGAACTTGAATAAGAACAAATGATGGAAACTCTCGACTTTAAATGACTTTCTAGACAAATGAGTGAATTCTGAATGTTGGAATTTTCTGGATGATCAAAATGAACACAAGACCCTCATTTTTATAGACATGGAAGGTAGGGGTGGCAGAAAAGCCCGAAGCCCGGCCCGGCCCGGCAAGCCCGGCCCGGAGTGGAAAAAGCCCGAGCCGGGCCTTAAAATGAAAGCCCGGCTTGGGCTCGGGCCCGGGCCGGGCTTTCCAATTTTGGCACGGGCCCGGCCCGGCCCGGGCCGGGCCAAAATAAATAAAAAAATAATATATATTTTAATATATTTCTATCATTTTATTTGTTTTTAGCATTTAAATTGTTAATTTATCAATGAAATTTGTGATTTATTTATAAATTGTCTTTGTATATAGTGTAAATGTATTTTATATTTGTATATTTTTTAATTTTTTAATTTTTTTTTTTAAAAATTCGGGCCCAAAAAAAGCCCGGGCCCGAGTCGGGCCGGCCTGGAAGACACCCGGGCCGGGCTTTTTTTTTGTTGGCTGGGCTCGGGCCGGGCTTGGCAAACCCCGGGCCCGGCCCGGCCTGTTGCCACCCTTAATGGAAGGGTGCCTTTGAGTGCACCATTTGGCTTATGGTGTGACCCTCTTAAGGGTTATACACTTTCTAATGCCTTTAAAGGTATAGAGATCCATCATTCCAATTTAGAGGACATGTCCCTTCATCCTTGTGTCTTTCCCGTAAGGAACTACTTAAGGGACATGTCTCTCATTCTTATACTATATATATATATATATATATTATAGAATTTACAACAAAGAGCTAAGTTAATATAGAAATAAAATATAAAAAGAGACTTATATTTTAGTTAGACAATTGATATCAAAGAATCTACATACCTAAACGAGAAAAAACTTTTGTTTGGTTTGGTCTGGTCCTTTTCTTGCTACTCGAGTATTGCATATGTTATTTCATTAAATGGTGAATCAATGGAAATAATGTCAACTGATTCTAACTCAGCTGGACTTAAAAATCATTAGTCACCACATATATGTACTAAAGCTGGAGTGGGCATCAATGCAGGAGGCAGCTTAATGATGTATCTTTTCAAGCAAATAAACTACATACAAGGCTCCAGCAAAGTACTAAATAGCATGCCATGGGGGTTTAATACCAATTTTTTTTTTCCATTTATCACTTTCAGGAACCGTAAGCAAGTCTTCAAGTTAAAGATAAGTTTCGTATAGAGTATTACACTGATAGTACAAGCTATCTTATAAATCATTGAACAAAAACTAGAGTATAAAGTAGCGTAGAATAATTATACGATATTGTGAGATTATAATTTTGTAAGAGTATAAGCTAGCGTGTTTGATGTAGCATTTAGACGCTAGTTTATAAGCTCACCAAACTCTACACCAAACATTGCCTAAATATTTTTTTGGATAATTCAAGGTATCACATACAATCTAATAATCATGTGGGCTAATGCCAAAGCATCTATGGTAGGCGGCAGCAACACTGTCAAATGTCTCAAAGATAAAAACAACATAAAGGCATTTAGCAAAATGAAAAATGCTACTTGCTAATCTTATATAGTATACAGTTAAATAGCATTCAGTTTCATAACTGAGATGTATTCATATACTATATGAACAAGTACTTCAATAGCATATAGCTTTATTTCTAATAGCTCAAAGGAGCATTCATATACCATGCAACAAAGAGGCATTTAGGATTTAGGGAAATAAAATATGCTACCTTCAATTTCGTAAAGAGATGTATAGTTTTTCAATCAAAAGCGGTCTCTTCTTTCTGCAAAAAGAAGAGACCAGAAGGACCACCGTTGGGCAGCAGAGCTAACCACACAGGAGTTTCAGCACCTTCTTCAACGGTTAATCTGCCGGTGTTGTAGTTTATATCTGTTTTGACAAAGCCAGGGCAAACACAATTGATGCAGAAATTTGGGTACTTCTTGGCCAGGACCCTTGTGTAGGCATTCATAGCTGCTTTTGATACTATGTAAGCAGACATTGTAGCAGGCCATCCTTTTGTTTCCAGTGAACCTTCTTTATAATCATTTCGATACTTGCTCAATACCTCTTCCACTTTTTCTTCTGAAAGGTTCTCGGCATCACTAAACACTCCTTTGGCCCATTCATTTGTTACATTCTGAAACAAAATGATGAGAAACAGAAGTTTTAACTTTCAAGATTCCAATGAACAAAATCACAATGACATTTGATACAAAGAACTAGCTACAATTGGGGTAAGAAAAACAATTTTACCTTTAACTTTCCCATGGAAGATGAAACATTAACAATTCTTGGCGAATCTGATAACAGGAGGAGGGGAACAAGTGCTTCACACATTTTTTTGGCGCCATAGTAATTTGTTTGAAGGCATTTTTCAGCTAACTCATAAGTTTGAGTTAATATTTCATTCCATTTGATTGGCACACCATCCTGCATCATTGAGAAAAAAAACAAAACTTGATCCGAGGGAAGGGTATAACATATGGTTATCTTTGATCTAGGCACAAACCGTAGTAAGTTAATTCCATAAAGTTTTACAATGTTACCCACTACGAAGTTTAAACCTTCACAAATATAGGCGCGACTGTCACACATGTTGTTCACTTTCCAGTAATCAACAGGTAGTTTTAAACTCAGCCTGAAATTAAGGCAATGAAAGAAAAAATAGGGCATACAGAAGTACCTTAACAAAACCTGACAAAGCATCACCATCCATACTGACTCCACCAATGCCTGCATTATTTACCTGCCAAGAAACCCAAAATTGCTCATCAATCAGTCTATATATCGACCACAAATAGTTACATCGACAGAGAAAACTAATAGATTCTTATTGTATTTAGGAAAATCTCTTTCGTGTAGTAACCACATGTTCATTATGTACTGTTTAACATTGAAAAAATAAGCAGATAAAAAGTCGAATCTTGAATCTGGGTTGTTCTGATATCACTTTTCACTATGTGAGATGCTTTGTCATCTCCTAAAGGCCAATATGTACATCTATAATGTGAAACTCTGGCACTTAACCATAAGCATTGTAGTTTCATCATTATACGCCAAGACTCCCAGTTGAATTAACTAAGAATCAAATATTCCAAAGAGGGTTGAAATTTTCCATCCTAATTGGGATGAGATTCGACACATATTTTTATATTTTGAATTAAAAACAGGATGGAACAAAAGAAATCCCGAAATTGCAAAGAGGGACAGGATTTAATGGGATGACTTTTTTTCCCAAAAAAAAAAAAAAAAGGGTATGGAACCCGGATTGACAAATTGCGGCCCATTCCATTTGGTTGCCAACCCTAATCCTAATACAATTGTGTTGTGTGGAAATAAAATTAAGAATATGTGATAGCACTAAGTGAAATTGATAGAAAAAATAAATAAATTGATTTGAATCATACCAAAACATCAAGCTTTCCAAATTGACTTAGAATGAAATCGGCTAGAGAGTTAATACTAGCAGAGTCAGCCACATCAAGCTGATGAAAAATCAAGTTATCATAGCCAGACTGTTTGAGTTTTTCAACAGCCTCAAGGCCCCTCTTCTCATCTCTGGCTGTCAATACAACAGTGACCCCATTTGAAGCTAATTGCCTCACAATTTCATACCCGATTCCCTTATTTGCTCCTGTAACAACTGCATACCTGAACAAACAAAACAAACCAAATAGAATGCTACAATAAAGATGGCTCAACGAACGAGGAAGAGGTTGTTTCAGTGACTTAAATAATAAATTGTTAAATTATCTATTTATTTATTTAGTTATGGTGCTTGATGAAACGAGGAGATAGATTTTAAAGTGACATGAAATAAAAGAAAACACAACAAAAAAGATAAAAAAATAAAAACCTTTTAGTTGCTTCTGCCATTGGAGATGGTGTCTAGAACTTGTGTTGACCACTACAATTGAACTGAGTTATCAGATACTGAACTGAAATTTAAACATAAGATTGGCAACTTGCCACGTGTCATAGAATAACAAAGTTACCAATTGTCTTATCATTAGTTAAAACAAAAAAAAAAAAGAACCAAAGAAATGAGTGAGTTAGGAGGACAGCTCATGAATACAACTCGCTGTCTCTTTCAATATTAAAAAATGAGGCTATCAAAAGTGGTTTTTTTACTCTGAAAAATATTCTAATGCTGAGTATGGATAGAATTAGTAATCTTGTAGTCAAAAATGAATAATAGGGGCTTAGGGTTAGGAGAAATATATGGAATTTGATAGAATGACCTGGTTTCATTATACGGAAGAGTTCTCCCGAGAGAAGAATCTGCTGATGATGAAGTAAGTTGTGATACTGACCCGACCTAGAGAAGAAGTGATGGATTTGGATTCATTTGAGTATTTGTGGAAATCGACCCGGGGGGTCTATTCTTAGAAACCCGACCTGGTTGAAGAGGTCATAGGGAGTGACACACTTACTAGTTGATTTTTTACTCCCAAATATAAGAGTGTCGAAGTAATAACCGGTAAGTTTGGGATTGATCCACAGAGAATATATTTAGTAAAATAAATAATAATTTAAGTGACAAAAAATAAAAATGCTGAATTGTTTGAAGTGATGAATAATTTTAAATTGGATTGCAACAATAAAAATAAAATGATGAGGCTAAGAGATCCACACTTAATATTTTAAATTTAGAGAACTCTTAATTTTTATAATATATAAATTGTCATAATTACCCAGTTAATTTATTTCAGGAATTAATTATGCCAAAACATATAAAATCAGTTGACCGGTGCGTAATCAAACGCGTATAACGCAAGCGCACGTATCGTTCAAGTAGTATAAAAAAATATCGATCATACGAGGACTTAATACCTAAGCTATTAATTTATGAAGTCAAATGTTTACGAGTATCTAATGGATTGATTGATTGATTGGACGGTGACTTGAATTGTGACTTTGAATTTAAAACAAGTAAATAAAATGGCGCGAAAGTAGATTAAAGAAAATTCAATATTAAGAAACTATCCAGAGTTGTGAATTATTCCAATATCTTTTTAAAAGATGAAATGATTATTTAATGTTTGTGTAATATATTGGTTTACTAACCTGGAACACGAAAGTATACAAAAGCCTCTATCGATGGTCAGCTGCACATACCCAGTGTAATCTAATTAAATCATATGTCTATGTTAATCAAATTACCTGAATTCATTAAGATTAAGTTCCAATTATGGCTACCCCGCCCGATAGGTATATGTCTATCATGTAAGAAAATCTATTAAAGGGTTATCTATCCTCAAGGAAGATCGTGGGCTATTAAGTATAAGGCTGAAACCTAAAATTTCTTTGTCAAGTTTATTTTAAGTTTACCAGATCAATATTATAAAAAGCCAGTTAACAAAAAACATTAAGCTTAAGACTTAATAAGTAAACATTTATATTACCCAAACTATAAAATAACTCCTTATAAACTGGTGATCTTGGATTTCATCACAACCCCAGATAATGAGCTTAGCTACGACATATATTTACAACTACTAAAAGCATAAAAATAAAAGACATAAAGTAAAGTGCTGGAAAGTAAATGCTGGAAATTAAAAGGGTAAAAGTACAATAAAAGAAGATGCTGGAATAAAAGGATCAATTTTTATCACTACTATTTTAGATATCTCCCTTAATATAATATATTAACTTGTGTGATATTACCAACCAGCCATATAAGCGGTAACCTGATTAAGTCAAATTAATAATTAATTACCAACCGATCAACCAGACGGTATCCATGCTTAGTCTGGTTAAAACCAATTTATAATTAACTACCAACCGACCAATATAGCGGTATCCTCGTTAAGTCAGGTTTTAAATAGTTATTATATTATAATTAAGGGAGATTAATCTAATTAGCAATAATAAAAGCTATACATTTTACCCCAGCAATGGGGAGTTACCTCTTCATTGCGTAAAAGTAAAAATTGAAAAAGTAAAGAAAAGTAAGAACTGTGCGTAAAAGTAAATTAAATTAATTACAGAACTGAAAATAAACAAATAAGATACAAACTTCTTAAAATCCTTAAGAAAGAATTCAGAAGAAAGCATATTTTGAATCAGAAAATTCGGCTCAATTTATATACATCAATAGGTGGGGTGTGTCGTGACGCGCCACGTGGCATGCGATGATTGGCTGCTTTGATTCTCTTATCTTCTGACGTGGTATTTTGGATGATTAACTCAATAATTGTGATGACGTGGCGATGTGGATTGTCGGCAGCATTTGATGGTGACACGTGGCACGGCGCACGTTAGCGGCTCATGTTAGGAGACGGCGCACTTTAACACGGCATATTGTAGCAAACTTCTCTGATTGTGACATGTGTCCCGACGCACGTTAGCGGTCGCAACGCAGAAGGCTTTCGAGTCGTGACGCGTGAAATTATAATTTTACCCTTTTATTCGTTTTTCACGGTTTTGGCCCCAATTTGCTTCCAGAGAATCCTGAAACTTTATTTATCTACAAAATAACACAAAACACATCAAAATATACACAAAACTCAAGAAACTATACAAACTATTAGGTTAAATGAGTGGAAAATAGTGATACATTTACCACTAATCACCAGTCATAAAGGCGGTGATAATATTTATCTATAACAAGTCCAGTTAGATATTCAATTATGCCAAATATATAAAATTAACCATATAGGCGTTAACAAAGTTTATTAATAATTAGTCCAGATTTAAATTAAATATTAGTTTTTAGGTTACAATTCATATATTATATACAAGTAAGATTAATCTATATTCTTATATTAAAAGCTTCACTATTTACCACAGTAAAATGAAATTAGTTACTCATGTTTTGAATATAAACATACATAATTTTATTACTGAAATAAAAAAATTACAACAAAACTTGAAAAGTAAAACACACAAGACGCTTCATCCAAGTTCTTCAATAGAGAAAATGAAAGAAGCATGAAGAAAATGAAATGTGAGCACCTCCATTTATAGTAGAAGTGCTAATCCCTTAATTATTAATTACAAATTTTCAAATCAAATACAAACAATAAATTTTTATTAATTTATTTTCTTTTTCTTTTTTTGATCTGTATTGTTCATTTTGCAAATATTTATGGTGGATTGTGACATTTCAACTTTTAATTTTTTATTTTGTTTTCTAATAATTAAAATTACATGCAACGCACATTGGCTTCTTCACCAATTTTGATCTTGAAAGCCTTAGAACCAGAACATCTTCTAAAGAGCAAAATTGTACATATTTGAGTTTTCTTTCATCCGAAACAAGAATCATCTCAATCTGATATCGGAGTAAAAAGTTATGATCAAAATACGAAAATTACGTAAAATTGGAATTTCAGAAATTGTACACTGTTAGAACACCCTTTTTAAGTTTCTGGCCTCCAAAATCCAAATGTCATGTTCATTTTTCTAGTTATGCATCCAAAGTATTATTTAACCTACATAAGAAATAAAATTCACAATAAAAATATATAAAACATAAATTTAATTATTATTTCACAAATATGCTAAATTAAGGGGATTAATAAAACTACAAGTGTAAAATGATTAATTTTCTTTTTAATAAATATAAATTTTTTAGTGTTCATTGTAGAGTTTTGACCGGTATCATCTACCTCGGTATGCAGACCCGAGGAACGAAGATGGGATCACAGGCCAATCTGCGCTTGAGTCAAGTTATGTATATTCGAGGGGTTAATTCAAGTGGTTAATTCACTGCTAAGACGATGGCAAGATAAAATCACTAACTAAACAAATTCACTGTTGATGGAGGTTTATTCGAGGAGTTAATTTCCTATATAGCTCTTCAAATGAAAAACAATTGTCAATAGTTGGCTTCTCCTGTGGGGAATGTACAAAAAGCAATAAACACACTAAGACGATGACAAGAGATGAAAACCACATAGTTGGGGAAACATCGGTAGAAGAGTGGATGCAAGAATGATAGAGATCATCAGGTCTGATGCCTATCATTTAGAGCAGTTGGACGACACCTGATGGAATGGGGAGATGTTGAGGCATCATCAAACATGAAGCTTGGAAGGCGAGTTACATGGTGCGATTGGGTAGGAGGACCTACGTAACAATTGTAGCCTCGGGATGATCATAACACTTATGGTGCCAGGGTCTACGAGACGTTTGACATCCTCATTTGAGGTGCATAGAGCGAGGAAGGCCCCAGGGAATGCGTGGCATTTGATTCCATTTTTCATCGGTAGTTCCATATGATCTCTCTCCAATTGCCGCCAAGTAATTGCTTTTCTCAAGATTACTTTTATTTTAAGTTTCCATAGGGAAAAGTTGCTCTCTTTAAACTTCTCAATTTCGAACTTTCCTGTCATGTTTCTGATGACGATCAGCTTCTCAATTGAACCGGCTTTTTACTATTTCACCATGAATAGTACCATATATGTGAATAGTACTGTATACGTGAATAGTATTGTTTATGTGAATAGTACCATATACATGAATAGTCGTATACGTGAATAGTATTATATTGTATATGTGAATAGTCTCCGTGAACTGTAACCCTGAACCTGAAGCGCCGATACCACTGTTAGGGGATCGTGGGCTGAAGTTGGCACGCAAGTAAAATGAAATTGAGAATAATTGTTAGTTCAGGAGATGTTGCCTACCATATAACAAATAATTAGGAGGCTTAGCCTACTATATAACAATACAATAATAATTAGGAGGCTTAGCCTGCTATATAACAATACAATAATAATTAGGAGGCTTAGTTTACCATAAATATTATCAATAAAATAAAACAATGAGACACATATTTAACGTGGTAAAACCCTCAATGTGAGGGAAACATCCACGGGCAAAAGTAGAAGGATTTCACTATAATGAAAAGAATTTTACAACCTCTCTCTAAACTCAAGGAGTGAACAATCTCACACTCTCTTAGAATATGAGAACTACAACTCTCTCACAAACTCTTAAGAAGAAACTATATTTTCTCTTTTAGAATACAGATGATTTGGTTGAGAATGAAATGAATAAAATAATGAAATGAACCATCTATTTATAGGCCTAAGATTCATTGTGCAAATAATGAATTCTAATTTTTTACTATTTTCTTTTTAAACATGTGGGACCCACCCAAAATAATTAATATTTTTTTAATATTTAATTATCAATCACCTATATGTGATTGATAAAATTGTTGACTTCAACACATAATTTGGTCAATTCCTTGTATCAACTATTTTACCTGCAAGAGCCCACGAAAAAAACATACTTTCATGGAACACTATCATTATATCACCAAGCAATGAACAAATGAAATTGAAAGAAATAAATAAGAAGTGGGCACCTATCCAAACGAAAAAAACATACTTTTTTATGAACAAATGAATCAACGGCAGCACAAAAATCTTAAGTGATTTGGCAGCTTACTTCACAAAAGATAATTTAATTGAAACTTCAGCATTTATGAAGAGCACCACAAACCTTAAATCATGAATATCAATCTTTTAGGAGAGGATGCCAAATCGGCCTTTGATTTAAGGAGAAGTAATTTTTATTTTCAGGATTTATATAGTATATAGATTATATACTATCACAAAAATACACGTGACGCAATAGCAAGCATGGGAGTATTCATAACATTAATTTAAGTTTTGTTCGGTTCTGCGCGCAAAATTATATTTTGGTTTAAAGATAATTTTTTAAGCACTTGATTAATGATAAAAAAAAATTACGATTACTAATCGTGATTTTTTTTAAGTTAAAGATTTCACCTTTTGCCTACCACCAAAACATAAGAAAAATACATCGTAATTATTTTTTTAACATAAAAAAAATTACATAACACCATTTATAAACCGATATATGTTAACCATATTTTTTTAACCGCAACATCAAACGGAGCCTTAGTGGGGGGAAATTGATTTTTATAAGAAGTGTTAGTTATTTTTCATTTTAACAAAGACAAATTAAAATTATCTCATTAATAAAATAAACTTTTCATTAATTTAAAATATAAGTTTTAAACAAATTTTTTAGATTGAATAGAGGCGACTACTGCCGCTCACCTTTATATGACTTCACCATTGGTAGCAGTTTCTATGGCATCAAGCTGATGAAAAAGCAGAAGATGAGAGACAGAGGACAATATTCTTTGAGTTTTTCAACATCTTGAAGACATTTTCTCATCTATGACTGTCACCACCACCATGACCACTTTTAAAGCTAACAACTTACATACTTGAAATCCAATCCCCCTGAAACAACATCATATTTGAGAGAGAATTGGTTGTACTTGTTGTTAGTGCCATTGAACTTAATGAAGGATTTTGATGATACAACAGAATAGACTTTGACGCGCATTCATGACCGGCGTAAACACACACACGTATAACGCAAGCGTACGTATCGTTCAAGTAGTGTAAAAAGTATCGATCCCATGAGGACTTAATACCTAAGCTATTAATTTTATGAGGACAAATTATTACTAGTATCTAACAGGTTGATTGATTTGGTTGAAATGGTGACGATTCTAAATTTAAAAGCAAGTAAATAAAATTGTCGAAAGTAGGTTTTAAGAAAATTCAATATTAAAAACTATCTAGGATTGTGATTTCTTCCAATATTATTTAAAGATGAAGTGGTTAACTTAAAGTTGGGTAATATATTGATTTATTAACCTGGAACACTAAATTATGTAAAAGCCTCTTTCGATGGTCAATTACAAATACCCAGTATAATCCAATTGAACCATAGGTCTATGTCAACCAAATTACCCAGATTCATTAAGATTAAGTTCCATTGCTACCCCGCCCGACATGTATATTCCTATCCTATAAGGAAATCTATTAAAGGGTTATATATCCTCAAGGAAGATCGTGGGCTATTGAGTCTAAGGTCTTAAACTTAAAATCCCTATGCAGGCCCGGCCCTTGGACAGTGCCACAAGGGCAGCTGTCCAGGGCCCATAAAAAAATAGGGCACCAAAATTTTAAAATTATACTTTTCATTTTTGACTTTTTGAAGTTTGTATGTCTCTCTCTCATCTTCTGCAACGACAAACCCAAACCAACTTTACTTTTTGCCTTCCAGACCATTCAGACCATCGTTGTTAAAAATCTCAGGTAAGTTTCTCTTGTGAAGTTGTTTTATTAATTTTTTTTGCTTCATTTTTTTCCATCCTATTGTTTATTGATTAAACTTGTGCCTTTGGGATATTAATTGGATTGGTGATATAATAATAATATCACTGATATTATCATATTAGTGATGAAAATTAGTTCTTGGGGCTATAGATAATTTGGCAGTGATTTTTTGTTCATTTGATGAGAATTTGTGTTGGGTTTACTGATTTTGTGGAGTCTGGTCAAGTATTGTATGTCAATTTTCACATTAAATTACTAGTTTGATCTTTTATTTTTTGATTACTTATTCTTTTGTTTGGATATAGGAACTTTTGGATGTTGTGAATTGTCTGATTTCCAGTTAATTAGTGTTGATAATTTTAATACCATGTGTAGGTAATTTTGATCAGAAATTTTTGTTATATCATGTGTAGGTAATTTTTGCAAATAAATTATCGAAGTCATGTCTTTTAGGAAACAACTCTCTGGTAATATGAAAAGGAAAAAAAAAAGCAAAGGATAATGAAATTGCTGAAAATTAAGAGGATCTCTTAATAAATTTTTCTCTACAAAGAATGAGTCGGTTGAAAATTTGAGAGAAAATGATGTTGGTGAAGAGTCACAAAATATTGTTGGGGAGTCTCATGATCATGAAATTGGTGGTTATGATGGTGGTGATTTAGAAGAAAATGGTGGTGATATAGATTTAAATGTTGATGATGATCATGTTGGTGTAGAGGAAAATATTGAATCTCCCGAACCTACATTTCATTTAAACATTTATGATCCAAGAAATTGGGATGGTCTTAATGCAGAATTGAGAGCCTTACTTGTAGAAAATGGACCAATTCGAGAAACTAATCTCACTTACCCTAAAGACAAACTCTCTAGAAAATTTTCCTCACAATACTATGATCGAAAATTACCAACGGGTGAAATTTATGATAGGAAATGGCTCGTGTACTCAAAAGAGTTGGATAAAATCTTTTGCTTTTGTTGTAAATTGTTTAAAACAATTGCCTCAAAAAGCGAGCTAGCAAAAGATGGAATTAGTGATTGGAGACATCTCGGTGTGAAACTTGATCAACATGAAAAGAGTAAAGAGCATCTTACTAATTCGAGAACTTGGGTTGAGTTGAAACGTAGATTGACAAAAAATCAAACAATTGACAAAGAATTTCAAATGCGAATCAAGAAAGAGACTAATCATTGGAAACAAGTGATGCTTAGAATTATTGCTGTTGTGAAATGTTTAGCCATACGTAATATAGCATTTCGTGGAACAAATGAAAGACCTTATGAAGACTCTAATGGCAACTTCTTAGGTTTACTTGAAATGATTGCGGAGTTTGATCCAATAATGCAAGAGCATTTTCGACTCATTGAGAATAAAGAGATTCATCACCATTATTTGAGCCATAAAATTCAAAATGAGTTGATAGCTACTTTAGCTTCAAAAGTCAAAACCGCAATCATTAAAAAAGTAAAAGAAGCCAAATTTTATTCTGTCATTCTTGATTGTACTCCTGATGCAAGTCATGTGGAACAAATGACTTTAATTTTGAGATGTGTTGACTTGTCAAGTAGGTCAATACATATAAGGGAGTATTTCATGGATTTTTAAGTGTGGAAAATACATCAGGACAAGGACTTTTTAATGAGTTGCAAGATGTCCTAAAGTCTCTTGATCTTGATATTGATAATGTGAGGGGACAAGGTTATGATAATGGATCTAACATGAAAGGGAAACACCAAGGTGTTCAGAAAAGATTGCTAGAGATAAATCCCAGAGCCTTTTACATGCCATGTGGTTCTCATTGTCTTAATTTAGTAGTTTGTGATATGGCAAGTTCATGTGTTAAAGCAAAATCTTTTTTTGGAGCATGCCAATGCATATATACGGTGTTTTCCAACTCTACAAAGCGTTGGAATATTTTGCTTGAACATATTGATGGGTTAACTTTGAAGTCATTATCAACTACTCGATGGGAAAGTCACATTGAAAGTGTTAAAGCAATTAAATCTCAAGTAGCCCAGGTTAGAAATGCTTTGTTTACGTTGGTGGAAATTACTGAGAATCCCCAATTGAGTAGGGATGCAGGGTGTTTAGCATCAGGAGAACTTTCCAGTTTTGATTTTGTATTAAGTTTGGTTATTTGGTATGACATTTTGTTGAAGATTAACATGGTGAGCAAAAAATTACAATCTGAAGACATGCGTCTTGATGTTGCTGTAAAGGCACTGGAAGCACTTGTTATCTTTTTTGAAAACTACAGAGAAACTGGTTTTGCTTCTGCCATGCGTGATGCTAAAGAAATTGCACTTGATTCGGAAATTGAACCTGTTTTTCAAACTAAACGTCATAGACCTAGAAAAAGACATCATGATGAAGTTGATGGTAATGAGAGGGAACAACAGTCTGTTGAAGAATCATTTAGAACAGATTATTTTCTTGTTATAGTGGATATTGCTCTTTCTCAACTGAAAAACAGATTTGAACAGTTAAAGGCTTTTGAATCTATTTTTGGCTTCTTGTTTGATGCACCGAAGTTAATTTCATTGGATGATCAACAGTTAAAAGAAAATTGTATGAACCTTGAAGCACATTTGAAATATGAAAATACCATGGATATAGATGGAGCAGACTTATGTTCTGAATTACAGGTGTTGCAAATGATGTTACCTGAAGAAGCATTTCTCTCTAATAACCCTTGGACATCGATGGAAATAGCAAACTTTGTAAAAGAAACCAACATGTGTCCTAATGTTATGATTGCTTATCGTGTACTATTGACTGTACCTGTGACCGTGGCATCTGCAGAAAGAAGTTTTTCAAAATTGAAATTATTAAAATCTTACTTGCGGACCACCATGACTCAAGATAGGCTAAATGGATTAGCAATCTTATGCATTGAAAAAGATGAGATTGAAGACTTGGAGTATGATGATATAATTGATGATTTTGCTTCAAAAAATGCTAGAAGACAATTTCTTAAAGGTTGAAATTTCAAGGAACTTTGTTAGGAATGATTGTATATGATTGTATTTTTTGTTGTCGGGGTTTAGGTACTATGTCCCCCCCTTTGTATATTTTCTTAAGCAATATAATTTGGGCGTGAGGGCCTAGCCCCCCAGCTTCGACTGGGTTCCAGCCCTCGTTAAATATTATTTTTTTAAACACGTTTTCGTAATAAAAAAGGGCACATTTTGAACCTTCGCACCGGGCACCCAAAAACTCAGGACCGGCCATGTCCCTATGGTCTAGTTCATTTTAAGTTTACCTAGTCAATTATTAGTGGCCAGTTAATAAAAAGCATAGTAAGAACTCAGTAAATAAATCTTTATATTACCCAAACTATAATCTAACCCCTTAAAACCGGTGATATTAGATTTCATCACAACCCTAGATAACTAATTTAGTTACAACACATAACTAGGGCTAGTAAAATAAAAGACATAAAGTAAAAATGCCAAAAGTAAAAATGCGGTAAAGTAGAAATGAAAAGTAAAATAAAATAAAATGAAATGCTAAGGTAAAAGAAATTACTTTTACTATTTACTATTTTACATATCTCCCATAAAATAATATATAAACTTATGATAATATTATCAACCAGCCATATAGGCGGTAACTTGATTAAGTCAAATTAAGTCCAACCGGCCATTAAGGCGGTAATATTTGTCCATAATCCAGCCATAAAGGCGGAACCAAAATTAAATTACCAACCGACCAATCTGGCGGTATCCTTGATTAGTCAGGTTTAAACCAGATTAAATTAAATTACCAACCGACCAATATGGCGGTATCCTTGATTAGTCAGGTTTAAACCAGATTAAATTAAATTACCAACCGACCAATATGGCGTATCCTTGATTAGTCAGGTTTAAACCAGATTAAAATAAATTACCAACCGACCAATATGGCGGTATCCTTTTTAAGTCAAATTTTAAATAGTGAATATATTATTTTTAAGGGAGATTAATCTAAATAGTAATAGTAAAAGAATTACATTTCACCTTAGTAGGGGGAAGTTACCTCCTCATGGTAAATAATAAAAACTGTAAAAGTAAAGAAAGTAAAATACTATTATTACAAAAAGTAATTAAAATTAATTACAAAACTTAAATTAAAAGAAACTAGAGAGAGAAACTCTCTATTTACATCAAAGAAATGGGAGAGAATGGTACATCTAAAACTGAAATCTCGAGCTCAATTATAGACCCCGGTAGGCCTCCCGCGTCGCGACGCCAAGGGTTATAGCGTCGCGACGCCAGAACAGTTAGGCGTGGCACGTGGAAATTCGGATAAGAAGATAAGGCGACACGTGGCGAGGCGGCTAACAACTCAATTATTATGCTGACGTGGCGATGGCAACTGTCGGCACCATAAGATTGCGACACGTGGCAAAGCGTGATTGGTTGATGATGACGTGGTGGTGAGGTGGCAAGTTGACTCAGTCAACTGATGATGTGGAGTGACACGTGGCACACATGGGAATGGTGATTGTTGGCACCGTAGGATGATGACACGTGGCACGGCGCACGTTAGCATATCGGCTGTGATGGTGACACGTGGCACGGCGCACGTTAGCAAAGTCAAACTTCTCAAATTCAGATCCGTTGACCCGGCGCACGTTAGCATCTCTGGTGCATGTTAGGCGTCGCGACGCCAAGGGCTTTCGCGTCGCGACGCGCCCAAATTACCAAAATGCCCATTTTTCCAATTTTCACTGTTTTGCTCCAAATCACCTCCATAATGTCCTGAAACTTTATTTATCTACAAAATAACACAAAACACATCAAAATATCACAAAACTCAAGAAACTATACAAAATATTAGGTTAAATGAGTGGGAAATAGTGATAGATTTACCACTCATCACACCCCCAAACCTAACATTTTGCTAGTCCTCGAGCAAAACATAGAATAAAATAACATAAACATCTTTAAAAAAAAATTAACTAAGCCACTTTCCTAGGGATCACGGTTGCATTTAGCATATGCAACAAGCCTTTAAACCCCTAGGTGTCCCTAGTGGACGAGTTGTAGTCTCGTGAGGGTTTACAGCAATGATACCCACAAACATTTTACAAAAGTAAAAAGGTAGTGAAACTAATGCACACAAAAGCAAAAAGACAAGCGAAAATAGAATAAAGAAGTTAGTGACTAATCAGGTGAAATTTCGACTCCAAGTTACTAGTTGTTTTCTTTCTTTCTAAATTACTGAATAAGTAAATTCTCCGATTATATTTACCATTCTCCATATACACAGCTAAAAAAATATTAAACAACTCATTTATGCCCACAACAGTCACACGTATAGTTGATAAGAGAGTAATATTTTTGTTCTAAAGTTTTATCAGAATTCACACCTTTATGCAGCAATGGAATAATTTTTTCTCATTTTTCTGATTTTTTCTTTGATTTTTTTTTCTATTTTTTATTTATATACAATACATTCCGTCTATGTAGCGAGCTTTGGGTCGGTGGCTCCCAAACCAGTTGGTTTTAGGGCACCAGGTGTTAAGATACCCCTACGGACTTAATTACTCAGACTTCAGATTATATATTTTTTGCAGCATCTTTGATCCATGTAGCGAGCTTTGGGCCAGTGACTCCCAAACCAGTTGGTTTTAGGGCACTAGGTGTTAAAACACCCTTACATACTTAAAACTCGGATCTCGGATTTTTTTTTTTACTCCATTGATTTTTGAGATTCTTCCTAAAATTAAACTAGAGCACTGAATATTACAAACTTTTCAATTACAGCTCATGTCCGTATGTTTCCATGTATGTTGATAATACCTGCCAACTGAGCATATGAAGATCCATTTTAGTCAGTATTATGGAGAATTCACAAATTAAATAATTTAAAAGAAAAAAAAACAAAAATTAACTTGTTTCGGAATAGGTTTGAGATACATCTCAGGAGTGGAAACACCTTACTCAACTATCTCTTACCAATTTCACTTTTTAGTCAAAATAAAAACACAAAAACGCAAAATATTTTTGTAATTTTTTCAATTTTTTTTGTATTTGTCGAAAAAAAATTTGGATTAAAAATAAAAACAACACACAAACTAAAAACAAGGTACTAATCAACTAATTCCCTCCCCCAAACCTAAATGAGACATTGTTCACAATGTCTTAAACAGTAGAAGAAGAGTTTAGAAGATAATACCTTGTGGTTCATAGGCTAAGAGTTGGTCTATTAGATCCGGAGCAGTTCTGGCAGTAAAGAGGAGTTCTTCTAAAGGTTTTGACACGAACCCATTTCTCTGGGCATCATCAAGAAACACACAAAGAAAATCATAAAATCCATCAACGTTGTACAGCCCAATTGGTTTCTGGTGTATGTTCAGGTTCACCAAAGATAGCACAATAAAAATTTCCTCCAATGTACCAAGCAACCTAGCAAAGCAATAAAAGCATCAGCACGGTTAATCATTTCTACCAGTCGTTCAGACATACATGGCACGATCAGTTCCTCTCCGTTTGATGATCCAATAAGATTTGCCTCTGCCAAGGGTTTTGGGATGATTCCCAAAACGTTACTACCTCCTTCCTGTATGGCATTTGAAATGATCCCCATTAGTCCAAGATTACCTCCGCCATATATTAAGTGCATATTCATTGCAGCTAAGACTCGACCCAATTCTTGTGCTGCTTCTACGTATTGTGGTTTAGTACCAATACTACTACCACCGCAAAACACACAGATGTTTTCAACTCGTCTTCTTGAAGTGGCTTCCATGTTTTACTCTGGATGTCTTCAAAAGTGCAATAATGAGTTGAATTTATAACACCTGAAAAGGGTGAGTAAAATAATAGCACTAGTACCTGCCAAATGACAATTATTAGTTAAACAGTAAAATAAATCGTGATAGTCAAAAAGGTCTGGATCCTGTCGGAGAAAATAAAAGAAAACAACAAAACAAAACACAATTATTAGGAAAAGACAAAGAGATAAAATATTTACAAAACTTTACAGCTTGATTAACGTCTATGCGTCAGGGACAAGCTTCCCATCCAATTTTCTTATAAATTGGCAAACAGTGTCTTTTTTAGTCAGATTCACAAGACTTAACTGTTGTCTTTCTTTTTGAAATTGTGTATGTAATTTGCGAAAGGTTATGTGAACATATCCACTGGGATGCGTCTCAAGAGTCGAAGATATATCATCTAAAGACTCCTTACTCAAGCCATCCCTAATGAATTTAATTTTGTCTTCGCGATTATCAGACATTATTCCTAAAGAACGACAACGAGTATTACAATTCCAGCATGCACATTTGTAACAAACACCCATTTGCTTAGCTCTACGTTTCTTTGCATAGGTGCTTCTTCCAAAACCAGGCAAATGTGAAATAAAAGAGTCAGAAGACTCACCTGCCAATCGGACTCGTGCTTCAATTACCCAACGAATGTCATTAGGAACACCATGGATTGTTAGTAACCTCATTCGTTCCAAGCGAGCTTTGTAAACTTTCATCATAGATTTTGAGGGAGAGAAGGAAATTACTTGAAGATTTGCGAGAGCTTCTTCCATCCTGAAATGACTTAAACTGCAAAAACTAACACTAAATTAAATCACACCAAATCAAAATATATACAAAAATTGCATGGGTTACCTCCCTGCGAGCGCTAAGTTTAAAGTCGTCAGCTAGACGTGACTGCCTGAACGTTATGCTGGATCTGAAAGTGTGACACTTTCTTTTTGTCGCTCAAATGATTCTCCCCAGTATTGCTTGACACGCTGACTGTTAACTTTGAATGTGTTGTTGGTTTTAGGATCCAGTAACTCAACAGCTCCATAAGGTAAAACCTAAGTGATCACAAATGGACCTGACCACCTAGATTTCAACTTTCCAGGGAAAAGTTTCAACCTCGAGTTGTACAACAACACCTGCTGCCTTGGTTCCAACTATCTGTGCACTATTTTTCGGTCATGTCATTTCTTTGTCTTTTCTTTGTATAATCTGGCATTCTCATAAGCCTGTAGGCGAAATTCCTCAAATTCGTTAAGTTGGTGAAGTCTTTTCTCTCCTGCAGCTTGTGAATCAAAATTCAACTTCTTCAGTGCCCAGTACGCCTTGTGCTCAAGCTCAACTGGAAGATGGCACGCTTTCCCAAACACCAATCGATATGGGGACATTCCAATGGGTGTCTTGTAAGCTGTCCGGTAGGCCCATAATGCATCATCTAGTTTTATTGACCAGTCCATCCTTATTGATCCAACGGTTCTTTCTAAGATTCTTTTGATTTCCCTGTTTGAAACCTCAACACTGTCCATTTGACTGTGGATGGTAAGCTGTGAAACCTTGTGAGTAACTTCGTATTTGGATAGGAGTGCATCGAAGTATCTGTTGCAGAGAAATGTGAGCCACCATCGCTGATGATTGCACGAGGTGTTCCGAACCGAGTGAAAATGTTCTTTTTCAGGAATTTGATCACCACTTTTGAATCATTGGATGGCAATGCAATTGCTTCAACCCATTTGGAGACGTAGTCTACAGCAACCAGGATGTACAGGTTTCCGAATGATGGAACAAAGGGTCCCATGAAATCTATACCCCACACATCGAATATTTCCACTTCTAGAATGTTTTGCAACGGTCCTTCATTTCTCCTGGAAATATTTCCCGTTCTCTGGCACATGTCACATTGAAAAGCAAAAAGATAAGCATCTTTAAAAAGAGTGGGCCAGAACAAACCTAATTGTAGGACTTTGGCTGCAGTTTTGTTTTCGCTGAAGTGTCCGCCATATGGTGATGAATGACAGTGCTGCAGAACACCATCGTCTCAATAGATGATCGGCACACCGTTTGAACATGTACGGTTCATCCCAGACATAGTGCTTGACTTATTTGAAGAACTTCTTCCGTTGTTGAGTTGTCCATTCCAACAGCCATTTTCCTGACACAATATAGTTTACATAGTCAACATATCAATGGACTTCCTGTTGTTTCATGGCAAACAGCTGTTCATCTGGAAAAGTTTCTTTGATTGACAGATCTTTGTCAGTTGTTTCTCCATTCTCAAGCCTCGACAGATGATCTGCCACCTGATTCTCTGTCACTTTCCTGTCTCGAATCTCCACGTCAAATTCTTGTAGAAGAAGTATCCAACGGATCAATCTGGGTTTGCATCTTTCTTCGTGTGATCAAGTATTTGATTGCTGAATGATCTGTGTAGACCACCACTTTAGGACCCAACAGATAGAGCGGAATTTGTCAAAAGCGACACAACTGCAAGTAACTCATTTTCAGTGGTTGTGTAGTTGAGTTGAGCTTCATTCAGAGTTCTGCTGGAATAATAAATGGTGTGGAAAATCTTTGCTTTGCGTTGTCCCAAAACTGCACCTACAACAACAAAATCACTAGCATCGCACATCACTTCAAATGGAATGGTCCAGTCTGGTGCTACTATGATGGGGGCAAAGACCAGCTTCTGTTTTAAGATCCCAAAAGCTTCCTGGCATTCTTTGGTGAAGTTGAAAAGCACATCCTTCTCCAGAAGATTGCAAAGAGTTTTGCAATTTTGGAAAAGTCTTTGATAAATCTCCTGTAAAAACATGCATGTCCAAGAAAACTTCGAATACATTTTACTGATGTTGGTGGAGGCAGTTTTTCAATTGTCTCTACCTTTGCTTTGTCTACCTCAATCCCCTTTTGTGAGATCTGATGTCTAAGAACAATGCCTTACTGCACCATGAAGTGACATTTCTCTCAGTTGAGTACCAAGTTTGTATCTTCGCACCTTTGTAACACATGTTCCAAATTTTGCAAACAATGGTCAAAAAAATCTCCAAACACAGAAAAGTCATCCATAAAAACCTCCATACTCTGCTCCAGCATGTCTGAGAAGATGGCCATCATGCAACGCTGAATGTAGCAGAGGTATTACATAATCCAAATGGCATCCTGCGAAAGCAAAAGTACCATAGGGACATGTAAATGTAGTTTTCTCCTGGTCTTCTGGTGTGATGGCAATCTGATTGTACCCTGAATATCCGTCCAGAAAGCAATAGAGCTCTCATGTCCCGCCAATCTGTCTAACATCTAGTCAATGAATGGTAGCGGAAAACGGTCTTTCTCGTGGCTTTATTCAGCTTTCTGTAGTCCATGCATACTCTCCATCCATCATCACTGTTCTTGTTGGAATTAGCTCGTTCTTTTCATTGTAACCACAGTAATTCCTCATTTCTTTCTTCCGGCACACACTGCATAGGCTTACCCAACTGCTGTCTGAGATGGGGTAAATGATGTCCAGCATCCAACCATTGATGATTTCTTTCTTCACGACTTCCTTCATGATTGGATTGAGTCTCCGTTGATGTTCCACTGTGGGTTTGTACTCATCGTTCATCAGGATCTTGTGCATGCAAAATGATGGACTAATGCCTCGAATGTCTGCTATAGTCCAGCCAATGGCTTTCTTGTGCTCTCGTAACACTCTCAGTAGCTTTTCTTCATGCTCCAATGTTAGTGAAGAAGAAATAATAATAGGTAATTCAGAAGAGTTTCCAAGAAATGCATACCTGAGATGACTCGGAAGTAACTTCAGCTCCAACTGTGGTGGTTCTTCAATCGAAGGCTTGATTTGATCTTTCTTTGGCAGTTCCAAGCTTTCAACTGGTGGTGTTGCTTTGAATCGGAATGGTTTGTCAAGGTAGTTGATACATTCTAGGATTTCAGCATCTAGCTCGCTGTCAGTCATGTTGGTGATGCAAGCTTCAAGTGTATCTGTGGGATTTGGCTTAGTATTTTGAACGATACTATCAACAATCAACTCTGAAGCATTCTTATTCCTTTTCATCGCTCGGGAATTTCATGGCTTTGAAAACATTAAAGGTCACTTCTTGGTCTTGCACTTTCATGGTCAGTTCTCATTTTTGCACATCAATCACAGTTTTACATGTAGCCAAGAATGGTCTCCCAAGAATGATAGGTATTTCTTTGTCTTATTCCATGTCAATGATGGAATCTGCTGGGAGAATTAGTTTGTCTACTTTGACCAGCAATCTTCAACAACACCTCTTGGAATGCGAGTGTTCGGTCAGCAAGTTGCAATGAAACTGAGGTAGGCATTGCTTCTCCAATCTGCAGTTTCCTGTAAATAGAAAAGGGAATCAAATTAACACTGGCTCCTAAATCACATAATGCCTTACCGATGTAATGTTCTCCAATGGTGCATGGGACGTGAACAACTGCCAGGATCTTTCAACTTCGGGGGAAGTTTCCTCTGAATGATGGCGCTGCATTCTTCCGTTAATGCTACTGTTTCGTAGTCTCCCAATCTCCGTTTTCGTGAAAGAATGTCTTTCATGAATTTGACATAACTGGGCATTTCTTCCAAGGCTTCTGCAAATGGAATGTTGATGTGAAGCTTTTTGAACACCTCCAGGAATCGAGCAAACTGCTTGTCCAGATTGTTTTTCTGAAGTCGTTGAGGAAAAGGTGGAGGTGGAATGATCTGTTCTTTTTTCCTTTGCTTCTTTTCCTCCATCTGTTGCTCTGCTTCATTTGGAAAATCTTCAATGGTTGCCTTGATTCCAACATCTTTGTTGATTTCAGTACATTTCAAGGTGATGGCTTGACATTGCTCTTCCCTCGGTTCTTGGATTGGTTATGTATTGCTGGGAAGATTTCCTGGTGGTCTGTAACTCTGAGCATTGGCCAGTTGTCCATCTGATTCTCCAATGCTTTGATAGAAGCATATTGGCTTTGAAATATAGCATCATATGCTGCTTGTTGCTTTTTGAACATCTCTGCAATCCATTCTTTCATTTCTGGATCTTTTTCAAACTCCTGGCTTTTGTTCTGTTGCTGGAATCCAGGTGGTGGATAGTTCTTTTGCCCTGAATTGTTGCTTCATGAGAAATTATGATGATTTCTCCACCCTGGGTTGTAGGTGTGGAATATGAATTGTTCCCCTGTCTTGTTGAAATTGTTGACATAATTCACTGTCTCTTCAAGTTGGTTTAGTTTGGTGTTCTCCATATGGTGAACTTCTAGATCCAGTGGTAAGAGTCTCCATGAATTTGCATATCTGATCTAGCTTGGGTTGACTGCTGTATTGGCTCCACTTTCATAAATTCCTGCAATTCTTTGGATCATGCTCCTTTCTGTTGGCCATAAGGAATTGTTGTTGGCCATTTCTTCGATTAGTTCACGGGCTTGATCTTCTCATTTTCGCCATTAAAGCTCCTCCAGCAGCAGCATCGATTGTGGTTCTCATTATTCCAGAAAGTCCATTATAGATGTTTGGACTTGAAGCCATTTTGGAATCTCATGGTGAGGACATTTCCGGAGCAAATCTTTGTACCTTTCACAAGCTTCGTAAGAGTTTCTGATTCTTGTTGCACAAAGGATGTGATGTCATTCCTCAGCTTTCCGGTTCTGGCTGGTGGAAAGTACTTTGCAAGAAATTTGGTGGCTAAAGTGTTCCAAGTTGTGATAGAACCTGCTGGTAGTGAATGTAGCCAAGCTTTAGCTCTGTCCTTCAATGAATATGGGAAACACGCAATCACATTTGCTTCTCAGCTTCTCGGTTGTAATTGAAAGTGCCGCAAACTTCCAGAAAGTTGCTGATGTGGGCATTAGGATCTTCAGTTGCATTCCCCCCAAACTGAACTGACTGCTGAATCATCGAATGCAAGTTTTTGATGTCACTTGCATTTGCTGGTAAGAGAGGAAGTACAATACAAGAATGAGTCTTTCAACCACCGGAATGGTTCTGTCTCGAATGGAATGGTGGTGCAACTCCAAACGTTCAGGTTCCATGTTAACAATTGCTTCTGGCCTTCTCACCTTTCCATTCTCAATTGTCTGATGGTTCTTTCATTTTTGGGTCAAGCGGTCGGAGTTCAAGGCTTCTGGTTCGTCTCATGAAGTTTCCGAGAACCTGAAACACAAGAAAACAACAACAATAAGTAAAAAGAAATTAGATACAAGTAAAAGTATCTAACCTCTAACTAATAGTAAAAGATTAATAAGTCCCCGGCAACGGTGCCAAAAACTTGACCGGCGTAAACACACACACGATAACGCAAGAGTACGTATCGTTCAAGTAGTATAAAAAGTATCGATCCCACGAGGACTTAATACCTAAGCTATTAATTTATGAGGACAAATGATACTAGTATCTAACAGGTTGATTGATTTGGTTGAAATGGTGACGATTCTAAATTTAAAAGCAAGTAAATAAAATTGTCGAAAGTAGGTTTTAAGAAAATTCAATATTAAAAACTATTTAGGGTTGTGATTTCTTCCATATTATTTAAGATGAAGTGGTTTACTTAAAGTTGGGTAATATATTGATTTATTAACCTGGAACACTAATTATGTAAAAGCCTCTTCTGATGGTCAATTACAAATACCTAGTATAATCCAATTGAACCATATGTCTATGTCAACCAAATTACCTAGATTCATTAGATTAAGTTCCAATTTGGCTACCTCCGCCCCCCCGACAGGTATATTCCTATCATGTAAGGAAATCTATTAAAGGGTTATCTATCCTCAAGGAAGATCGTGGGCTATTGAATCTAAGGTCTTAAACTTAAAATCCCCATGTCTATTCATTTTAAGTTACCTAGTCAATTTTATAGTGGCCAGTTAATAAAAAGAAAGATTAAGACTCAATAAATAAATCTTTATATTACCCAAACTATAATCTAACCCCTTATAAACCGGTGATATTAGATTTCATCACAACCCTAGATAACTAATTTAGTTACAACACATAACTAGGGCTAGTAAAATAAAAGACATAAAGTAAAAATGCCAAAAGTAAAAATGCGGTAAAGTAGAAATTGAAAAGTAAAATAAAATAAAATTAAATGCTAAGGTAAAAAAAATTACTTTTACTATTTACTATTTTAGATATCTCCCATAAATAATATATAAACTTATGATAATATTATCAACCAGCCATATAGGCGGTAACCTGATTAAGTCAAATTAAGTCCAACCAGCCATTAAGCGTAATATTTGTCCATAATCCAGCCATAAAGGCGGAACCAAAATAAATTACCAACCGACCAATCTGGCGTATTCTTGATTAGTCAGGTTTAAACCAGATTAAAATAAATTACCAACCGACCAATATGGCGGTATCCTTGATTAGTCAGGTTTTAAAACCAGATTAAAATAAATTATCAACCGACCAATATGGCGGTATCCTTTTTAAGTCAAATTTTAAATAGGGAATATATTATTTTTAATGGAGATAATCTAAATAGTAATAGTGAAAGAATTACCTTTCACCTTAGCAGGGGGAAGTTACCTCATCATGGTAAATAGTAAAAACTGTAAAAAGTAAAGAAAGTAAAACACTATTATTACAAAAAGTAATTTAAATTAATTACAAAACTTAAATTAAAAGAAACTAGAGAGAGAAACTCTCTATTTACATCAAAGAAATGAGAGAGAATGGTACATCTAAAACTGAAATCTCGAGCTCAATTTATAGACCCCGGTAGGCCTCCCGCGTTGCGACGCCAAGGGTTATAGCGTCACGACGCCAGAACAGTTAGGCGTGGCACGCTGAGGGCTTGACACGTGGCAATTCGGATAAGAAAATAAGGCGACCGTGGCGAGGCGGCTAACAACTCAATTATTATGCTGACGTGGCGATGGCAACTGTCGGCACCATAGGATTGCGACACTGGCAAGGCGTGATTGTTTGATGATGACGTGGCGATGAGTTGGCAAGTTGACTCAGTCAACTGATGATGTGGATGCTGATGTGGAGTGACACGTGGCACACGTGGCAATGGTGATTGTCGGCACCGTAGGAGGATGACACGTGGCACGGCGCACGTTAGCATATCAGCTGTGATGGTGACACGTGGCCGGCGCACGTTAGCAAAGTCAAACTTCTCAAATTCAGATCCGTTGACCCGGCGCACGTTAGAAGCTCTGGTGCATGTTAGGCGTCGCGACGCCAAGGGCTTTCGCGTCGCGACGCGCACAAATTACCAAAATGCCATTTTTTTTCTAATTTCACTGTTTTGCTCCAAATCACCTCCATAATGTCATGAAACTTATTTATCTACAAAATAACACAAAACAATCAAATATTCACAAAACTCAAGAAACTATACAAAATATTAGGTTAAATGAGTGAGAATAGTGATAGATTTACCACTCATCAATTCACGAGCATTATAAAAAGATTTCGAAGCAAATGGATGTGAAGGCTCAAGAGCTTAATAAATAAAATCTAGTATAATCTTATAGTTTAGGGATTTCATTGTAAGTGAGTCTATAAAGCAAGTACTCTAAGCTCAAGGACTCATACACATTCATATAAATGTATTAGAGTCAAGTGCATTCAAACCTTCAATATGATTTTTATGTATTGAACTGTCATATCGGTCTCTGATACCGGCATACCAGTGACCTTACTCTGCCTTGGGAAGATTTACATGCTCTCTAGAGCCAGACTACTCCATACTGATTCTCATACCGGTCAGTCTGGAGTTTGTATAGCTACTGGAACCGGGACAGATAATACTGGTTAGCTAACCGGCATATCAGTCAGTAAGCCAATTTGGTGCGCTTTAATCTTCAACGGTTATATAGCCGTTATATTTGCCGAACCGGCATACCGACCCCTGTAGATCGGCATACCGATCTCAGGACAGAGAGATGTGGTTGTTTTCACTTTCACTATATATTGAGCCCCAATTTCGTTTTTGCCAAACTCTAGCACATTCATACATTTTCTCTAAGGCAAAAATATTGAGAGAAACTTAAATCTTCTTAATCAAACACTCTCACCATAATTAAAGCTCACACACTACACCTTCATTATCATTTAGTGAACTTGGGATACTTGAGTTAAAAACTCACATTCTAAATCTTCTTTATTTTTTGTGAGTTGCCAATGTGTGTTGTAATTTTCATATCTTAAACACTTGGTTGGGAAATCCCTTGTTGAATGGGTATACTCAAAAGGGTAATTTATATAAATGTTAAAGAGTGAACTTAAGTGACAAAACTCTTAGTGTTGTAAAAGGTTTGGGGTGAACCTAGAAAAACTCTTGGCTTGGAGTGAACCACGAAAAACTATTGGTTTGCGAGTGCGCCACGGAAAACTCTGTGTAAACTGTGGAATCACTCTTACATAGTGAAAAGTTTCGAGCGTGGCTTGTGGGAGTGGACGTAGGCAAAGATTTGGCCGAACCATTATAAATCCGGTGTCATTTTCTCTATCACTAAACTCATTTATTTATCGCAAGTTATATTTTATATTTGCATATCATTTAGTAACTTTCATTTGGGAATACATTGTGATTGAGAAAATTACACATTAAGCTTAATTGGTAAAGTTACCAACTTATTAGCGTAAAATTGAAAAGATTTATAATTCATCATAATTAGACCATTACCCAATTCACCCCTTTTGAGTATAATATTGTTGTTTGTGTGTTTATAGGTAATTTCAATTGTATAGTTAATTGAGATCAGTAGTAAGAAAGTTTATGAATCTATAGAAGATTTTTAATTAATTTTACCACTTTGATGTAAGAAAAGTTGACGTGTAAAATATTAATTGTAAATCTATGTCGAACGAATATTCATTGTTGGTGATAGTTGCACCGTTGCATAAATTTAGCAATGAGAATTCCAATGATACCAAATTTTAGTTAACAATTATAAAATAAATTTAATTAGAATATAAATAACAAAATAAAATCTTATATATATGATCTATATTTCATCAAACACAATAGAGTCCAATACAATACCAAACTCACACCAAGTGCATATAGACAGTAGAAACAAAAGTCCAATTGTAAGATTGCGATGAAGCCAAGATAAGAGTCTTTTGTGTTCTGAATTTCAGTACAAAAGAAAATTTAAAGATAATTAAAGGCAAGATGATTCGAGTCTCATATATATATGATCCTTGAATATCTTTCCACATAAACATTTAAAAAGATGACACTTCATTTCGATAAAAGAAAAGACCAGAAGGCCCCCCATGAGGCAGTAGAGCTAACTTAACAGAACTTTCGGCTCCTTCAGCAGCAGTGAAGTCGCCAGTGTTACAAGTTATATCAGTTTTGACAAAGCCAGGGCATAAACAATTGACCAAAAAACCTGGGTACTTCCTGGCCAGGATCCTTGTGTAGGCATTCAAAGCTGCTTTTGATGTGCTGTAGGCTGATAGAATCATAGGCCAGCCTTCTTTTTCTAGCAATCCCTCTTTGAAATCCTTGAGATACTTGCTCAATAACTCATCAATCCTCTCTTCTGTGAGGCTTTCCGCTTCGCTTAGCACTCTTTTAGCCCTTTCATCTGGGATATTCTGGACCAACATTTCACCAGAACTTTACTATAGACTAATATACTTTCAATGTGAATCTTGTATTCCAAGTTTTTGTTTCACTGAGTTATGTAAGCAAGATTACTATACTATTTACTTTCAGTATGGAAAATTAATCTTTCCTCCAATAAACCCAGAAGGGAGGAGATATTGACAATCCGTGCTGAATCCGATAACTGGAGGAGGGGAGAAAGTGCTTCAACCATTCTTTTTGCTCCATAGTAATTTGTATTCACACAATCTTCTGCCATTTCATAACTTTGTGTTGTAATTTCATTCCAATTGACTAGCTCCTTCCTTGGCTGCATTGCCGTAAAGAAAACTTAGGTTCTGTTTAGCTTAGCTGTCGTAAAGAAAACACTACCAACTTCTATTTCACAACTAAAGCTCCCATTTTACTGCAATTGTCACTTAAAACTTTTGTTTTTAAAAGTGGATCGGACTAGTCAGTTGAACCGATCGAATTGGGAACCGGACGTGAATCCGGTTTGGTTGAACTCTAAAAATCGGGCTGTAAAAAAATCGGTCAAAACTGATGAATCGATTCGGTCGAACCATTACTTATGACGTTAGCCGGTTCAATCGGAACGATTTAACCGACATAACCAATTTTGACATCACCAATTTAATCACCGGTCCGGATTTTAAAACATTGCTAAGCGAAAGCACCACACTAACAAAAGGAGATTTAATCATCTAGCAAGAAAATCCATCAGATTCAAAAACCCATTCCAAATATCTCTGTTTAGATATTGAGTGAAAAAGAAAAGTCGCATATATATATATATTAAAACCATGATAGTAGCTAAAATTAGTTCTTCCATTTTAACTCAGGTTTATGTGTACAGAAGACAAGAATCTAAAATTGCATCTTGTAATATAAAAGATATTTACCCAACCACCAGAAATTTCAGTAGCTCTTACAAATCCATCAGAATCTATTATAACTCCATTGATCCCTGCATTGTTCACCTGATCACATGAATCCAAAATCAATTTACATTTTCAAATTTCAAGAAAATGGGTTACCAAAAAACAAAATACATAATTATTATATATACAAATACCAAGATATCAAGTTTTCCAAAATGACTTGTGATGAAATCAGCAAGAGAAGCAACACTAGCAGGGCTTGCCACATCAAGCTGATGAAAGATCACATAATCAGAGAGACCAGATTCTTTCAGTTTTTCAACAGCTTCCAGGCCTCTTTTCTCATCTCTGGCTGTTAAAACAACCACAATCCCATTAGAAGCCAACTGCCTACATATTTCAAACCCAATTCCCTTGTTTGCTCCTGTAACCACTGCATACCTGAGAAAGTAAGAGAGGTGTGGTAAATTAACTCAGCCCAAAATTCAGACAAAATCGGCTACATGGATTTTTTGACGCTATGTCCGAAATCATTGTTTCATTAAATTCGGTAAAATTCGGGATTTAAACAAAAACAAAATTAATATATATACCTCTTTTCTGCAAGAACGATCGATGCTTGTGCCATGTCTTAATTGGAAAACGGAAGTCTTCAACAAGAAGAAGCAATTCAATTTGCTGTGAATGATAATGAATGGTTTTGTTGATGAAAAGCAGCTTATTTCTTTCTAGTTGACTTTCCACGATTTATTTTTACGAAAAAAACAAAAACAAAAAAATATAAAGGTTTTAAAATACATTGGGCTAACTCAATTAATGGGTCAGTACGTTTTTACAAAGCTGGGTCAAGACAATTCATTGAAAGCTGCTTTTGAGGAAATGCATGCAGCTACGTGCATGTTTTTCCGTGGAATAACTTTTGGTACCATATGGTGTCGATGATGACAAATGTATCATTAATTAATAATTATATAATATATTAAATTATATTAAATATAATTATAATCTGTTTATTTATTTTTTCAGTCTGTAAATAATATATTATTATATTATTACCATCAATAGCGGACTTAGGAATTAAATCCAGGACTTGGTACAAAAATCTTAAATTTTTTCTTCAAGAAACAATGGTGGCATGCCAGGAGCAATAACGTCAAAACCAATTAAAAATCACAAATTTATGATGATTTTGTATTGAAATCAAAAACTTTTTCATCCCGATCACATATAAGAATATAAACCCAACACTAGTACTTTCATAATAAATATTTATTGCGAAACACATTCAGATAAAACTTGGAAAATGATTCCAAAACTTAATTAATTAATTAATTTGTAATTTGTAATCTGTACATCAATTATTCAATTAAGCAAACTTTAACAAAAAATATTATTTAATTAAGCAAACTATCAGGTAGGGATGGCAATCGAGACATCATGTCCCGACCGAGTCTCATTCCGTCTCATCCCGATTATTATTTGAGATGAAGAAATCATCTTGAATCCCCATCGATATTTTGAATTGGGACAAAAAATTATTCCGAATCCTAAACCAAATGATGTGAGATCCTAAATCCTGATCGAGATTTGAGACTTTTTAGGCTAAAATTTGGGATTCGAGACTAAAAAATTATCTCGAATCCTTGCCTGATTTTTTATTGGGGATGATATATCGGCCTGAATCAATATAAAAAATTTCATTTGGGACGAAAATTATCTCAATTCCCGAGCTAAATGAAAATCATTTTGATCGATCGAGATTCATGATTTTCTACCAACCCTTGTCAGGAAGTGTTATAACAGCGGGAGATTTTATTCAATTTTTAAATATTATGAAAATTTCGATCAATTTTATAAAAAATTAGGAGTTTATCCTCATTTTCCTTAAATCATAAGCCTTTCACTTTTCAGTAGCAGAAGCTGCCAGCTGCAACGCATCATGCTTTTCTTTTAATGTTGGACTTACGTGCATCAATGAATGTAAGTGAGGAATCTTGAAAGTGCTACCAAGCTCCCTTTATTATTAGAAAAACATATTTTTATGACCTTTTTTATGACAGAAAAAATGTCACGAAATATGTCATAAATAAATGTTAATTGTGTGTCATAAAATGATTTTTATAATATATTTGTGTCATAAATAAATATATCAAAAATATGTCATATGTCATATTTTTATTTTTCTTATAATAAAATGACAAAAAACTATTACCATTCCTTTCTTATTATTTATGACAGTAAAACTATTCATTTCTTGAAAGTGAATGTTGAATAATATGATAGAAAACTATTAACATTCACTTTCAAGATAAAACTATTATCTTGAAAGTGAATGTTATTAAATTATGGCAGTAAAGAAAAAAATATTTAATAATTATCACCTAATTATTTATTATATCCTTTATTTTTATTTACTAGGCCTAACCAAAGCCCGGTCTAGTCCATTACCATTCCTATCCCACGAGTTGACATTATAAGAAACTTTTTTTTTTTTTTTTTAAATTTGGAAACGATGGAACCCCGCCATCAAACCACCCATTCTGGGCCGCGGCGCAGGTAAAACCACCGGCTATCCCAGGCTCTTACAAGAAGTGCACCCCATGGATTCGAACCCAGAACCTCAAGGTGAGATTCTTTAGGAATGACAAAATACATATCCGAATCTAGATCCGCATGGATTCGAATCCGTATTAGATTTTATGGATCCAGATGCGGGTATTATCCGTACGGATTCTCAGATATCTGGATCCGAAAAAAAAAATTGGATTTTTTATTTTTTTAATTATTTAATTTTAAATACTTAAAAGAAATTAAAATAATATTCATAACCAAACAATAATAATTTAACATTTTCCAAATTTATTTGAATCTGGATCTAGATTCAAATTCGTACGGATCTGAATTTTTTTGAATCCGAACCGGATCCAAATAAAATTGACATCGCATTTGAGAATCTTATAATACACTATCCACCCCAACCGAATGAAAAATTATTAAAAATTATCATTATTATATAAAACTAAATTTTTTAATTCCAATTCAAAATTCTACTAAAAACATTTATTTTTTAAGCCTTAAAATAATTTAAAAAAAGTCTTTTTTTTTTCAAGCCCCAGCCTGAATGAACTCAAGCCCAGC
Source organism: Zanthoxylum bungeanum (assembly GCA_019454045.1). NCBI lineage: Eukaryota > Viridiplantae > Streptophyta > Magnoliopsida > Sapindales > Rutaceae > Zanthoxylum > Zanthoxylum bungeanum. The sequence goes on from SKCR01030522.1 coordinate 61,927, forward strand.
CGCAAGACTCATTAATAATCAGAGTATCAAATCAAGCATCATTACATCTTCTTCTTAAGGTGAGTTTTACTTCTACCCATAAATTTATAACACTTAATTTCGAAAAGAAAATGAACTAAAGATGATAAACGATATTGTGCATTAAATTAATAAAGCATAATTAAGCAAATCGGTTTCAAATGAAGTAGGCAAGGGGAAAAACAAAATTGCAGCAGGAGCTTTATTTCTCATGAACCAGAGGGCTGTAAATGGGGAACCACATGCTGCGAGTGACATATTCCACAATCTCCTCCTGCATCCAAAAAAATTAACCAAATATTAACTTTATATGCCATAAAGATCAGCTTCCTAAAAATGATTTGTTATGGCCGTTTTGATATATGGTACTACTTTGGACATGTGCTTCAGCTCTCTGGAACCAACTTCACCGTGACCTTCTGCCAAGTCTTCCTCGACTGCTGCTCGAAGAACAGCTGCTCCAACCTCTGCCGTAATATGTCGAATACTGCATCATGTACAAATGAATTAATCAGGCGTACATGATATCAATGAATTATAAGTTTTCGTTAGTTCATTATAACAGTGTTGAAGTTGGTTGATGTTACGGTACCAGTAACCAGAGCTAGCGGAGAATAATATTACCTATCAATAGATGGATACAGGATGCCCTTTTGGATTTCCTCATTAGTCATATAGGATGCGAGGCTGTATAGAGAAAATGTTTTTAGCCATTTGCAGCAGAAAAGTGCTCCAACACTCGGTTATAGTTTCTACTATTATCAACTGATAAATCATGATTTTTCTGTAAAATATTAATATGAGCCCTCAAGTTGATATGGGTTCGTTACCATTCTGCAGCTTTTTGTAACATTCCATCTGTTATAAAACGAGCACCTGAAAGGAGACTTCCCAAACCGATCCTGCATGAAAGCAACTTATTTAACACATATGCTATCGTTAATCAAGAATTAAGCTCAGTCAACAAAAGTAAATGATCATACAAAAAACAATAACAGAACACTAACCCGGGGAACAGGTACATGTTATTTGCTTGATTTACATGGCCTATTTTTCCATTTCCTGCCAGCAAGCAAATGATTGTGGAGGTTTGTAATAATCAGATAATCAGACAAAAAAAAATGTCTCGAGTCAACTTTGAAACGTTTCTCACAATGGCTCCCCAATTAAGGGAAGAAGCAGCACTCGTTACTTGTATAGTATGGTGCCTGTTAAAACTCAAATATTATTACTGGATTCTACCCTATAAGCTTAGGATTTTTTGTTTATGAGATTATTTAGTCTGGTAGCAGGGGCCTTATTTAGGAAAGCCTCACTTACAACATGCCTGAATCTGTTTGTTCCGTCTGTGTACGAGTAGCTTTTGGCCAAGAGAAACTATTAAAACTCAAATAAATACATTATTGGGTCCTTTTCCATAAACTGATACTATTAGGTTTTCTGGTTACTTAACAGCGTAACAAAAGATTTATAAGCAAATATGCAATCTATAAGGGAAGATACCGACCAAGATCAACATTCTCAAAAGGACTTCCGCTTGCAAACACTATATTTTCCCCAGCATGCTTAAAAGCATCAGCAGCAGTGCATTCAGCTGTTCACATAAAATACAAAAGAGAATGTCAAGAAAAAAGAAAGAGCTGCCATAAGGAAAATAAGGCTGCTCAAAAGGGCGAGGAAGCAAACCATTCATGGTGGGATTTGACATAGCAAAAATGGCAGGTTTTACAGAATCAGATTCCCGCATGGCCTTGAGCACCTATGTTACATGCCAACAGATACTTTTAGAGTACTGAACTATTAAATTCAATAAACAGAATGACATTCTCTTGATAATAAATAGACAATAACAGTGAAATTGTATTTGTATTACTCCAAGAACAAAAAATGATCAGTGCATTCTTTGAACACATAATATAAAGCATAAAATGCAATATCGTCGCTTCAAATTATATGACGTATTGACAACTTATCCGACAGCATACCCAAAACCAAAGATGAAAAAGATTTATTTGATATTATGGATGACTGGTTACGGAGGGACCGATTCGTTTTTGTAGGGAAACATAATCAAAAATCACTAATTTGCCCTGCTTCACCAGCGATAAAAAATATTGAAGGGGATGAAACACGAAAAATACATTTTCACCTCTTCATTGAAGACACCACCAACTCCAGACAAACCAAGAAGCACATGAGGTTTGATCTTTCTAACCTGAACAAAATTAGGCTCTCAGCAATTAGAATTCACATATGAAATTAAAGCATGCAAAAATTCAGAAGATAATTATTATATAATACTAAAGAAACCAGGCTTATCACTCTTAAAATAAGATAATAAAAGCTGTACACTCATCACTCTTAAAATAAGATAATAAAAGCTGTACACTTTAACAGTTTTCCTTTTAGCTAAAGATCGGCCTTGTAGTTGCAGAAATTGCCCAAGTTCTTGTGACTTACCACCTCAAGTAGACTAGCTCCCTCCCTAAGCCCCATAGTCTCTCCTGGATTTTTAGCAAAAGGTGCCGCGGCTGGGTCGAGATTCTTCCTCTCTTTCGTGATGAGACCCTGAACATGATCTTATGACATGTTAATATGAAATTACAACATTCGGATGGCCTTCTTTAAAAGATTATTTTTCAATGTGATATTACCGAGAATATTTTATTAGTGTTTCATCACAAATTAAAGAAACTGATGGCCAAAGTAGATACCAAAAAACTACTAGATCACTTTTAGGGTGTGTTTGTTTCGCTGAAAAGGACTCTTTGAAAAACATTTTTCTTATTTTACACCGTTTGGGACAATTATGGTAATCTTGGTTAACGTAAATTGTTCTCTGATCAATGAAAAGTTTAGCCCTTTTTCCAAAAATTAAATTTCGGAATATCAATCCGCAAAAAAGTAAATTTTTTCTTTTTTTCCAAAGCTTTCATAACTCACTTCTAACTAGGGATGGCAAAATCCAGACCCGGATTGTGGTGGATGAAGGATCCGAATCCATATTCAGACCCGAAAAAAAAAAGAATCTGTTCCCGGACTTGGGTATACTTGGTATGGATACGATAGACCCAAACGGGTATGGAAACCCAAGTTTTTTTTTTTGGTTTTCATTTATATTCTCATTTTTTTAATTACATTATTTTTTATTTATTTTTATATTTTATACTTTCTACTAATTTTTAATTTTATTCTTTTGTATTTATTAATTTTATTCTATTCTATTTGTATTTATTTTTTAATTTTTTAAAATATAAACTAATAAAAATTACGGATCCGAGTCCGGATCCATGAGGGTGTTAAATTTCGCTACTCGGATTAGGAATTCTTTTTCCTGAACCGAGGTCTTCCGGGTCGGGTCTATGCGGGACCAGGCTGGAGCCGGACATTTTTGTCATCCCTACCTCTAACCACCAGAAAAAGGGGTCGACGGAGACTTGTTATCATATAATCAAGAAAACAGAAATTGCGATGCATCTTAAAAAGAGTCATGAGTGATAAGAGTGAAAAAGTGTAGAACCGCACATCTTTGTCAAGTAGGAAAAATAGATTTTTTGCACATGGATCATTGTTCCCTGCCATTCTTGACGCAGCTTGAACAGCCATTTTAAGAACACCAAGCCCTGCGCTGAAAGCCAGAAAAGGAGTTAGACAATGCAATACAGAAAATACCTCGCATTGAACCAACAAAGATGTTATTTTTACCTCCCAGCCCCCACCACGACTATTTTTTGGTTCATAAAGTCAGTCAATGATAGACCTTGTGCTCTGACAGTGCCCAATAATCCCGCAAGTGCAACACCAGCAGTTCCCTATAAGACATGAAGTAAGCACAATTGGTGTGATCACAGAGGCTCAAAAGTATTAACAATTCACACCAAATAGTCACCTGTATGTCATCATTAAACATGCAAAATCTTTTCCGATAACGTCCCAAAGTTTCAAAAGCCCACTTCATTTGAAAGTCCTCGAACTGATACAATTAGCCAAACCATCAAGGCATCAAGTCACAAACATGATAGAAACTGATAACATGTAAAGTCATTATTTGAAAGAAAAAGACCTGTATAATAGCTTTGGGCCAACGTGAGTGAACAGATTCCATGAATTCATCAACAATTGATAGATATTCTTCTCCTTCTAGCCTAGGTTGTCGGAGTCCCAAATCTGTCCAACTAAAAGATGTGACAAGATATTCTCATGGTGTTTCCAAGAAATATTAGTAGACATGGAGTCGAGACAACTAAAGAACAAAACAGTAGAGTATATGTTTTACTCACATAGACGGTCTTCAAGCAGCTTTTGATTGTTAGTACCAACATCAAGCATAACTGGGAGAATCTATCAAAGATGAAGAAAGGTTTGAATAATTACAACGGAATAAAATCATAACAAGGAAAAGATAAGAACAACACATATCATGTAAACATTCCCAAACTTTAGCAAATGCTGACTACTTTGACTGGTAGGATCACTTGTTGATGATAACAAATCTTGGGATAAAATACAATTAAAAATAGAGTTGGGGCCTTGGAGGGGTTTGTGATTGGAATGGTAAGAGTGGTGTTAAAAAAAAATGGGTTAGGAAAATTGAATCCTAGCATGTGACTTCCTAATTAGAACTTGACGTTTTTTAGAATTAGGTGGGTCTAGGCGGCCGGCTAGGCGGGTCAAGTGGGTCTAGGTGGCCGCCTAGACAGTTTTAGGTGGGTATGTACGTTTTTTCCCTAAATTTTTTTCCTTCCAATTTTTTGAATAAAAAAATAAAATCGCCTAACGTCGTCTAGAAGGCCCAGGCGCTCCCCCACCGTTTGCCTACCGCATAGCGTTTTTTAGAATATTGACCATACTCATGCATTATCTAAAAAAAATTACATGAAATGCATATCCCTGAACACCCTCACCCACATAATTTCCAAGAATCAAAATGCAGTCACAAAATGCATGCGCACACCCACCCAGACCCTCAATCACAACCACACACATAGAGGGAGTTTCTCATACTCTCTGTGGATTGATGCCCGCAGCAGCCACATAGATATCCAGTTTTCCAATTGGTATTCCAATTCCCTGAACTCCAAGGTCACCTAAGCCAAGAATACGGCTTCCATCTGTCAGGACTATCATGTCCACCTGAAACAAAAACAAGAGTAAAACAGAAAATAAACATATTTATCGTTCTGTGAGCAACGAAACTCCCCAATCATGACACCAGAAACTATCATCAAGCCTAGCTACACTAGCAGAAGAGCAAAAAGATCGAGCAAAGTGAGTAACAATGATCGAGCAAAGTGTAACAATGACCTTATGGTATTTGCATATAGATTAACTGACGTTACAAGATTACAGATTCCAGAAGTTCAATGGAATGAGTCACATAGCACTCTCATGGGATTGAGATTGATAAATTACCTCTTGAGCTGGCCAATTGTAGATCATGGACATCATCTCTCCTTTATCCTTTGCGCTGAAATACATTCCACGTGGGCGTCTAAACAAACCAGAGTAATTCTGACAAACCAATCCAACTGTTGGAGTGTATATTATTGGAGCAAAATCTTTGATGTTATCAATCAAGACCTGGAGAGAAAAGCAACAAAATTCACTTTCGAGTTTTGACATTATTGACTCTATTTAAAATCAACAAGCTGGAATGAGGCACCAAACTTACTCGGTAGTATAAAGTTTCATTCCTGTCATGCAGTCTGTTCAAGATCCTCCACTTTGCTAATGATACAACATTATTCGGTTGACCCAGGGTATTTTTCTCCAGTGATCGATATGATTCCACTAAAAATCCAAACATAGTTAAGAAACATTAACATCATCATCAAAAAATGAGAATAACAAAATTACAAAGGCCAACCAGAAACAGTATTTTTGTTTATTTTACATAATAAAAAACAGTGATACAGGAAAATTGCCAAACCATTCTAGTTCATTTACTAACCAAAATTAATTTTATTTCCAACTCAGTCTGCAAAAAAGTTCAAACATTCAACATATACCGATATACGAATAATAACAAATTTCAGTGAGAAAGTACTGCGTTTTCACTTACTGAAACGATCATATTGCTGCTCGAATGATATCACACGAGGTGGGAGGAGGCCACGGAGCCCTAATCGATCTCTTTCCGTCAAAGGAAAGCCAGTATCCTGTTTCCAAGAGAATCCAAAACAAAGAAAAAAAAATTATCACACTTGTAATCTCATCAGTCAATCTTCATACACAATAATTCTACGAGCATAAATACTAAATAGTATCTAAAATGGTTCAAAATAAACTGCATACTCCATTATATGATTAACGTGAAATTATTTGATAACAAGCAACTAAAATAATTATTAAAGCGAGGAAAAAAAAAAGAAAAAGAAAAAGAAAATAAAACCTTGTTGAACCAGGGATCGTGAAGAATATCAGTGCCGCGTTTGTGAACGATACAGGGACCAGGAATCGCCGTCGAGAACCGCCTCGGTCGGCTCAGTCTCGACGCTGCAACTCGCACAAGTTTCCACATTCACGCTTCAAGATCTAAAAAAACAAGAACAAAAATACTTTCCGAAAAAAAAAACAAAAAGATCTAAAACAATTGAACAATAAACTACAAGTCAACTTCAATGGCTGCTGCTACTCATCGTTTTAGATAACATATTATGTGACAAACAATAGGAGTGAGCTGTTAGTCAATTTATAGGACTCAATATCGAATTTTATTTGATTTATTTTGTTATTTTGACAACGTTCCTTGTATTGGTCCTGTATGTGAAAATTCAACACAGTTTTGAAGTTGTTTTTGAGCTTGAAAAAGTGAGTGCAAAAAGGCTGCCCGAGATTTGGGGGCAGAGGAATAAAGGGTGGATGCTGATAGTTGAGGACCAGAAGATGCCCGGGGAAAAACGGGCAGTAAGGGTATATATGGGAATAATATATAATGCTATCAATAACTTGTGGGCCAGCATGTGGACTGTGTAAGTTTAGGAAATGCCATAAGATGAATGATTTTTTCCCTTTTTGATTTCTGCCACGTTCCATATTTAACCACGGATCAAATCACTACCACCTATAAGCTTTCGAATTTTATGAATTAATTATTGTACCGTTACTGGAAGTGAATATTAGGTTTCGGTAATTAATATAAAATTTATCAAATTTTTCTGACATTAATTCAAGTCCTCGAATTTTTGTCTCCGTCTCAAATTATATCTCAAGAAAGGTCCAAGTTACAAGTTTAACAGCTCAAAAAAAAAAAAAAAAAAAAAACAATAAACCCTAATATTATTCCTCTCCTACTGTTGCCCCACTGTTTTGTCGCCGGAAGTCGGAGAACTTCCCACTCTCTCCTTCTATTAAAATTTATGTTAATTAGACTTGAATCATAAGTACTTTTTTATATGATTGGGTCTTTTGATCTCATTTAAGCCATTAATACACTGTAATTAGTCGGATTGAACATAATTTTTCTCATGTGAAACTTTTAATATGAACAAAAATATTCTTTCCCACAAAAAGTATTGTCCCATGCGCTTCCCCGGTTAAAGTTTAATTCTTAGTCAGACAAGAATACAAGGCATTTGCTTCTTTTTCTTCTTTCATCTGATCACTTGACCTTTCGAAATACGAAGGCTCAAGCTCAACCACCTTCATTAAATTTGAGGTGACCTGTAGCAACCTTTCTACCCCAGATTTAAATATACAAGTTGCCGGTCTCTTTCAACTTTCAACACTAAATAATAATAATCCAATCAAATAGAATTGATGCTATTCAAATTCAACGGAATTAATCTCAGTTCATTTCGCTCCATTTTATCTACTTTTTTCTTGCCTAGATCCTAGCTACAGATACCCACTTTAGACAACTTGACCAACAGTGGTATACGTATCATCCTCTGGCTAATAACACTGAGATGAAATAGATGAATGAAAAAATCCCTATCACAATATCCAACAACTGTTTTAACATTTTTATGATGACAGGATAAAAAATCGCAACTTCTTGATAGTATATAATCGTGACTCCAACCCACTTCACAAGAAGCAGATTCAAAATCTTAGACTCGTTATCAAAGCAGTCTTAGAAGGCTACTAAAACCATCAGCAGTACTTTTTTACTTGGTGGTCCTGGACAACTTCAATAGTCTTTGTTTCCAAAATTCTTGCACCAGAGCTGAGAAGGAATTGGCCGAACCGGATTATGAGGCCGTTGCTGCAAGAAAATAATTCATAGTTTTAGCGACTTGTCTTGGTGATCACAAGCAAAATAAGAGGACGTCCAGAGAAGTGTGTCAAATAAGGTGAAATATGAATTCATCAGTACTACTGAATTCAGAGATAAATGAAAATTTAACTATATCTTTGGGAACTGAAAAAGTAGAAAGAATAGAAAACCATATGTTTCACCAGATTGGCTTTCAATGTTTTACATGTTTAATTGGAAAGGAATATAAGGAGAAGTTTACATCTTCAACGGCATATGCCCTTCAGTTCCAAATTAGTTTGCTGAAATGCCAAACGGCAAATAGCTGACCAACATAACTAATTCAAAATAAAGTAGAAGATCGCAGTCCAAAGAATGCACCCAAATTAAGTTATCATTAAAGAATGCGACAGCTGAATTTAGGTTACTGAGCATCTACTCATGAGTACATGGTTCTTGAAAATGAATAACTAAAAAACTTATAGAAACCAGGTCGTTTTAAAATCATCTCAGAGCCAGACAACAAGTCATTATTCTTTTGTATTGCATATATTAATAAGAACCAAGATAAGGATAGATGAAGAGCAATTTACATACATCACATCACAGACCCATTAATGAAAGTAACTTCCAGTTGCTGCTTCTTTGCATTTCCTTAAATACACACGCCCATGAAAAGGGAAACAGAGAAAAAGGTATTGCTCCGGAATAATACATTCCGGTGAGAAAGCTGAATATAATTATGAAACAAAACCATCTTCCCCAACCTTTGTGGATGAAAATGTTTCATATATCTCAGAAATTTTGTATTTAAAAAAAAAAAAAAAAGTCATAATTAACAGTAAAAGTAACAAGTGACAATAAATATGTTCCTAGCGAACTATCCATTCATATATCAAGATTGCACTCAACGATTTCAAGACCAAATATGTATGTATTCAACTATTCATTCCAGCTAAATTCCCATTCACTTCTAATAGTTCCATTAGTCCAACCTAGCCATCGACACACTCTAAACTAAAACCTGCACTATTATTTTCACCAAAATCACAAGCAATACGATTTTAAAATCTCAAACTATTATCAAAAAGATGGAAAAGGAATAGGTTTTTAGAGACCTCGAGCTCGGCAGATTTCATGGCAATAGGAATGCAAATAAGGACAATTCCAGCCATAGCAATGGCGGTGTTGCGCTTCCAGTGCTTAGGCCTGCAGTATGGCCCACCGGGCATGCTCCACACCTTCGCCCTAAAATCCCCGTGGGCATGATCCGCTCCTCCTGCGTGTCCATGATCCGCTCCTCCCATTATTCACCGATTAATTCAACTGCAAATATAAATCGATCGGATAGTGTTTTCTACAAAGTCAGAAACCCTAATTTAACATTCATAAGCACGAGAGATAGTAAATGTTTGATGCCTGGTTATTGGATGTTACTAAGTGAGATGTATAAGAGTTGAATTGTTGAAAATTACCTGAGAAAATGTAGGATTCGAGAGGATGATGATGATACCTAACGAGCATTTGTGAAAGGTCGGTGAAAGACGGTCACTGTGTAGTTTATGAACGGATGGAACGGAGGGCTGTTTCGTCTTTTGATCTCGCACGCGCCATTCAACGAAGACGAAGTATTTCAATTGAGAGTTCATGGGCCTTATTAAAATTGAGCCGAAACTTTTTGGGCGTTTGTTTTAAAGTTATATTGGGTCTATCTAAAAATATAAAATAGTTCCTTTAGAATGGAACCCATTATAAATATCAACGAACCACATAAATATCCGACACATTTTCTATTTCCACTTTGAAGCATGTTCATGGACACTAACGGGCTCGTGCGGAGTCAAGATTTCAATTTTAGGAGGTTAAATTCTAATCCAAAAGAAGTACAATGATGATTTTATACATAAAACTTATAATATGATCAGTTGAATATAAATAAATATACCCTTTTGTACGGACATGCATGCATGGACTACATATATATATATATGAAAATATCCCATTACATAGTTCAAAATTAGTTCTCAAGTTAAACTGTACTAACGTTGTTGTGTTCCTGGCAGAGAAACATTTACAAAAATAATTCGATGAGTCTAATGAAGCATCCCATGCAGATCTTACTCAACATCATTGAACTTACAACTAGATATTGAAAAATCCAGGCACTTCCCTCTATTTCAACTTTGAAACATGTTCATTTTGCTCTATTTTTACATTGATTAACAAAGTTCAGTTGGGAAATTGGAACCCAACTGTAACTTCTTAAAATAGAACACCTATGTTGCCAACTTCACCCACATAGCAAATTGCAGGACAGTAGTTTAACAAATTTGGAGTTATCAAAGTTTGAATTTGGGGAAAAAAGTTTGGAGTTGTTGCATTGGAACTTATTCATTGAAATAAAACATGATGTTACCAATGTCAGCCACAGGAAATTTCAGAATTGCTGGTGCACCTTCGGAGAGGTATAGCCACAATCTGCTTGATAGAAGATATGCATCCTTGAACTTGTTAACTGTAACGAGAGTGGTCTTTATTTCAACTCGATCTTCTTCTCCCACACCTTCAATCATACATTCACCTCGCTGCAAGAACATAATGCACAAATTAAACAACTTGCCCTTTTCATATATATATATATATAGAGAGAGAGAGAGAGAGTCTTCAGTTATACATTTGATTACCTCACTTTCTCCTTTTGGAAGAACAGAAATCTGATCTCCAACAGAAAATCTCACTTGCTCATATGTTACAGTAACAGAAACTGAAATGATAATAAAAATAAATGTGTTAGCACATTCACACTAGACAAGTATATATGGATTATAAAATAGAAACTGATCGAGATGATGATGATGATTGATGATACCTTGAACCCCATTAAGTACCCAATCCTGGAAAATCTCGTGGAAATCTTCTGACGGAATCCCGAGAGACACGTTGTAATCATCATGCGGAGAAATTATCGATATCGAAGGTAGATGCTCTGGTGTAACTTGAAATAATTCCATTTCCAAGTGTCTGAACTGATTTAATCCTGAGATGTGATTGACCAGTCACCAGTAGTACTAATTAATTGTTAGTTAAGCCATATGCACATACATAAAGCTCAGTTTCTTTCATATTCAGATTAGTTAATCTTGCTAATCAATATCAGTATAACTGGAAAAATTAATGTAATTTTTTCATTAAAATCTAGACAAGATTGTGAACATTTTCATTTCAACAACTAGAGTTGCTTAATCCAAAAATGGATCAGAATGGAAGGCATTAACAGACACCCAAAACTAATAATAATCCAACAGAAAGCTCATAATCTTTTTCGTTAATCAAAGCTAAAGCAAAGATGTTCAAGAACTAATTAAGTAACTCAACAAAAAGGATTCTTGAAAACTGAAACAGAACATCAAGAAAATGAGCAAAGATTGCTTGTACTGACCCACTTTACCAAACAAAATATGGTATGTATCTTCCCATGCATCAGCACGGATGGTGATGGAATCTTCATCATGTTCAAGTTCAAGACGATCTCGAAGCGCGTGAAAATCAACAACAGTAACGCCCCTGTGACTGCAGCGAAAGAAATCATTATCCAATTCGAAAGATTTGATGCTTAGTGTAACATGAATCAACTCTTCTAGGTCTAAAGCTATGAGTAATATTCCAGCTTCGGTGAAGATGGCGGTGCCCTCGGTGGTTATATCCATGAACGGTTTCACAGCTTTTCTTAGAATATCTCCATTCGAAATCTTGAGTTCTAACATGGTGGTGTGAATGTGACGTCTCTTTCTAAGAGAGCGAGAATATAGTTGTTTTATTGGCGGGAAAGGAGGTTGCAGTTTCTGTTATTTAGTGATTTAGTCAGTTGAGTTAGTTACAAAGTGTGAGTTAGAGCGGGAAAGGTCGTTGCATTTTCGACTCTTTTAGGTGATAAGGACTGTTTCCTCTTTCCACTCTCGCAAGTGCTGAGCGTGATATGAGTTTTGACTTAAGTTTTAGGTGAGACGGTTCCACTTAGGTCGTTAATTTTGCCGAATTAGGATTTCAATGTTGAGTTGAGTTTGTGACGTACTAAGCAGCGGATCAAGGAGATAATTGAGACTCATATTAGATAAATCATAATATTTAATTTAGTGTTTAACACAAAATCAATTATCGAGATCATATTGTCTTTTAATTTTGATACAGTATTATACACAAATACATCAACAAAGTAAAAGTTACTGCAAAATCGGTTCTTAAGTTAAACTGTTTTAACTTTGTTGTGTTCCTCTGGCAGAGAAACATTTACAAAGGAAAACTCGATGAGACTAATGAAGCATGCCATGTAATGTAGATTTTACTCAACATCATTGAACTTACAACTAGATATTGAAAAATCCAGGCACTTCCCTCTATTACAACTTTGAAACATGTTCATTTGCTCTATTTTTACAATTATTCAGATTAACAAAGTTCAGTTGGGAAATTGGAACCCAGCTAAGCTTAGCTAGCTGCTTAAAGTAGAACACACTATGTTGCCAATTTCACCAAATATGGAGTGATTATGGAATGTTACAGTTGATAATCCAAGTTTGAATTGGAACTTATTACATGAAATAAAACATGATGTTACCAACGGCAGCAACATGAAAATTCAGCATTGTAGGTATATCTTCAGAGAGGAATATCCACACTCTGCTTGACAGAAGAGATGCATCCATGAACTTGTGAATTTTAAGGAGAGTGATCTCTGCTTCAACTCGATCTCCTTCTCCAACACCTTCAATGATACATTCACCTCGCTGCAAGAACATAATGCACAAATGACATACGCATATATATAGTCTTTGGTTATATATTTGATTACCTCACTTGCTCCTTTTGGAAGGACATAGCTCTTGTCTTCTGCAGAAAATTTCACTTGCTCATGTGTTATGGTAATAGAAACTGAAATGATGACACGATGTCTTAGCACATTCACAGTACTAGACAAGCATGGATTATAAAATTGAAACTGATGGAGATGATGATGAAGATACCTTGAACCTCATTACGGACCCAATCCAGGAAATTCTCATAGAAATCTTCTGATGGAATCCCAAGAAACGCTTCGTATTGATCATATTGCTGAAAAGGTCTCACAGAATCTAGATGCTCTTGTGTAACTGGAGTTAATTCCATTTCCAACTGTCTGAACTGATTATATAATCCTGAGATGTGATTGACAAGTCATGCACCAGTACTAATTATTAGTTAAGCCATATTTGCATAGTTAAAATATCATCTATAGCTAGAAAAATAGGGAAGCATAAAGACTTCAATCTGAGTTTCTTTCATATTCAGAGTGGTTAATCTTGCTAATCTTTGAAAATTTAATTTAATTTTTTCATTAAAATCTAATCAAGATTGTGAAAATTTACACTTCGTGGTTGCTTAATCCAAAGAAGACCAGAATAGAAGCCATTAACAAACACCCAAAACCAATGACAATCCAACAGAAAGCTCACAAGAACATGAAAGTAAGATATTAAATATAAAATGACCTCAAAACTTTTCTGTTAATCAAAGCTAAAGCAAAGATGTTCAAGAACTAATTAACCCAACAAAACGGGATCTTGAAAATTGAAAAAGAACATCAAGAAAATGAGCAAAAGGTTGCTTTGTACTGACCCACTTTACCAAACAGAATGTGGAATCTATCTTCCCATGCACCAGCAAAAATGGTGATGGAGTCTTCATCACGTTCAAGTTCCAGACGATCTCGAAGCTCAACAAAATCAACAACAGTAATGCCACTGTGATCGCAGCGAAAGAAATCGTTATTATTCAAATCGAAAGCTTTGATGCTTAGCACAACATGAACTGACTCTTCTGGGTCCAGAGCTATAATTGATATTCCATCTGGGCTGTAATTGGGGATGCCTTCACCGGCTATCTCCATGAGCGGTTTCACAGCTTTGCTTAGAATATCTACATTCGAAATCTTGAGTTCTAACATGGCGTGTTGTCTCTTTCAAAGAGAGAGCAAGAAGAGAGTTCTTTTATTGGCGGGAAAGGAGGTTGCAGTTTATGTTATTTGGTGATTCAGTTAGTGGAGTTGGTTACAGACTGTAAAAGGCTGGTCAATATAAGTTTCCCTTTTTCTGTAATTTCAGTTTTTTTATTTTAATTCATTTTTTCATTTACTCTTTAATTTGGGCTTAATTATGCATTTATGACTCATGAATTTAATAGAAAAGAAATTATAATTAATTGAATCTTCACTATTTGTTACTTACTATACATGTGTTAAGAATCTAAATTAAAGCAATATATAAGAAAGCAAAAAAATCATACAATAACACATAATTTACTTGGTAATTTAAAACCGAACCACATCTAAGGAGTTATTGTGTTTTCACTATGTTGAAAGGAAGAATAATAGTAGTTCCGAAAATTACATCAAATCCAAAAAAAAATGACAAATACACGCTTTTATATCATCTGCGTGAATGGTACCCTAAATTTACAATCCTGAACCTATAAGCCTATACCTCCATTCCATAATCTAAATCTCACAAAATTTCCTATCATATTTTCCAACGGGTCATATGCACTATTAAACTCCACCAACACAATAACATGCACGCGTAGGAGAAGATTATAAAATGGTGAGAACAAAAAAGATCAGCTCAGAGCTAACTTCCATTCATTGAGAAGATGTCTTAACTTTCATTATGCAAATATAATCCATATAATTTAACATTCCCAGTTCTTATTTTCACACCTCGACTCCAAACACAAATTCTAAACTCAGCTCTTGAAACCTGCATTATTCTTAATGTTATCGAGTAAATATTGTGATGTCTCCATATATAAAATCTGAAAAAAATAAATAAATAACAGAACAAAATTCAAGGCCAAGATTTGCAACAAATGACAATTCACCAGCTTGGATGTAGCCACCATTGTCAATAAAGAGATCATCACTTTTTTGACAATGGTACAAACCAACAAAATAACTTTATGTGCATTTATTGAGTGGTTGTAATAGTAAGTTTGAGTTTCACTATAATGAGAGCTTGAAATCATCCAAAACAAGTAAGCTTCATGTAAAGAAAATTTTGAGAGTGTAAAGTGAGTGAGATTTTTGTAAAGTTTAAACACTTGTAAATTCTGTTATTATAGTAATATTCGATTTTTCCTCATAAACACTCTTCAATGATCAGAGAATCACAAGTGGTATCAGGAGCTTTGGTTATACATTGAGGTCGTAAAATCGAAGAACGAAACTCGGTTCGGAAAATTTGAGTTTTCGAGAAAGTTGTCAAAAATTAGTTTTGAGCATATCATAAGCTTGTTCACGTCGAGACGAGCAATGTGGTAATTTATGGTGACCAAACGGAGGTCGGAACACCTCGCACGAGTCGCACTCGCCAGGTAGTAGCCAACCCACGCGCACCACGCGCTGCTGAAGATTGAAGACAACCACATCAGCGACACGTTATTACACGTCAGCGCTGAGTCAGCACGCGTCATCACCACGTCAGCGCAGAGTCAGCAACCACGTCACCATTCGGTCCCACTTTGTAACTTCAGCATATCTGGTAAATTTTTTAAGCCCTATGAAGTCTCTGTAATTTATATTTTAGCCCCATAAGTTTTAGAAAATTACAAATCAGCCCATAAGTCGGGTTTGGACCAACGAATAGTCAAATCCATCATTTTCGATCATTCCGGACGTAACAATGACCTCCGATTTGTAAAAATCAGTCTCCATTTTGTCCTATTTTCATTTTAAACTTAAAACTTAAAATGGAAATTGAATATTTCTCTTCTGGTGCAATGATCAAGCTGACAGCAACCAATTACTCCATATGGAGGCCTCGAACGATAAATTATTTACAGTGCAAAGATCTGTTTGATATAATCGAGGTGAATGGAGTAAGACCGGATTCTGTCAAAGAGAGTGACTAGAATAAACTCAACGACAGAACTCTCGGTCAGATTAGACAATGGATCGGCCACAATCTCTTCCACCACGTAGCACATGATACAGATGCTTACGAAATATGGATGAAGTTGGAAGGCATGTACCAGGCCAAGACAGATCGAAATCAAGCCTTAATAATGAGGTGTTTGGGGAACTTGAAGTTAAGGAGTGGAACTTCAATAGCAGAACACACCAATGAGTTTCAGAGCATAGTGAACCAGTTGTCTGCAATAGACATGCAACTGGAGATGAAGTACAAGCCTTCCTACTATTCAGTTATCTTACTGGTAGTTGGGATACATTGGTGGTTACTCTCAACAATTCGGCTCCAATAGGCAAACTTATCATGTGTTGGACAATTATGACCTATAGCATCATTATTTGTATAGAACATGGTGTTGTTGTACAAATTAACTATGTGACAAAGGAAATTGCTCTTTTATCATTTGTAATTAGATTATCGGGATATATAAATG
The DNA here is from genome assembly GCA_019454045.1 of Zanthoxylum bungeanum. Lineage (NCBI taxonomy): Eukaryota > Viridiplantae > Streptophyta > Magnoliopsida > Sapindales > Rutaceae > Zanthoxylum > Zanthoxylum bungeanum. The sequence continues at coordinate 78,572 of SKCR01030522.1, forward strand.
ATAAAATTCCATATGATTAGTTCCGGATTGATAAGATATGAGACAGTATCAATCCATGAAGGTTTAATCATTAAAATATCCCTAGTCTGAGTATTATCGAGATTGGACATCGATAATGCGGAATAGACTAGTATTGCACTTGTGCGCGTTATGGGAGCATAACGGCATAGTTCTCATATATTTGGGTATTGGATACTCATGCAAGTGTAATAGGAGGTTGTATTTACCGATGGTACGGAAACAACTCCGCTCTAGATAGACCCCTCGAAATTTCATTGGTAAAATGACTATGTGTCTATGGAAGTCTGAATCAGGGTAGGTGTATTTGGTCTTAACCTGAGACTTGCACCGCTAATACTTGCGACAATCAATATACTTTGGTTTTGGTCGTCCAGGGCTTTAACCGGTTCTGTGTATGCCTCTTCTGGGTATATTGAGAATCGTAGTGTATTGGGTGTGATGTCAAGATGGAAGTATCACTTTAGTCATATGGAGATGATGGTCACGTAGGATACGGAACTGATGCTCTTATATGCTGCAGCTATCGGGATAATATGACTAGGTCATGCTTATCCGATTATAGAGACTAGTTACCGGAGATCCGATATGTGCTTCGTACGGGGCAGACACAATTTCAGCCTCAGGCCTAGCACGTGACATCCGATACTGGATCGCAATACGCAATACTACGTATACTACGTCTGATATAAATTACATATTCCTTTAAGAATATTTCTAGAGAATTTGGTAGGCACGATGCTTTGCTAGAAGCCAACCATGTCTTGTAAATCGGTAAAAATGTAGTACTAGGTACGTACGTGTTCGGATAGTCCGACGATCAGATTTACTGTCAACATATCCGGGAATCTCATGGGTCGCTTCCCGAAGATTCACCGATGACGTATGACTCGAACATAATTAATCTTGGATTAATTAATAGAGAGAGAAAATTAATCTATGATTAATTATAGAGATATTTTATCTCTGATAAAATATTATTTAAAGATAGAGAACGATTAATTTGGAATTAATCGATAAATTAATATATTCGATATATTAAACGAAATTAGATTTCGACGCGGAATTAAAATTAGATTTTAATTCGGGCGAACGAGTTAATTTAGAATTAATTCGCTAGCGACGTGAATAGTAATTTTGCTAGGCATAATTATTTAATTAAATTTGATTTAATTACGTCGCAACGGAAAATTCGTTAATTCGAAATTAGCGAACCCGAGCCCGGGAGTGTTTGCGGGACCACTCACATTTAGAATCAAGTGGGGCCCACAAGTCACATCACACGTCACATCACTAGTCAACTTTATCACTTTAATGTGATGGACGTTGGTGGTTGGTGATAGTGTGTTAAACACACAAGTGTGATGGTTGAAAGACATATATCATTTTTGATACATTTGGTATATGACTTTTCATTTTAGTAATTAGATTACACAACCAACACAACACTTCCTCTCTCACTCTTCCTCAAACTCACGGCAATGGTGCAGTTTTTTCTCTCTTGGGCGTGAAGCTAGGCTTCATTTTCTTCATGATTTTGTTGCAAAATCTCAAGAGCTAGCACTCAAATGGGTCTTACAAATGTGATAGGGAAGCCAACTATTGAGCATGGAATCCACAATCAAAGCTTGGAGCTTGGAGGACATCCGTGGAGGAGCATAACCGAATCCAAGGAGCACAAACAAAGGGCAATGCCGAGAGCCTCAAGGAGGATTTTTGTGTTTCATCGCATCGCAAATCCGATCAAAGTGAGTATTTCCGCAACTTTACTTTGATGTATTCACAAGTTTTCATTACTTAATTGATCTTGGGAAGACTTAGAAAATCCAACAATGGTATCAAGAGCCTGGATTAAGCATGAAATTGGAATTAGGGTAAAATTTGGGTAAAATTGATTTGAGCATGATTTGATGAAATTGATTGTTTGAGTATGCTTGAATGATGATAACTTAGAGTTATGCATGATCAATTTGATGAAAATTGAATTGGATCAAATTTTCCTCAAAATTTTGGCTTGGCCGAATGGTGTGTATGCCCTAATGTCATGGTATTTTTTGTTCTTTTGATCATTGGATGAGTTGAAAGACTTGGGAAATGTTGATTTGAGATTCAATTGGATTGAAATCGGAATTGGACAATAAACCCTAAATTGTCGTGACCAATTAGCATGGAAATGAATTGATTTTTTGATTCAATAATGTTGGACATGTGTTGATGATGATTAGCATGATTAATTAGTGTAATTGGTATTTTGGAAATGTTAATTTGACTAATTAATTATGGCTATACACTTTAGTTAATTAAATTGTGAATTTTGGAATTTTGGAATTTAATTAGTTAGGCTAAATTTGGAATTGGGCTAATAAAGTTGTATTGGGCTTAATGGGCTTGGTTGGGCCAAGTTTGGTTTAGGTTAATTGGTTGGATCCAATTGGGCCCAAAACCATATCCATAAAGTCCAAATATAATATAATAGACCTTTAAAATTTTAATTGCGCCTAAATTGATTTTTGGCAAATCGTGATTCCTTATTGGGCTTTGGTTGCCAAAGTCCATGCCTTATAAATTAATTGAAAGCCCATTGGACTTTAATTAAATTGACATTAGATGTTAATTGGGCTTTGAGACCCGTTAAGATTAGATTTAGAATCTAAGTCGCAAAGGCTCATTAATAAAGTGTAATTATTTAATTTGGAATTAATATAGAATTAGTATTGAATACAAATTAAATTGGATTTAATGTTGTAGTTTGATATAATTCAAGAATTCGTACTTCGAGTACTTATTCTTAAAACGAGTTGGACTCGCGCAAATCAAATCGTTGTTTGAACATTGGATGGTCATTAATTTCAGATTAATTAATTGGATTAGATTAATTGATAACATGCTTTGTGTGAACACATGGATGTGATGTATGAATAATGTATATCAGATGGTTATTAGATGGGTGAAGGCAATTTTTGGAAATTGTTGTAATAAATTTAGAATTTATTAAATTGGACCTGCGTGTCCAGCCTATTACCTCTTGATTCTTTGTATTTCTCTTCTCACATATTCCCCTCAATGTAAATGAGGTTTCTTTAGAAGTGTTATGTAATGGGTAGAAGTAAGATTTGTGTTACCGGGAGAGAGGAAATTGAAAGATTTGTTCTAGGAACAAGTTGTTTTAAATATCCATCCGCATATCATTATTAATTTATTTATCGTGCCTTATTATGCTTTTAGAATGCATGTTTAATGATGTATGATGAGACCTAATCAAGATAATTAATTGGTTGCCAATTACGCGAAAAACCCTCAATAAATATTAAACGTTTTTCCTTCCATTGAATGATTCATTCTCAATATCCAAGATTGACACTGGTTTGTTGGCCAAAGTCAAGGCCTTTGTCCATCGCGGATGTGTTTGAATCATGAAGGCTTTGTTCCATATCGCATGTCTTGTCCAAGTTGTGATTTGTTGGCCAAAGTCAAGATCATTTTTTGTCCATATACATCGATTACGAAGCTTTCCAAAGTCAATGGGTCTCGCTTAACTGGGATCATTAAGTTTGTTGTGCCAAAGCCAATGCTTAATTGATTCAGAGGAAAAATGTTAGGGAATATATTGGATATATTGGCATATATTAGATTATGTTTCGGACTTGGATGTTCACCTACTGGATCTAGGAATTGGATGAGATCCAATTGATCTTAGAGATCTACCTAATTAAATATCATACAGCTTGTTGGCCAAAGTCAAGGTTGTGTGTTATTTAACGGGATCCTAGCCCACTAGGAAATAAGGTTTCCCGAGTACTAAACAGAGGGTTAGAGGCTCGCCGAAAAATAGTGGGAGGCAAGTATTAAATTTGCAATTTTGTTTAGATACTTGCCAATACGCACTCATTTCAATTTTTCGTCAATAATTAATAAATATATTAGTTGGACTAATATTTAAATCGTTGTTTTAATTAAATAGTTGGACTCTATTCAAACTACTTCAAATTATAGTTGATTATATAATTAGATTATAGTAATCAATATATATTTGAATTTAACCAAACAAATTTTAGTTGATTATATAGTTTGACTATAGTAATCATTATAATCGATAGTACATGAAATCGTTTATTGGATAGTTGGACTATAGCAATCAAGATAACTGAAAGATTAACGTTTAGAACATTAACCTGGGTAAAAATGTTTTTAAACGGCTTTAATTTTCAGATTGGGAATAAAACCTCAGGATAGTCCTGGGAACTGAGAAGTTATTCTATTTGATAGAATAACCTCTTGGGCCTAAGCCCGAAGTTGAGCAAATAGTAGAACATGATCTTTGGAAGATTCATGTAATGATAACTTTAGTGCTCAATCTTTTATGATAGATGCAATGACACTTTAATTCCGTCGTCAGAATTAAGGATTAGATACTTGTACTATGATGATGAAATTAAAGGATCTTCATAGATTTATTCTTAGAAGTATAAATTGCAAAAGAAGCTCTTATGCTCACGTATGTCAGAGGGTACATCTGTCGAGCACTAGGTATCGCAGATGATTGCTGACATCCATCAGCTAGGTTAGCTGGGCATTACCTACGTGGCCGAGACTACCAAAGATTTGATCTTATAGTTTCTACCCAAAAGCTGTGGCAGGTTCATTAAGAACCAAGTGTAAACTCTTGGAGAGTTGAAGGCTATGCTCTAGGAGGCAAAGCTAGAGCTTCTAAAAGGGGGCAAAGGCAAAATCATCACAGTCTTCTAGGAAGAAAAATGACATATCCCAAGATGTCTGCCTAAACTGTGGCAAACGGGGTCACTGGAAACGTGACTGCCGTATGGACAAGGCAGACATGAAAGGAAGTGAAGAGGGGCAAGGCTCCGGCTTCAAGTATGTTTGTCATAAACATGTTCGCTACTAGTTTCAAAATTGAATTTTGATACTAGATGTGGTATATAAGATATGTACTGATGTGCGGAATCTGCTGATAAGCAGGATACTGACTTCAGTTGAGATTGATCTGTGAATCGAAAATGGGACGACAGTCGCTGTTTTAACCGTAGAATCCTAAGTTTAGGAACTACCCTTCGGGTGTGTACTTAAATTAGGAAACTGTTAAAATGTACATAGTTTGACTAGAAACATTATCTCTATATTAGAGTATAACTCGTTGCGGGTACACTTTTATATTCTAGAACACTTAAGTGTTTTATTTTATAAAGATGATATTGAGATAAACACATTAGATGTGAATAACAGTATTTATATTTTGAATATAAATGTATCTCAAACGTATGATATGACAAACAAATAGCTCAAACTGATTTGATCAGATGAGACTTATTTGTGGCATTGTTGTCTGGACACATTAAACAAGACTCGTATATCCACACTTTTGAAGAGTGGATTGTAGGCACTGCATTTTTACACATAAGTCCCTATGATGAGTCTCATTTTGGAGACACTACCTTTTAAGTCACGGAGGTCACGGGAAACGGACATCGGAAGGGAAATTCAGAATAAACAAGGTTCACTGTTTTCATTCGTGCTGCGTTCGTGTTTACGTTCGAACGTCAAACGGATTGCGGGCGTTCGTTGCCGCGTTCGAGGAAGCGTTCGAACGGTGTCGGTAATTCTGGTTTTGCTGCTAGCCTCACATCCAGCCCATTTAGCCCCCCAAAGCCCATAAAACACATCCCAATTTAAATAAATAAATATTAATTAAAACATTAACTAAATAATATAATAACTAAACTAATTAAATGATTAAATAAAACATATACCAAACATAAAATAAACAATTACCAACTTAAACTAAAACCATGCCTAAATTAAACAAATCACACACTAAATCAAAATATAATCATGCCTAATTAAAATCAATCAACCAATTATATTCCCAATCTAATAAGATTATTCCCAAACTTAAAATATTGTATTCCTAATCCAAGCCAATCAAATATTCAACCTTCCCTATCTAGCCAAGATTTGTCCCCCCTCAATCTCTTGACTTCCCTTAACCAAACCAAATCAAATCCCTTTCCTTGTCAAACCTAACCCTTTGCCTATAAAAAGAACCCTTCACCAACCTTCTCAACCTTAGCTAGTCCCTAGTCCCTAGCTCATACACAACACACATAAAAATTACATGAAGACACACCCAAGAAAAAAAGAAGCAAAAGATAAAGAGGAACGGCACGAAACCACAAGGAACAGTAGCAAACGGACTCAAAACAGTAAAGACAACGAACGAGAACAGTGAACCAGTGAACCGGGAGAGTTGCGGAGCATCCACCCTTCCGACGATCGTGTACGTACATCCGAGAGGTGATTTAAAAGGTTAGACCTGAGGGTACCTTTTCATTAGTTTATATTCATTGTTTATTGAATTCTATTCGCATGAGAGTCGTCTATGAATGCATGTTGTGGTCTTTGAGTAGATAAATATGCATGAATTATGAGATGTAATATGTTGTGGGTATTGGATGAATGAGAGATGTGTCAACTCTCGCGGTATATCGGATGGAAACCCGGACATAAATTTCATAGCCGATTCCGAATGGACGGTAATATGATCTGTACTCGGGCCACAACTCCACGTACCACTTGAGTAAACGGCACATTCTCTTGTTTTGTGTTGCTTTCATTTATTTATTCCTCGTCATTTAAATTATGTATGTCGTTAGTTATGCATGATTCAACCAAGCGCATGGGCTTAGTGAGTTAGTCCAAAGGTCCTCCATTTAGGAGATAAAGAGCCGAAAAGGCCACCTTCGTGACACTACTTCGCCGCGCCGGTTGATGTATGTTCGGTTGGACGCGAGATACGTTCAATCGAGCATACTTAGTTTGATATTATTATCTTTATTTTCGTATGTATAAGTCAATCGAGCGCATGGGCTTAGTAAGTGTGATGTGAGATCCCCTATGGGGAGGGGCTAAAAGCCCCCTTTTCCACAATGCTTTGCCGCGCCGGTTGACGTGTGTTCAGATTGGATGTAAGATGTGTTCAATCGGGCATACTTGGTTGATATGATTGGTTCTATTCTTGTATGTGTGATGTGACGCGCATGGGCTTAGCATGTTGGTCTAAAGGTCCTCTCTTTGAGAGATAAAGAGCCCCAAAAGGTCACCTTTACGGTAGTGCTTCGCCGCGCCCTTTTATTTTCTGTTTATGTATTGCATCCTATTTCATGCATCAGGTCCGTGTCCGTTCGAACGCGTTCACGAACGCAACTCAAACGCGCATGTGTTTTTGCCTTATTATGTGTCAGGTCTCGTATCCGTTCGAACGCGTTAACAACGCCATACGAACGTGAGCTTTCTGTCTCATTTCCGTTCGAACGCGTTTACGAACGCTACTCGAACGTGAGCATTCTGTTTCATTTCCGTTCGAACGCGTTTACGAACGCTACTCGAACGTGAGCATTCTGTTTCATTTCCGTTCGAACGCGTTTACGAACGCTACTCGAACGTGAGCATTCTGTTTCATTTCCGTTCGAACGCGTTTACGAACGCTACTCGAACGTGAGCATTCTGTTTCATTTCCGTTCGAACGCGTTTACGAACGCTACACGAACGTGCACACTGAACTGAGTCTTTTTCATTAGATTTCATGCATATTTTTCCTATTAGTTGATCCACATGTATAAATGCAATATGTTATGTATTACAATTCATATGCTTGTGTCATGATAACATTTGAGTATTATTTCTTGCGGTATATCGGATGGAAACCCAGACGTAAATTCCGTAGCCGATTCCGAATGGACGGTAGTGCGGTCTGTACTTGGGCTACAATTCCACGTACCACTTGAAAAGTGCCCATATGTGTGCTTATGATTACCATGTGTGCTTGTATGGTTAATATGTGCGCTTGTGTTTTTTTCCTGAATGTGATATGCAAGTAAAGTTGTATGCCAGTTGCTATCTTGATATATGTTTAGCATGCAAATTTTAAATGAAGATATAGTGTAATGCGTACATGAGTTTTATTTTACACATGAGAATTTAGAAGCATGATACTATTGGAAATAAGTGTTACTTAAGCTTAGTTAAATTATTACATGAATCCTTTCATTACAAGTGACATAAGTAAGGGACCATTCCGAACCCAACGGTTTGAGGTCTTCCCTTGCGAGGGGTGAGTGCGGCCTTAAATCTTTGTCCCGGTTCACACCGGGTGGCGACTCCATGTTATGTAATCCTTCCCAACTAGGCCGCGAGCCTAGGAACGGCGTCGCTCAGTTTCTGTGTCCCACAGTCTGGCGACTCCACTGGGGATAAGAGAATTGGCCCCGAAATATTGACTTGTGATGTTTGGATTTGTGTTTTAATTGACCGTGTCTATAGTGGATAAAGTAAGGGTTTAATCAAAGGCATTTTTGGGCTAGGTAATGGTTTGGTGTCTTCCTTCATTCACTACCTTTCTAGAAGGAAAAGCTGTGAAGGCACCTAGATAGCCATCTACTTGTAGCCTATTGTGATGGACTAATTTGGAGGACTCGTTGTTTATTCCTGACAACAAGCGATAAGAGCCTAAGAGGCTTGGGTATTTAAGTGAGCCTCGCTCCACCTTCCCTCTGGGGGATCTACAACGGGAAATCCATTTGACAGTCCGTCACACACCATAGCTCATTGGCACGTACCTTAGTGTATAAAAAAGGGTGCGCTCACTTGGTTGCTCGAACCCTTGAGTGGGGAGACCTAGTTGTGGGCCATCCTTCGCCGGTGAGAGCCTTTGTCTATACTCTTACTAACCCACCTATAGACGGGTTGGCTAAAGTAGCAATTATTTCCTTGAGTATGTGCTTGTGGACCATCCTCATTTGGATGCAGTTGGACTATTGTCAGAAATGCGGGCTTGCTGGGCCATTTAAACTGGGGCAAGTTCGCACCGTATGACTATTAGGCCAAAAGCTTCTGAAATATTGATGGGCCACTTTGTAAAAATTATTATGTCATGTTTGCATCATCTTGCTTGTGTTTGGAACATCGTTGTTTGGATCCATTTGGACCACTTATCATGGGATATGGGCTTGTTGGGCCATTTAAACTGGGACAAGAACACATCTTATGACGATTGGGCCAAAAGGCTTCTAAATAACAATGGGCCATTTTATGATTGTGTTCGGAATTTTATCATTTGGATTTAGTTGGGCTCTTTGCCATAAGACATGAACTCGTTAGGCCATTTAAACTGGGACGGGTTCACTCTTATGACAGTTGTCCCAAAAACTTCTAAAATGATAATAGGCCGATTTGTTTGAGAATTTTATTTGATTTAATATATGTTATATACTTCTTATGCACATCATGCATACATACATCATGTTAACCCTTGTGTTCTGAAAGCCATCATAGATTCCCGTTGGGTTAAAAAAGGGAAGACTCACCAAAATACCGAGAACAGACATGAGTGAATCAGATACTGAGGTATCCCGGATAGATCAGTTGGAAAGTGGCTTCGCCAAGATTACTGAACAGTTGCAAGCCTTGACTGCTGCCATGACAAATATGGCTGTGCCCCGTGCTGGGGAAAATTCTGAGAATGTAAGGCGCGAGAAGCCTCCGAATGGGTTGGGGGATGATATCCCCGCTTTTGATGATGATAATGCAGAGTATGCAACAGACAGAGTGATTGGGTCTCAGGCCGAGATACAGAAACTCAGGGATCAGGTTGAATCCGTTACCCGCAAGATGAGGGGTAAGAATGAAGATTTGCTAGACTATGAGACAATGAAGTTTGAGGAGCAGTTGCCAGCGCAGTTTAAGATGCCGGATTTGGCTAAGTTCAATGGGAATGGAGATCCGAGGGTGCATCTCCGTCAGTATGTGTCTGTTATGAGTTCAGTTGGCCTGTCTCAGCGCCAAGTCCAAAAGATGTTTGGGATGTCACTCGAGGGGGCACCTGTGGTTTGGTATCATAGCCTTGAGAAGAAGGTTAAGGAAGATTGGAAGGAACTAGCTGATGCTTTTCTGAAGCAGTATGTTACAGACTTGGAGATTGATTTGTCACTCCGAGATTTGGAGAACACTAAGCAGAAGCCGGAGGAGAGCTTCAAAGAGTATGTGGACCGCTGGAGGAGCCAGCTTCTGAAGATGCAGACCCGGCCCTCAGAAAAGGACCAGATCAAAATGATCATCAAGGGCACCAAGCCCTCTATTTATGGCAAACTGAGGAGAATGACCTCCATGATTGCAGACTTTCGGCAGTTGAGGGAAACTGTCATGGATATTGAGGAAGAAGAGGCCGAGAATAGAAAATTCTATGGTCTAAACAGGAAGCCCATTGGGGGACATTCAGGGACTATGCCTGCTACTGCTGAAGTCACTGCCATTAAGAACAGACGATTTTCTAACCTTGGTAAGCCTCTTTCAAAGGTATTCGAAAAGCTGAAGGCACATGGACTCTTAAAACCTTTGGAACCTAGGCCCATTCCAAATCCTGTGCCACCTCACATGAACTTAAACTTATACTGTCACTTCCACCAAGAAAAAGGCCATGACACCGACAACTGCGCCCGCCTCAGGCATGAAATCCAAAACCTCATCGATGCCCATACAATACCCGACCCAGAAAAAGAACAACCCAACGCACACAGAAATCCCCTGCCCAACTACATGATCAACTCTGGCCTACCCGAAACCCTTGTCCTCCAAACTCTCAACCACTCAGCTTCATAGGAATAAGGGATAACAATGGTGAAGAACCATGGGCTGAAGAAGAAGGCACTGTTGTTTCTCCTAGTTTATCTTGCACTTTTAATAAAGACATTGATTTTGTTCGAACGTTTCCTCAACATTAATAAAGGCGATCATTTCATTTATCTGCCTAAGACTATTACTTTCAAACTTGCAACATGAGTGTGTTCAATCTTGGTAATATGATACTCAGAACACGGGGAATCCTCGAATAAACAAGCAGGGGGGCAGTGAGAGCATCAGACTTGGAAGGGAATTAGTTCACCAAGCCGATCAGCGTAGACAGATTAAAGCGGTGGCTTGCCTGAGGAAAGGAAGACTGAGCAGTCACCAAGAGAATTGGCAGAAGACCTAACCCGACGGGATAGGAACATTCATGCATGCATACACGTAACACATTTTGTATCCTTTTGTGTTTGTTTTGTGTTCACAGGTTTTAAAGAATAAGAAAAGCGGCAAAGAACAAGCTAATCAGAAACGGTAAAAAGCACAGTATCAGATTCGGGTAATGATTAGCCAGGGCGAGGCCCATATCAGTATCAGTCTGGGGGCGAGGCCCATATCAGTATCATTCAGGAAGAAAGCCCACATTCAGTACAGTTCGGGACAAAGCCCACAGTTAACACAGTCAGGAACAAAGCCCAGGGGAAGAAGCCTCATATCAGTATAAGTTTGAGAACAAAGCTCAAGGGGAAGAAAGCCTCATCAGTACAGTTCGGGAAGAAGCGAAGCCCGGAAGATAGCCTCATATCAGAAAGTAAGTCAAGGGGAAGAAAGCCTCATATCAGTATAAGTTTGAGAACAAAGCTCAAGGGGAAGAAAGCCTCATATCAGTATAAGTTTGAGAACAAAGCTCAAGGGGAAGAAAGCCTCATGTCAGTACAGTTCGGAACGAAGCCCAGGGGAATAAGCCTCATATCAGTATAAGTTTGAGAACAAAGCTCAAGGGGAAGAAAGCCTCATGTCAGTACAGTTCGGGAACGAAGCCCAGGGGAATAAAGCCTCATATCAACACAGTTCGGGAACAAAGCCCAGGGGGAGAAAGCCTCATATCAGTATAAGTTTGAGAACAAAGCTCAAGGGGAAGAAAGCCTCATATCAGTATAAGTTTGAGACAAAGCTCAAGGGGAAGAAAGCCTCATGTCAGTACAGTTCGGGAACGAAGCCCAGGGGAATAAAGCCTCATATCAACACAGTTCGAGAACAAAGCCCAGGGGAAGAAAGCCTCATATCAGTATAAGTTTGAGAACAAAGCCCAAGAGGAAGAAAGCCTCATATCAGTATAAGTTTGAGAAAAAAGCTCAAGGGGAAGAAAGCCTCATGTCAGTACAGTTCGGGAATAAAGCTCGGGAGGAATAAAGCCTCATCTCAACAGTTCGGGAATAAAGCTCGGGAGGAATAAAGCCTCATCTCAACACAGTTCGAGAACAAAGCTCGGGGAATAAAGCCTCATCTCAACAGTTCGGGAATAAAGCTCGGGAGGAATAAAGCCTCATCTCAACAGTTCGGGAATAAAGCTCGGGAGGAATAAAGCCTCATCTCAACACAGTTCGAGAATGAACAGCGGGAATGGCAATCCAAGAATGAGCAGTTCAAGAATGAACAAGCTGGGAATAACACTCCGAGAATAAGATATAGTCCGAGAATGGACAGCTCGGGAATGAGCACGCGGGAATGGCACTCCGGGAATGGAGATCGGTTCGGGAATGGACCACAACACGGTGACAGTTCGGGAAGGGACCACAACACGTGACAGTCGGGAATGGACTTCATCACATCATTCACAGCAACACTCTAAAAATAGAGCACGGTTCGGGAATGAACCAGGGTCGCAGCACCTCACCACCCAATCAACTCAACACATGGTAAGTCAAGTGGCAGCTGGCGAGCCAGGTAAGTAGAAATGCATTGCATAACTTTGATAGGATTGTCACTGTTGCACATTACACAAGTCCCATCAAAGTGGGGGCGACTGTAGGCACTGCATTTTTACACATAAGTCCCTATGATGAGTCTCATTTTGGAGACACTACCTTTTAAGTCACGGAGGTCACGGGAAACGGACATCGGAAGGGAAATTCAGAATAAACAAGGTTCACTGTTTTCGTTCGTGCTGCGTTCGTGTTTACGTTCGAACGTCAAACGGATTGCGGGCGTTCGTGCCGCGTTCGAGGAAGCGTTCGAACGGTGTCGGTAATTCTGGTTTTGCTGCTAGCCTCACATCCAGCCCATTTAGCCCCCCAAAGCCCATAAAACACATCCCAATTTAAATAAATAAATATTAATTAAAACATTAACTAAATAATATAATAATTAAATAATTAAATGATTAAATAAAACATATACCAAACATAAAATAAACAATTACCAACTTAAACTAAAATCATGCCTAAATTAAACAAATCACACACTAAATCAAAATATAATCATGCCTAATTAAAATCAATCAACCAATTATATTCCCATCTAATAAGATTATTCCCAAACTTAAAATATTGTATTCCTAATCCAAGCCAATCAAATATTCAACCTTCCCTATCTAGCCAAGATTTGTCCCCCCTCAATCTCTTGACTTCCCTTAACCAACCAAATCAAATCCCTTTCCTTGTCAAACCTAACCCTTTGCCTATAAAAAGAACCCTTCACCAACCTTCTCAACCTTAGCTAGTCCCTATCCTAACTCATACACAACACACATAAAAATTACAGAAGAAACACACCCAAACAAAAAGAAGCAAAAGATAAAGAGGAGACGGCAGCGAAGCACAAGGAAACAGTAGCAAAACGGACTCAAAACAGTAAAGACAACGAACGAGAACAGTGAACCAGTGAACCGGGAGAGAGTTGGGCATCCACCCTTCCGACGATCGTGTACCGTACATCCGAGAGGTGATTTAAAAGGTTAGACCTGAGGGTACCTTTTCATTAGTTTATATTCATTGTTTATTGAATTCTATTCGCATGAGAGTCGTCTATGAATGCATGTTGTGGTCTTTGAGTAGATAAATATGCATGAATTATGAGATGTAATATGTTGTGGGTATTGGATGAATGAGAGATGTGTCAACTCTCGCGGTATATCGGATGGAAACCCGGACATAAATTTCATAGCCGATTCCGAATGGACGGTAATATGATCTGTACTCGGGCCACAACTCCACGTACCACTTGAGTAAACGGCACATTCTCTTGTTTTGTGTTGCTTTCATTTATTTATTCCTCGTCATTTAAATTATGTATGTCGTTAGTTATGCATGATTCAACCAAGCGCATGGGCTTAGTGAGTTAGTCCAAAGGTCCTCCATTTAGGAGATAAAGAGCCGAAAAGGCCACCTTCGTGACACTACTTCGCCGCGCCGGTTGATGTATGTTCGGTTGGACGCGAGATACGTTCAATCGAGCATACTTAGTTTGATATTTTATCTTTATTTTCGTATGTATAAGTCAATCGAGCGCATGGGCTTAGTAAGTGTGATGTGAGATCCCCTATGGGGAGGGGCTAAAAGCCCCCTTTTCCACAATGCTTTGCCGCGCCGGTTGACGTGTGTTCAGATTGGATGTAAGATGTGTTCAATCGGGCATACTTGGTTGATATGATTGGTTCTATCTTGTATGTGTGATGTGACGCGCATGGGCTTAGCATGTTGGTCTAAAGGTCCTCTATTTGAGATATCAGAGCCCCAAAAGGTCACCTTTACGGCAGTGCTTCGCCGCGCCCTTTTATTTTCTGTTTATGTATTGCATCCTATTTCATGCATCAGGTCCGTGTCCGTTCGAACGCGTTCACGAACGCAACTCAAACGCGCATGTGTTTTTGCCTTATTATGTGTCAGGTCTCGTATCCGTTCGAACGCGTTAACAAACGCCATACGAACGTGAGCTTTCTGTCTCATTTCCGTTCGAACGCGTTTACGAACGCTACTCGAACGTGAGCATTCTGTTTCATTTCCGTTCGAATGCGTTTACGAACGCTACTCGAACGTGTGAGCATTCTGTTTCATTTCCGTTCGAACGCGTTACGAACGCTACTCGAACGTGAGCATTCTGTTTCATTTCCGTTCGAACGCGTTTACGAACGCTACTCGAACGTGAGCATTCTGTTTCATTTCCGTTCGAACGCGTTTACGAACGCTACACGAACGCGCGCACACTGAACTGAGTCTTTTTCATTAGATTTCATGCATATTTTCCTAGTAGCTATCTCCACATGTATAAATGCAAATATGTTGATGTATTACAATTCATATGCTTGTGTCATGATAACATTTGAGTATTATTTCTTGCGGTATATCGGATGGAAACCCAGACGTAAATTCCGTAGCCGATTCTGAATGGACGGTAGTGCGGTCTGTACTTGGGCTACAATTCCACGTACCACTTGAAAAGTGCCCATATGTGTGCTTGTATGCTTACCATGTGTGCTTGTATGGTTAATACGTGCTTTGTGTTTTTTTCTGAATGTGATATGCAAGTAAAGTTGTATGCCAGTTGCTATCTTGATATATGTTTAGCATGCAAATTTAAATGTAAGATATATGTGAAATGCGTACATGAGTTTTATTTTACACATGAGAATTTAGAAGCATGATACTATTGGAAATAAGTGTTACTTAAGCTTAGTTAAATTATTGCATGAATCTTTTCATTACAAGTGACATAAGTAAGGGACCATTCCGAACCCAACGGTTTGAGGTCTTCCCTTGCGAGGGGTGAGTGCGGCCTTAAATCTTGTCCCGGTTCACACCGGGTGGCGACTCCATGTTATGTAATCCTTCCCAACTAGGCCGCGAGCCTAGGAACGGCGTCGCTCAGTTTCTGTGTCCCACATGGATACTATGACAAATTTGATCCTATTCAAATGATGTCTACGAATCTAGTTTATTAGGCAAATGCCTAAAACACCTTTTACTTGGTAAAAGTACAAGTGTCATCGATCTGTTAGCCCTCGTTCATAGTGACGTAAGTGGGCCCATATCTAGCTAGGCTAGAGGTGGATATGAATACTTCGTAACCTTTACGGATGTGGCATCAGGTTATGGTTATGTGTTTCATTTGAAACATAAATCGGAAACTTTTGATAAATTCAAAGAGTTTCGACACGAAGTAGACAAACAGATCGGCTAAAGTATAAAACCGTCACAGTTAGACCATGGTGGAAAATACTTAAACAATAAGTTTCTCTATTATTTGAAAGAATATAGTATTCTTTCATAGTGGACTCCTCCCGGAACACCTCAATTGAGCGGTGTATCCGAACGGAGAAACTAAATTTTGTTAGACATAATAAGATTAATTATGAGTCGCTCTGAGCTACCATTTCCTTCAAGGCATAGGCATTAAATAGTGCAAAACTTATTTTGAATAAGGTTCCATAAAAATCTGTTTGACAGACTTCATATTAGATATGAACATGAAAGAAATCAGGTTTTCTCATTCCTGAAGATTTGGGAATGCTGGGCATATGTTTGGATGATACCAAACTAGAACCCAAAATCGGATAAGTGCCTAATTTATGGGTTATCCTAGGGAAACCAAAGTATAGGTTTTCCCAAAAGGAATACCTATATGCAGTGGTAAGTGGGAGGAAAGTAAAACTCGATGAAAAACAGAGTAATATTATTCCAGGCACCGATTCCTTAATGGAACAGAAACAGTTCATCAAGGATGAAACTGTACCAATAATCTTCGAATACACAAGAACCGCGTAAGTCGGAGAGAGTCAGAAAACAACCTGGGAGGTATGGGTTTCTGATCTCACCTCATGAATATGTCAATCTTATTGAGGAATACGAACTGACTACGTATGAGGAAGTGATACAAGGTATCGACTCCCTATTATGGCAAAGTACCGTAATGTCCGAAATGGATTCCATGTAAACCAACTAAGTTTGGACACTGGTTGATGTACCGGAAGGCGTTGTGCCTATTGGTACTATATGAGTCTTCAAGGAAGATATACATGAATGGAAACATACAACGTACTAAGTTAGGCTTGTAGCGAAAAGGTATCGTTATCAACATTGTGTCGATTACGACGAAACCTTTTACACGTTGCCATGGTTAAATCCATTTGGATAATGCTTGCTAAAGCTGCATGTTTCATTTATGAAATGTGGCAGCTGAACGTCAAAATTGATTTCCTTAAACGGAAACCTTTTGGAGGATGTTTACAACATCCTGACGGTTTTGTTGTACCAAAACAAGCAAACAAGGTTTTCAAGTTATTTGATCCATTTATGGATTGAAGCAAGCATTGCGTTCTTGGAACCAGCGTTTTGATGTAATCATAATGGTATATGATTTAATTCAAAACGAAAATAATTCCTGTGTAAATAAGAAGGTTAGTGGGAGCGCACTGACAGTGATGGTCCTATAAAATGATGACATATCATTTCTTGGAAATGACATTCCCATAAGACAATCGGTGAAAGCTAGGCTTTCATGAAAATTCTCCGTAGAATTCTTGGGAGAAACAACCTTTATTCTAGGAATAAAGATCTACTGGGATAGATCTAAAAGTTGTTGGCACTCTCCGAGAACTCGTACATTGAAATAAATGTACGCGACCTGGTGTCTCATACGCTTTGAGCATATGGAGTCACAATTAGGCCAATCCAAATGATAGTCACTGGATTGATGTTAAGAACATCCTTAAGTATCTTAGATGAACTAAGGATGCTTTCTTTGTTGGTTTTATTCTAGGTCCCAAGATCATCAAACAAGCATGAATAATAAGTGTGAATACATCAAAGGAGATAACGGAATACTCACATCGATCGGTTGTGACGATTTGAAGAAGAACAAAGTGATTTTCTCCTTCAAAGTGGCGCTAATAGCAGTGCAGTCCACTGCTCACTGTTTTCAGTTTTGGTCCATGAATTTGAGCCTCGATCTTGCGTCAAACGATTCCCGGCTCGTGGGTGAGTTTCCCTAACACCTTCGTATACCTCTTAGGAGTGTGCTAGCACTTGGATTTTGCCTCAAAACCCTCAAAAATGCATCATCATTTTCGGCCAACCTTGGAGTTCACTGCCTTGGGCGTGAACTTGAGAGTGGAAAGAGAGATGGAGAAATGGTTTTAGGTTAAGGGGAAAAGGTGTCAAACATTTCACTTATATATTTTCCAAAAATACTAAAGCATTTACCATTTATTTTATGCTTTCAAAAACAATAAAACAAATGTAATAATGTTTATTTAATCCTTTTACCCTTGGTAAAAGGTGAAAAGGAAAAGGCTTTCACTTTTCCAAAAAGTTAAAAGTCTTTTCCCCCCAAAATTTCCCTCAAAATCTTAAAGGTCAAAGTCAATGAGTCAAAGTTACTTTTCCAAAAAGTGATTTGACTTTTATGACTTGCGATGTGATTTGCGATGCGACTTGCGGCACGTGATTCAAAATCGACGTAACTTCGCAAACACATTCCGAGCTCGGTTTTGATAATTCTAAATTAACGATTTTTCTGATGCCTCGTTAATAAATCCAATTTACTAATCACGTCGCTCGAGAATTAATTCTAAATTAATTCAAGCGCCCGAATCAAAATATAATTTTAATTTCTAATCGAAATCCAATTTCGTTTAATATATCGAATATATATTATTTATCGATTAATTCCAAATTAATCGCTCTCTCTCTTTAATTTGATATTGTATCCTAGATAAAATATCTCCGCAATTAATCCCAGATTAATTTTCTCTCTCTTCTAATTAATCCAAGATTAATATATAATGCGAGTCATACGTCATCGGTGTATCATTGGGAAGCGACCCATGAGATCTCCGGATATGTTGGCAGTAAATTCGGTCGTCGGACTATCCGAACACGTAAGTACCAAGTATTACGTTTTACCGATTTTTAAGACAAGGTTGGCCTCTAGCAAAGCGTCATGCCTACCCAATTCTCCGGAAATATCCTTATAGGAATATGTGATCTATATCAGGCGTAGTATACGTAGTATTGCGTATTTCGATCCAGTATCGGATGATCACGTGCTAGACCTGGGGCTGGATATGTGTCTGCCCCGTACGAAGCACATGTCGGATGTCTGGTAACTAGTCTCTATAATCGGATATACATGACTGAGTCATAATATCCCGATAGCCGCGCAGCATATAAGAGCACTAATACCGTATCCTACTTGACCATCATATCCATATGACTGGAGTGACACTTCCGTCTTGACATCACACCCAATACACTACGATTCTCAATATACCCAGCATCGGTGTACACAGAACCTATTAAAGCCCTGGACGACCTCAACTAAAGTATATTGATTGTCGCAAGTATTAGCGGTGCAAGTCTCAGGTTAAGACCAAATACACCTACCCTGATTGCAGACTCCCACAGACACAAAGTCATACTACCAATGGGATTCTGCGGTGGTCTAATCCAGAGCGAAGCTGTTTCCCGTACCATCGGTGAAACACAACCTCCTATCACACTTGCATGAGTATCATATACCCAGATATACGAGAACTATGCCGTTATGTCTCACATAACACGCACAAGTGTAATACTAGTCTTTTACGCATCTATCGATGTCCAATCTCGACAATGCTCTGACTAGGGATGTTTAATGATTTATCCTTCTTTGATTGATACTGTCTCATATCATTCTCAATCTAGGAACAAATCATAAGGACCTCCTTTCATTTATATATCTAAGGTGATCTAATCACAAATGATAAGAGTGCAATCTTCTTTGTCACACAGTTAATTTGTACAACAACACTATGATCTGTACAAATAGTGACGCTATGGGTCATAACTGTCCAACAATCTCCCACTTGGCCTATAGCCAGTCACTCGAGTGTCTAACACCCGAACTATGTACGGTTGGCTCAAACTGCTGAGAAACTGCTTTCGTCAGTGGATTTATATGATTATCGTCTGACGCTAATTATTCGATCATCACATCACCATGATGTATGATCTGAACGAATCAGGTGAATAGTCGAAGTATGTATCCGGATCGTTGATGAGACCATTAATTCTTTAGCCTGTGCTGAAGCCCAGCTCAGCCGCTAACAGAACTATATCTAATCCAATTAGATTTATTTATTGACCCAGATGGCTTCTATTGCTGCCTCAGCTGCAGCAATAATCCGCATTTGTTATTTATTCGATAACAGTATCTTGCTTGGAAGATTTCCAGCTCACTGTACCGTTATTCAAACTGTATAGTACCGTTTGCGACTTTTAGTCGTTTTATCGGTTTGGAAACTTGCAGTAGTGATCCCAGTCACTTCAAGTTCTCCTTCTCCACAGATTAAGACAGCATCCTTAGATCTCTAAGATTCTAACGGATGTTCTTAACATCAATCCAGTGACTATCACTTGGATTGGCCTGATTGTGACTCCATATGCTCAAAGCGTACATTTTTAATGTACAATTTCCCAGAGAGTGTTAACAACTTAAATCTATCCTAGTAGATCTTTATTCCCAGAATAAAGGTTGTTTCTCCTGAGAATTCTACGGAGAATTTTTCTCTTGAAAGCCAAGCTTTCACCGATTATTTTATGGGAATATCATTTCCAAGAAATGAATATATTATATTATCATTATTTTAAGGACAGCCACTGTCTGTGCGCTCCCACTAACCCTCTCATATACACAAGAATCATTTTTTTTTGAATCAAATCATTGACTATCATGATTACATCAAAACGATAGTTCCAAGAACCTATTGCTTGCTTCAATCCAAACATGGATCGAACAACCCGCAAACCTAGTTTGCTGGTTTAGGTATGACAAAATCATCAGGATGTTATAAACATCCTCCAAAAGGTTTCCGTTTAAGGAAAGCGATTTTGATCTTTAACTGACACATTTCATAAATGAAACGTGCAGCTACAGCAAGCATTATCCAAATGGATTTACCGTGGCAATAGGTAAAAGGTTGAACCGTAATCAACACAATGTTGATAACGAATACCTTTCCGCTACAAGCCTAGCTTTGTACGTTGGTATGTTGCTTTCCATGTATGTCTTCCTTGAAGACTTATTCAGTACCTATAGGCACAATGCCTTATGGTACATCAACTAGTATTTTAACATAGTTGTTTTACATGGAATCCATTTCAGACTCATGGCACTTTGCCATAATAGGGAGTCGATACCTTGTATCACTTCCTCATACGTAGTTAGGTTTTCCTCAATAAGATTGACATCTTTATGAGGTGAGATCAAAACCCATACCCTAGGTTGTTTTCGACTCTCTCCGATCTACGCGGTTATTGTGTATACGAAGATTAATGGTATATGTTCATCCTTGATGAACAGTTTGTGTTCCATTAAGGACTTCATGCCTTGAACAGTATTACTCCGATTTCCATCGAGAGTTTTACTGTCCTCCCACTTACCACTGCATATCGGTATTCCTCTAAGGAAGACCGCATGGTGAGCAACAATTACAATTGTTCTCCAGTGAGTTGTATAAGTACTATACTTATGGTTTTCCCTAGGATAACCTACATTTGGCACTTATCCGATTTAGGTTTTAGTTTGGCATCATCCAAACATATGCCCAACATACCCAAATCTACAGGAATGCGAAACCCAGTTTCTTTCCCGTTGATATCCAATATGAATTCTGTCATATTGATTTTCATGGAACCTTATTCTAAATAAGTTTTGCACTGTTAATGCATATCCGTTGAAGGAAACGATAGCTCAGAGCGACTCATGATAAACCTTATCATGTCCAACAAAATTCGGTTTCTCCGTACGGACACACCGTCAAACTGACGTGTCTCGGGAGGAGTCCTCATTTGAAAGAATATTATACTCTTTCAAGTATTTGTGAAACTTATTGCTTAAGTATTTTCATCATGTTCATCACGTGATGTTTTAATACTTTAGCCGATCTGTTTGTCTACTTCGTGTTGAAACTTTAAAAGTTTCTGATTTGTGTTCTTCAAAAGTAACACATAACCATAACGTGATGCCACATCCGTATAGGTCACGAAATATTCATATCCACATCTAGCCTAGCTAGATATGGGCCCACTAACTTCACTATGAATAGGGCTTACAGATCGATGGCATTTATCACTATTACCAAGTAAATAGTATTTTAGGTTTTTACCTAACGAACTAGATTCGTAGACTTTATTTGAATAATCAAATCAGTCCTAGTACCCACTCTTCAAAAGTGTGGATATACGAGTATTGTTTATTGTGTCCTAGACAACAATGCCCCATTTAAGTCTTTTTTGATCAAATCAGTTAGAGCTATTTATTTGTCATATAATATGTTTGAGATTTATTTATATTCAAAATATAAATACTGTAATTCACATCTAATGTGTTTATCTCAATATCATCTTTATATAATGAAACACTTTAGTGTTCTAGAATATAAGGTTTATCCGCAACAGATTAAACACTGATAGAGAGATAATGTTTCTAGTCTAACTAGTTACATTATAACAGTTTCCTAATTTAAGTACATACCCGAAGGTAGTTCCTAAATTTAGGTATCTATGGTCGAAACAGCGACTTTCGTCCCGTTTCCGATTCGCAGATTAACCTCAGCTTGAAGTCAGTATCCTGCTCACAGCAGATTCTGAACATCAATACATATATTTTATGTTCCATACTAAGTATTTTAAAATCCAATTTTAATACTAGTAATGGACATAATTTTGACAAACATCCTTAAAGTCAGAGCCTTGCCCTTTCTTTAATTCCTTCGTGTCTGCCATATCCAAACGACAGTTACTTTGGGATATGTCCTTTATCTTCCCAGAAGATCATAATGATTTTGCCTTTACCCTTTTTCAATATTTCAGAACTCTTTGGCCAAGCCTTGGATTTCTAGAATATTGACGTAAAGTGCGCCTTGCGCTATTTTTCTAATTGCAAAGTTTGACTTTTATCTCCTTGAGATTACTCATTAATTCTCCAAGAATTATTAATTGCAAATATAATACTTTTAAATCTAAACATAGATTTATTACAAGTATATTGAATTAAGCACTAAAGTCATCATCACATAAATCTTCCAAAGATTATGCTCTACTAATTTGCTTAATTCTGGGCTTAGGCTTAACAAGTTATTTTATCAAATAAAGTAACTTATTATTTATTTCCAGGACTATCCTGAAATTATTCCCAATTTGAAAATTAAACCATTTAAACATTTTAATCCAAGATTATGTTTTAAATGTCCAATCTTTCAATATATATTGATTTTAATAGTCCAACTATTTAATCAATAATTAAGGTACTAGTAATTATAATGATTAAAATCAATTATATTGATTACTATAATCTAATTATAAAATCAACTATAATTGAATAGTTTGAATATATAGTCCAACTATTTAATAAAACACGATTTAAATATTAGTCTAACTGACATTTAAATCATAACGACGAATGATATTTGTTTGAGCGTGTATGACAAGTAATT
The DNA here is from genome assembly GCA_019454045.1 of Zanthoxylum bungeanum. Taxonomy (NCBI): domain Eukaryota; kingdom Viridiplantae; phylum Streptophyta; class Magnoliopsida; order Sapindales; family Rutaceae; genus Zanthoxylum; species Zanthoxylum bungeanum. The sequence continues at coordinate 101,694 of SKCR01030522.1, forward strand.
AAACGAGTATTGCAAATTCAATTCTTGCCTCCCACTATTTTTCGGCGAGCCTCTAACCCTCTGTCGAGTACTCGGGAAACCGCATTTCCTAGTGGGCTAGGATCCCGTTAAATAACACACAATCTTGATTTTGGCCAACAAATTGTATGATATTTAACTAGGTAGATCTCTAAGATCAATTGGATCCAATCCAATTCCTAGATCCAGTAGGCGGATATCCAAATCCTTAACATATATCTTATATATGCCAATACATCCAATGTATTGCCTAACCTTTTTCCTCTGAATCAACTAAGCCTTGGCTTTGGCACAACAAGCTTAATGATCCCAGTCAAGAGCGACCCATTGACCATGGAAAGCTTCGTAATCAATGTCGATGGACAAGAAGTGGTCTTGACTTTGGCCAACAAACCACAACTTGGACAAGACACCAATATAGAACAAAACTCTCGTGATTCAAACACATCTTCGACGGACAAAGGGCTTGACTTTGGCAACAACCCAATGCCAATCTCGGATCTTGAGTAAGAATCACTCAATGGAAGGAAAAACGCATGATATTGATGAGGGTTTTCCGAGTGCAAATTGGCTACCAATTTATTATCTTTGTTAAGGTCTCATCATCATACACCCTTAAACATGCATTCTAAATACATAATAAAGCGCATATGAAAATAAACAATAATGATATGCAGATGGATACTTAACACATTGATCCTAGATCAAATCTCTCTTTAACTCTCATGCTAGCACTTGTATCACTTCTACCTGTTACACTACACTTCTAAAGAAACCTCATATATATTGAGGGGAATAGATGAGAAGAGAATACAAATAGAATAGAGGTGATAAGGCTGGACACGCAGGTCCAATTTAATAAATCGAATTTATTACAACAATTTCAAAATTGCCCCCACCCGACTAATATCCATCCGACATATACTATTCATTCATCACAACCAAGTATTCACACAAGCATGTTATCAATCAATCTAATCAAATAATTAATCTGATAATTAGTGATCATCCAATGTTCAAACAACGATTTGATTTTGATCGAGTCAAACTCGTTTTGCAAATAAGTACTCAAAGTACGAATTCTCGAATTAAATTAAACTACATCATTAAATCCAATTTAATATGCATTCAATTCTAATTCGTTATTTAATTCTAAATTAAATATTACACTTTAATAATAAACCTTTTACGACTTAAATTCCAAATTTAATCGCAACGCGTCTCAAAGACCCATTAACGTCCAACGTCAATTCAATTAAAGTCCAATGGGCTTTTAATTGATTTCTTAAGGCGTGGACTTTTGGTCAACTCGGGTCAAACCGAATAACCAAAATCCAATCCGGGATTTACCCCATAAGCCCATAAATCAATCTTGGCCCATTAGGCCCAATTAAACTTTAAAGGTTCATTAAATCGCATTTGGGCTTTATGGAAGCGGTTTTGCGCCCAATTGGATCCAATCCAATTTGCCTAAACCTAACTTTGTACAACAAAGCCCAACAAGCCCAATGACAACTTTAAAAGCCAAAATCCAATTTCAAGGCCCAATTAATTAAATACAAAAATCCAATTTCACATTCAATTAACCTAAAGTGTATTACATGATTAATTACCCAACTTAACATTTCTAAAACATTAATTTTTTACAATTAATCATGCACAATTTCATTATCACATGCCCACACATTTAATGAAAAATCAAACCCATTTTCATGCTTCAAAGTCTTGGCAATTTGGGGATTTTATGTCCGATTCAAATTCAATCCAATCAATTACACAATCGACATTAAATCATATCCCAAATGATTTCCAATTCATCTAATGAACAAAAATCAAAATTCCAAGACAATTAGGACTTATCAAATTCGGCAACCATAAGCAAATTGGGGAAAAATGATCCAATCACATTTTCATGAAATCGATCCAATCAATCTTCAATTCAACCATATTTAAGCATACTTAATCATCCAATTTCATAAAATCATGCTCAAATTCAAAATACCCAATTTATCATTTTAGGCCAACTTTAATATTTGGGGAAAAATGTTTCAAACATTAATTCATGAAATTGATCTAATCAATATTCAATTAAACATGTATTAAGCATACTTAAACATCCAATTTATTTCAAATCATGCTCAAATACAAAATACCCAAATTTTAAGCCCTAAACTTTCATGCTTGAACCTAGGCTCTTGATGCCATTGTTGGTTTTATTCTAGGTCCCAAGATCATCAAACAAGCATGAATAATAAGTGTGAATACATCAAAGGAGATAGCGGAATACTCACATCGATCGGTTGTGACGATTTGAAGAAGAACAAAGTGATTTTCTCCTTCAAAGTGGCGCCAATAGCAGTGCAGTCCACTGCTCACTGTTTTCAGTTTTGGTCCATGAATTTGAGCCTCGAACTTGCGTCAAACGATTCCCCCGCTCGTGGGTGAGTTTCCCTAACACCTTCGTATACCTCTTAGGAGTGTGCTAGCACTTGGATTTTGCCACAAAACCCTCAAAAATGCATCATCATTTTCGGCCAACCTTGGGCAGTTCACTGCCTTGGGCGTGAACTTGAGAGTGGAAAGAGAGATGGAGAAATGGTTTTAGGTTAAGGGGAAAAGGTGTCAAACATTTCACTTATATTTTTCCAAAAATACTAAAGCATTTACCATTTATTTTATGCTTTCAAAAACAATAAAACAAATGTAATAATGTTTATTTAATCCTTTTACCATTGGTAAAAGGTGAAAAGGAAAAGGCTTTCACTTTTCCAAAAAGTTAAAAGTCTTTTCCCCCCAAAATTTCCCTCCAAATCTTAAAAGTCAATGTCAATGAGTCAAAGTTACTTTTCCAAAAAGTGATTTGACTTTTATGACTTGCGATGTGATTTGCGATGCGACTTGCGTCACGTGATTCAAAATCGACGTAACTTCGCAAACACATTCCGAGCTCGGTTTTGATAATTCTAAATTAACGATTTTTCTGATGCCTCGTTAATAAATCCAATTTACTAATCACGTCGCTCGAGAATTAATTCTAAATTAATTCAAGTGCCCGAATCAAAATATAATTTTAATTCCTAATCGAAATCCAATTTCGTTTAATATATCGAATAATATTATTTATCGATTAATTCCAAATAATCGCTCTCTCTCTCTTAATTTGATATTGTATCCTAGATAAAATATCTCCGCAATTAATCCCAGATTAATTTTCTCTCTCTTCTAATTAATCCAAGATTAATATATAATGCGAGTCATACGTCATCGGTGTATCATTGGGAAGCGACCCATGAGATCTCCGGATATGTTGGTAGTAAATTCGGTCGTCGGACTATCCGAACACGTAAGTACCAAGTATTACGTTTTACCGATTTACAAGACAATGTTGGCCTCTAGCAAAGCGTCATGCCTACCCAATTCTCCGGAAATATCCTTATAGGAATATGTGATCTATATCAGGCGTAGTATACGTAGTATTGCGTATTTCGATCCAGTATCGGATGATCACGTGCTAGACCTGGGGCTGGATATGTGTCTGCCCCGTACGAAGCACATGTCGGATGTCTGGTAACTAGTCTCTATAATCGGATATACATGACTGAGTCATAATATCCCGATAGCCGCGCATCATATAAGAGCACTAATACCGTATCCTACTTGACCATCATCTCCATATGACTGGAGTGACACTTCCGTCTTGACATCACACCCAATACACTACGATTCTCAATATACCCAGCATCGGCGTACACAGAACCTGTTAAAGCCCTGGACGACCTCAACTAAAGTATATTGATTGTCGCAAGTATTAGCGGTGCAAGTCTCAGGTTAAGACCAAATACACCTACCCTGATTGCAGACTCCCACAGACACAAAGTCATACTACCAATGGGATTCTGCGGTGGTCTAATCCAGAGCGAAGCTGTTTCCCGTATCATCGGTGAAACACAACCTCCTATCACACTTGCATGAGTATCATATACCCAGATATACGAGAACTATGCCGTTATGTCTCACATAACACGCACAAGTGTAATACTAGTCTTTTACGCATCTATCGATGTCCAATCTCGACAATGCTCTGACTATGGATGTTTAATGATTTATCCTTCGTTGATTGATACTGTCTCATATCATTCTCAATCTAGGAACAAATCATAATGACCTCCTATCATTTATATATCTAAGGTGATCTAATCACAAATGATAAGAGTGCAATCTCCTTTGTCACACAGTTAATTTGTACAACAACACTATGATCTGTACAAATAGTGACGCTATGGGTCATAACTGTCCAACATTCTTAAACTATGGAGAAGGAGAACTTGAAGTTACTGGGTTCACTGTTGCAAGTTTCCTAACCGACAAAAACGACTATAAGTCGTAATAAATGTACTATATAGTTTGAATAACGGAACAGTGAGCTAAAAATCTTCCAAACAAGATACTGTTACAGAATAAATAACAAAAGCGTAATATTGATGGAGCTGAGGCAGCAATAGAAGCAATTTGGATCATAATAATCCTAATCAGATTAGGTGTAGTTCTGTTAGCAGCTGAGCTAGGCTACAACACATGCTAAAGAATTAATGGTCTCATCAACGATCCAAATATATACTTCAACTATTCATCTGATTCGTTCGGATCATACATCGTGGCGATGTGATGATCGAATAAATCGCATCAGATGATAACTTTGCAAATCCACTGACGAAAGCAGTTTCTCAGCAGAAGTTTGAGCGAACCGTACATAGTTCAAGTGTAGGACACTTGAGTGATTGGCTATAGGCCAAGTGGGAGATTATTGGACAATTATGACCCATAGCATCACTATTTGTACAGAACATGGTGTTGTTGTACAAATTAACTATGTGACAAAGAAAATTGCTCTTTTATCATTTGTAATTAGATTACCGGGATATATAAATGATAAAAATCCATATGATTAGTTCCAGATTGATAAGATATGAGACAATATCAATCCATGAAGGTTTAATCATTAAAATATCCATAGTCGGAGTATTATCGAAATTGGACATCGATAATGCGGAATAGACTAGTATTGCACTTGTGCGCGTTGTGGGAGCATAACGACATAATTCTCATATATTTGGGTATTGGATACTCATGCAAGTGTAATAGGAGGTTATGTTTACCGATGGTACGGAAACAACTTCGCTCTGGATAAACCCCTCGAAATTCCATTGGTAGTATGACTATGTGTCTATGGAAGTCCGAATCAGGGTAGATGTATTTGGTCTTAACCTGAGACTTGCACCGCTGAGACTTGCACCGCTAATACTTGCGACAATCAATATACTTTGGTTTTGGTCATCCAGGGCTTTAACCGGTTCTGTGTACGCCTCTTCTGGGTATATTGAAAATCGTAGTGTATTGGGTGTGATGTCAAGATGGAAGTATCACTTCAGTCATATGGAGATGATGGTCACGTAGGATACGAAACTGGTGCTCTTATATGCTGCAGCTATCAGGATAATATGACTAGGTCATGCTTATCCGATTATAGAGACTAGTTACCAGAGATCCGATATGTGCTTCGTACGGGGCAGACACAATTCCAGCCCCAGGCTTAGCATGTGACATCCGATACTGGATTGCAATACGCAATACTACGTATACTACGCCTGATATAAATTACATATTCATTTAAGAATATTTCTGGAGAATTGGGTAGGCACGGTGCTTTGCTAGAAGCCAACCATGTCTTGTAAATCGGTAAAAACGTAGTATTAGGTACGTACGTGTTCAGATAGTCCGACGACCGGATTTACTACCAACATATCCGGGGATCTCATGGGTCGCTTCCTGAAGATTCACCGATGACGTATGACTCGAACATAATTAATCTGGGATTAATTAATAGAGAGATAAAATTAATCTATGATTAATTACAGAGATATTTTATCTGGGATAAAATATTATTTAAAGATAGAGAACAATTAATTTGGAATTAATCGATAAATTAATATATTCGATATATTAAACGAAATTAGATTTCGACGCGGAATTAAAATTAGATTTTAATTCGGGCGAATGAGTTAATTTAGAATTAATTCGCTAGTGACGTAAATAGTAATTTTGCTAGGCATAATTATTTAATTAAATTTGATTTAATTACGTCGCAACGGAAAATTCGTTAATTCGAAATTAGCGAACCCGAGCCCGAGAGTGTTTGCGGGACCACTCACATTTAGAATCAAGTGGGGCTCACAAGTCACATCACACGTCACATCACTAGTCAACTTTATCACTTTAATGTGATGGACGTTGGTGGTTGGTGATAGTGTGTTAAACATACAAGTGTGATGGTTGAAAGACATATATCATTTTTGATACATTTGGTATATGACTTTTCATTTTAGTAATTAGATTACACAACCAACACAACACTTCCTCTCTCACTCTTCCTCAAACTCACGGCAATGGTGCAGTTTTTTCTCTCTTGGGCGTGAAGCTAGGCTTCATTTTCTTCATGATTTTGTTGCAAAATCTCAAGAGCTAGGACTCAAAGGGGTCTTACAAAGTGATAGGGAAACCAACTCTTGAGCATGAAATCCACAATCAAAGCTTGGAGCTTGGAGGACATCCATGAAGGAGCATAACTGAATCCAAGGAGCACAAACAAAGGGCAATGCCGAGAGCCTCAAGGAGGATTTTTGTGTTTCATCGCATCGTAAATCCGATCAAAATGAGTATTTCCGCAACTTTACTTTGATATATTCACATGTTTTCATTGCTTAATTGATCTTGGGAAGACTTAGAAAACCCAACATCATGCCTATGGTAAAATATGCTCTGTCAAATCAGAAGGCCAGAAGAAAAGACGTGGGCACATATCAGACACAAGCACTTGTCACGGAAAATCGAGGGTAAAGGGAGAGGTAGAAGCAAAAGTAGAGGCAAATCCACATACGGAAGAAATCTTACTTACAATTGATACTATTGTGGCATAAAATGTCACTTAAAGACAAATTTCTGAAAGCTACAACGAGAGTAGACTCAAGGCAATTCCCAGCCAAAGAATAATGATGCGGAGACACCAGTAGTTGTCTCATGAGATGTATTAATAATAAAACATAAAATAAACTATAATTAAAATTAAATACTTAACAATAGAGCTGAATTAATGATGTTCAAAGTACATTTTCATGCATTTATTACCAGTTCCGCACCTATAGAAGAGCCATAGGAGGAAGAAGACGATAGACGAACCCCAAAATCATCTAGTAACAGCTCTAGTTTGGGGAAAGTGATTTAGGGTGGTATTCGAAAATGAGATGTAGGGCTCCCAGTAGTGGAAGATATCATACTCAAAGAGGCAAATACGAGGAAGCCCTCAGTCGAGGGCAGAAGAACACTGAAATTCAAATGAGGGATTGATTTCAGAAGAAGATGAGAAAATGATAGGAGAGAAGGCGAGGAATGGCTCGGGGTGACCAAGATATAGAGATGACATCCCCTTTCACCCAGGAAATATTGGGAGTGGAGTTACTAAAGAGGTTCATCATGCCAATGATGGACATCTATAAGGGTAACACAGACCCCAAGTCTCATGTTGAAAAAATTATTTTACTAATGGAGATTCAGAGCATGATAAGCGAGGTGATCTGCAAGGTATTCTCATTGACTTTGGGGGGATCAACAAGCTTGTGGTTCATCTGACTCCAGAGAGCATTATCAGTTTTTCGCAGCTAAAGAAGTCATTCGTGCTCCATTTTAAAGGAGCATGTTCACCAAGGAAGACGCTCAGATCATTAAGGACAATGAAACAACATGATGACGAGCCACTAAAGAGCTTTATCGACAGATATCACAGTCTAGTATTGGAGGTCAGGGCTTACGAGTCCCCGGAGACAGTCGAAAAGATTTAAATGAGCCTTGATGTTGGGAGATTATAGTCTCATCTTAAGATCAAGGAAAGAATACACTACGGCCCTGGAGCAGGCGACGAGGTTTATACTATTGAAGGAAGAAAAAAAGCCCGATGGAGTGCTGCTCGAGTAAAAAAAGAATTAAGGCACAAGAATCGTTGGGATCATAATAGTGGATGGAAAGGGCCAGGCCCGAGAACGAGAGTTTAAGACAATCACTCAGGGCAACCTCGAACCTGAGAGAAGGTCTCCGATAAAAGTTACACATGTTTCGGGGGGTACTGCGTACATTGCCCTCAACAGACATTTGGCACAAATAGCTCGAGAGATACATGATAAGGGCCTGTTGTCTGAGTCCGACCCGAGGCGATTTCTAATGGATAAGAGGAATGATGCGGTGTATTGAGCACACCATAATGTAAATGGGCATATTATAAAGAATTGTATGGATCTCCGAGAACAAATCGAGGACTTGGTGAGGAACAGCTACTTCAACGAGTATGTTGATCATGATGCCATGAGGAGAGGCAGCGTTGGTAACAAGGCTATCAGGTTGGGTGCCTATTATCTAGAGCAACTGGATGGCACTCGACTCAAGAAGCCATAGAATGCGAGAATGATGCAAAGGTATTTTCAGTAGAGTCTCTCTTAAAATGTCTCGTAAAGAGTTGTAAGATGGACGATAAATCACTAGAATACAAGAAGTGTTTTCCCATTTTTAAATAATTTACTCGCACCTTTACACGCTTGTTGTTAATTTAGATGAGAAAAAATTTGCGTGGTATTTTTTTTTGGAAATACTCGTTATTGGAATACAACAAGGGGTGCTAAATCAATGGGAAAAGCAAGAACCTTTGTGGCATGCCAATCCCCAATGTCATTATCAATCGCTCAGGTTGGAACGTAACAACCTAATAACTTGCACCTTTGAGACGAAACCGAAAGATATTGAAGACCTGCCTGGAATTTGGCGCCTCAGAGTAACCATAGCACGTTCAGCGGGAGGGCCAGCATGGCGTTTGGCGCCCCCAGGTAACCATATTACGTATGGATTGAAGTCACTGAAGACCTACATGACGTTTGGCGCCTCATGGTAACCATAACACGTTTGAAGGGAGGGCCATATCAGTTGAAATGCATGCTATCACACCAACAAAATGTGTAGCATTGGCCAAAAGGTTGAAGTGATGGGTTTCTGCTGACAGTAGCTAGTTGAGCCATGTATCAGTACCACTGTTTGATGAGTGTTTGGGGGAAAAGAAGCTTAGGGCAATGGTGATAGAGTGACATGAGTTGACGTCATGGGCGGTGGAATAATTGAGTTGGAAGCCTATATAAAGGAGTTAAAGTCTCAGATTCGGGGGTTAGTTGATTAGCAAATCTCGCATCTCACAACTTTAAAAAATCCAAGAGCCAATAGTCTAGTGATAGAGAGACAAAATAGGCCAGCACTTGACCACTTGAGTGAATTGTAACGAACATGTTGTAAGACCCGAGGTGCTAATTTACTCTCTGTAATCTCACTATCCCAATTATAACTCAGGTCGGTCTTGAACCTGAGCAAGTAATAAAATAACCCATTTATCTTGTAGACGTAGGTTGGAGACACTCTCCACTGAACCACGTAAATTTCGTGCATTTCTTATCTGCCTACTAAATTTGTCATCGGTTCCTTACAAACTAAATAAATTCACTACTGAGAGAGGTTTATTCAAATGGTTAATTTCCCATATCGCTATTCGAACGAAAAACTGTCGTCAACACCTTATATTCTTATTTAACTATTATTGAATAATTATATATAAAGTCATTTAGCCTTAATTTCATTTCCTATGTGAGATAAAGAACTTTCCTTTTAACTTTCCAATTTCATGGATATACTTTGAGAGTTGACTTCTCATTCAGTCGAATATCGTTTTGAAAATATAAATATGTGATTTCAAATTACTTAAGAGGAGAATCTCACATTTTATTTTTATTAAGTGAATCTCATTCGGCAGGTTTTCCAACGTTTCCAAAAAAATGAGTCCCACTTAAATTTATATCACAAATAACATATCAAAAAACTATTTTTCCAACATTATTTTACACACTGTATCAATATTGTAATGACACCACTGGATAGAAATGCTACTTTGAATATTTGGTTTTCTGTGTTCCATTGCAAATTTGCAATAACTATTAACTTAGCATTGGCCTGTTTCTGACTTTATATTATGATGATGATGATTTTTCACAAGGCAAAGTGGAATAACTTTTTACCGTGGAAGCGTGGCACGACATGAAATTAGGGGTGACAAAACGAAACAACGAATAGAATTTAGTATTCGTTTAATAAATGTGTAAGGAACCTAGGACACCACTTATCTCCACATTGATATGATATTGTCCACTTTGGGCCTAAGCCCTCATGGATTTGCTCTTGGGTTATACCCAAAAGGCCTCATACCAATGAAGATACATGTCCATCCTTATATGCCCATGATCTTCCCCATTTCTAACTAATGTGGGACTTTGAGACTTTGTTTGCACACCCAACAATCCTCCCCTCGAACAAAGGACCACAAAGGACCACCGAGCCTCCCCTCAAACGATCATCCATCCGTCCACTCTAGCCCAGGCCAACTCATCTTCACCGTGTTGGGATTAGGACACGTCCATGAAGACCGGAGCACACGCCTATCTAACCGAACACATTCACGGATCACGATCGGGGCTCACCACCTTTTTGTTCGGTATTCCGAGGATTCATCCACATGGCTAACTACGGGGCATGGCTCTGATACCACTTGTAAGGAACCTAGGACACCATTTATCTCCACATGGTATGATATTGTCCACTTTGGGCCTAAGCCCTCATGGATTTGCTCTTGGGTATACCCTAAAGGCCTCATACCAATGAAGATACATGTCCATCATTATATGCCCATGATCTTCCCCATTTCTAACCAATGTGGGACTTTGGGACTTTGTTTGCACACCCAACAAAATGAATATTCGAATTTGATTCGTTTACATAAAATTAAACGAATCGAATTTAGTATTCGTTTAATAAATGAATATTCGTATTCGATTCATTATTCGTTTAATTAAAATTAAATACAAAATATCAGTTAGAATTTAGGGTATAAGTAGTTAATTACTAATATAACATTCCTGTTAAATACATTTGTTCAAAAACTTTAAGAGTAATTTTGTAATATAACTAAACCGATAATAAACGAATTGAATTTGAATTCGATTTGTTTATGATTCGTTTAATAAACGAATTCTAAACGAATAAATGAATTGATAATCTCAATAAACGAATCGAATCGAATTGACCCATTTATTAAACGAATTCATTTTTCCAAACTCATATTCGCTTAAAAGCGAATCGAATCAAACGAATAAACGAATCATAACCCAAATTGCCACCCCTACATGAAACAGCCTCGAACAATAACCTAGCGTGGGCCCAAAGCTAGCCCTTAACGAGTAACGACACGACAACATGAGCATATCTTCAACTTTTTTGCTTTGACCCTCAAGCTACTACTCCATTCTGGTCTCGTCACGTATATGTATTTATATGTCTAATCTCACTACAATACAAAGTGTTGTTACCCGTTTTTCACAACTTTTTTCTCACAAGTTCTTCAAGTTTCGCAAGCACTCGCTTTGACGCAACTGTTCAATTTTCATCAGGGTCAAGTGTTCTTATCTCAAAAGTATTTTACTTCAGAAAACTCAAAAGGTACAATCAATCACAACCCTGTAATTTTCTTATTATGTTCTTATGTAATTAGTTTTTTTTTTAATTCCATTTTTTTTTGGGCAGAAAAAATGCTAATCATTTGCTTATGAAATCCTGTAACTTTCAAAAGAGAACAAAAAATCATTAGAGTAATGCTTTTTGGTTCTGACTTTGTTGAAGTAATTAATTTTTTGATTTTATTTCTAGTACTTCTATAGATATTGATGGATAGGAAACAGCATATTGCTATATTTACAACTGCAAGCCTGCCTTGGTTGACTGGGACAGCAGTGAATCCTCTGTTCCGTGCTGCTTATCTTGCGAAACACGGGGAAGGAAGAGTTATTTTAGTGATTCCTTGGTTATCTTTGAAAGATCAAAAAAGGGTGTATCCCGGAAACATCAAATTTGCTTCACCTAGAGAGCAGGAAGCATATGTTCGTTGCTGGCTTGAGGAGAGAGCTGGGTTTAAATCTACTTTTGACATTCGATTCTATCCTGGAAAGGTAAAATTTACGCTGTGTATGATGAGGTAGAATGTGAATTTGGGTTAATCTGTGTTGATCATGGCATCACTTGTGGGGTGTTGCAGTTTTCTGTAGATAAAAAGAGCATTCTTGCTGTAGGAGACATATCGGAAACCATCCCTGATGAAGAGGCGGATATTGCTGTCCTCGAGGAGCCTGAGCATCTTACTTGGTTTCATCATGGGAAGAGATGGAAAACTAAATTCCGCCTTGTTGTAGGAATTGTACACACCAATTATCTGGAATATGTCAAGAGAGAGAATAATATACCATTGCAAGCATTTGTCCTTCAGTATATAAATAGCTGGCTTGTTCGTATCTATTGCCACAAGGTACGCTTTCTGATTCATTGTTTCATTTGTATCTTTGGATGGTTTTATGTTTATTGTTCTCTTTATTTAGAAGGATAGATCAATGGATTTTCAAATTGTTGGCTTATTTAAACTTACATTAAAGCTAACAAAAAATGTTGAATCTGCTTGAAAATTTGCTTCTCACCAGATAGCATAATGTTGTAATTGCAGGTAATTAGGCTATCTGCTGCCACACAGGAATATCCTAATTCCATCGTCTGCAATGTTCATGGAGTCAATCCCAAATTCCTTGAAATCGGCAAGAAAAAGATGGAGCAACAACAAAGTGGGAACCACGCGTTCATGAAGGGTGCCTACTACATTGGGAGGATGGTGTGGAGTAAAGGCTACCAGGAGCTGCTTGAACTTCTTGACGATCACCAGAATGAGCTAACGGGGCTTGAAGTGGATTTATATGGCAATGGGGAAGACTTCAATCAAATTCAAGATGCTGCTAAAAAGTTAAAATTAGTAGTTAGAGTCTTCCCTGGACGTGATCACGCTGACCCCATATTCCACGAGTAAGCTTCATTCATATGTCCAACTTTGATATCATTTCAACAGTTATAGCTCTAATCGAAATTACTTCCTCTTTGAGATTATCAAATCGGTTGTGATCAGGAATCAAATTTGACATTGTGTTTTTCTCTTTCAGTTACAAAGTGTTCCTGAATCCAAGCACAACAGATGTTGTTTGCACAGCCACAGCTGAAGCATTGGCCATGGGAAAAATTGTTGTCTGTGCCAACCACCCCTCAAATTACTTCTTCAAGCAATTCCCAAATTGCCGAACTTATGCTGACAGCAATGGCTTCGTTGAAGCCACACTCAAAGCACTCGCTGAAGAGCCTGCTCAACCAACCGATGCACAGAGGCATCAACTGTCATGGGAGTCTGCAACTGTACGGTTTCTTCAAGTTGCTGAGCTGGACCAGGCTGTTGTGAAGAAACCATCAAAAAGTCCTTCACAGAACTTTGCACCCAAGTCATTCGATTCGAAGAGAATCCTGGAGGAAGCTTTGGCGTATTTGCATCATGTAGCATCTGGATTTGAAACATCAAGAAGAGCATTGGGTGCAATTCCTGAAAGCTTGCAACCTGATGAAGAGCTGTGCAAGGAACTTGGATTGGTAACAGGACTGGGCAAAAACAACTGTAACCGAACAAACCAAAGTCTGTTGGGTTCGGTTTTGTTAATAATCGGCTCGTTGGTCGGTTTTATGTTTATAAGACCTACAAAACTGGAAATGTCTGTAAACACTCGCCTAGGTAACAAAAAGCAAGCAATATTAAGGCTCCATTTGGCTTAGCGCACATAAATATTAAGCAATTTTTAGTTTTTATAAGCAATATACAAGAATAGTTAATTTATGTTCTTATTTCCATGATATAATTTTTTTTTATTGTGATTGGTCTAATAATTTTCTCAGGAAATTTTGGGTGTTACACCATCCCACTGCCACTCATGTCCTGGAAACTTTCTTTGTTGAGGACATAAACCAACGGAGTAAATTCCAGGTATCATGATATTGGTGGGAGTAAGATTTTTGATCTCATGTGTTTGAGCAGCACTACAGATACACTTATCTTATATCCAATATATTTCAGCCTTATAATAAGGGATGTTAAAAATCCTCCCGATTCGTTACGTAAATAATTTTTTATATCTATTAGTTGGAGGGATCAGATACGAGTATTGACATATCTTTTCTAATACAGGTACAATCACTGTGTAAACGAGAACTTGTTCAGGATTTCACTGAGACCCAATACGAATAAAATTTTCATACATATTAATTGAATAAATAGAATGCGATATCATACTCAACTCGTTCTCATATTTAATCATCAACTCTAACCCAAAAAAAAAACATTATTCCCAGTTCCCACTTAGATATGATGAGAAATAAAATCACTGTGTGAACGAGAATTTACACGGAATTTCGCCGAGACCCAATACAAATAAAATTTTCATACATATTAATTGAACAAATTTTCATACATATTAATGCTATATCATATCCAATTAGTTCTCATATTTAATCATCAACTTTGTCCAAATTTTTTTTAAAAAAATGAAAAACAAAAACAAATAAATATCCTTCCCAGTTCCCACTATAATGAGAAATACTCTAAATTTGGAGAAAATCTTTGGTGCAACAGTGGTACCACGTCATTCATGCAACAAGTCAATCATCATTTGTCATGCGTGCTAAAAAGTCAAAAAATAACTAAAAAATAGGAAGAAAATTAAATATGTTATTTTTTAATTGATTGGTGGTACCACGTCATCCATATCAATGTTACATCAAAGATTTACTCCTCAATTTGAGACGGTATTTTCGAGGACTCGAATTCATGCTTTTTCGAGTTACATTGGGCTAAGAGCCCAAGTGGCCTAGAGCCGTCGTTAAATAGTGAGATTATTTAAGTGAGGTGTTGATGCGGAAATTTTTAAACATCAACGGTGGGAAAATCAAAGGAGTACATACAGCCGAGCAGCACAACATATAATATAACTAGGGTTTCTTTAGCCTTTAATTTCCTCTCTATATAATAAACACACCCCCTAACTTCTCCTTCACTCGACCTTCGCAGCCTTCCTCTTTCCTCTGTAAAAGCTAAAGGCATTTAGGGTTTAGATTCGATCTTTTCGTAGGGTTTCGACTAAATCTTCGTTTTAGATTCTAAATCAAAAACGTTTTTTTTTTTTTGAGTTGCATTTCATTCATATCATTCGATGATGCGGTGGCGAAATGATATCATGTGATGAGGAATTTAACTGCAACAAAATGATCGATTAGTATCTTGATTATTATGTATTTAAGTCTCTGATGATTTCATTTCGCCTCTACTATACAATTCTAAATTATTATCTTTAATTTATTGAAATCTAAGATTTTTTTTTCCAATTTTTTTGGTTCGAATTTAGGGTTTTCAATTTTCGATAATTTTCTCTGGAGACGTGATGATATATCTTTTGGTCCGTGTTTCTGAATTAACCGTGACCGATAATCTTTTACCAATTTCTGATCTCCCCAATTGGTGAGCGTAGTGAGTGAGTCAAATTAAAGTATTTGACGAATCTGGTTAATTCATATTGAATCCATATTGTAAATCCCCTAATAAATATTTTTTTGTATAGATCAAAACCTTAATTTTTGTTTGTTCGATAAACCCTAATTTCTTGTTTCGTTGTAAAATTTATGTCAAATATGTTTTTTGAATTTGTCCACTGCTGTGATGATTTTTGAATCAATTCACATGTCAGACTTCAGAGATTTTTTTTCAAAAAAATCAATGAGAATGACTACATAATTCTGAGCAGTTCCATTCTTTGTCGTCCATTCTTATAACCTGATATAGTACATTTAATTATCATTTATTTAATAAATTTTTAATATTTTAATACACTTATCAAGAAATATTATTGGATTGTCATATTATTATTAAAAGTTGGAAATAATAATGTATTTCTTGCAAGAAAACAGAGAGCCTTTTTATATAAATCATTTGTTCATTCCATTTCCAAATTGAAAGTGAGACTCATCCAGGAGAATTGGGAAAGAGAGGGAAGTTGCAATCAAATTGATTAACTACAAAATAGACTAAAATTTGTCTCTGTACAGCAGCAAGTTTTGAACCAAAAATTTGTTTAAACAGATGGTGGCACTTGTAATACGGCTTTAACTGACTGTCGAGTGCTGGGACTTGCTCAAAATTTCAGCTGCCTCTTTGGGGAATCTTTTGACTTCTCAAATAATGACTCGATTTTCTGGATATCAAGACAAGAAAGGCAAGTGAGCACGAAAGAAAGAGCCGGACACATTAATGGACATGTTAATGCAGAGCTAAAGCAATTTGAAGTCCTCAATTTTAACAATCAAATTGGTAGTTTTAAGTAAGCAAAGTTCTGTTTCTGTTTTGATTTTTCAGAAGGGAAAATGGAAGATGGTGGGATGTTGACTTTACGATAAGACACAGGATGCCTAAAAATGGAATAAAAAAAGGATTTGTGTTGGCTGAAATGAGAACAGTTTTACAAGAACTACATACCTTGACTGATTTATTAACTTCATTAAGTTTGTTTAGGATCAACTGCTCGGGTACCATGCCTCTCCGCTCCACAGAAGCTTGGTGTGGTGAACCCGCCATCTGAACAACATGGGCAATAACAAGAAGACATAAATCAGTTAATAAGTTCATCAACATGTAAGGCACAAAAACCAGGAAATAATGATAAATATTAGTAACTAAAACAGAGATGGAAGCAATCAAGCAAACTCCTAAAAGGCTAATGCTATGTTTTGCTTGACTCTAATCCTTGAGACGTTTCTCAAAAACCTGGGCTTCCAACAGATGAAGCAGGTGCTGACGCTTTGCCATCAAAATTGTTCTCCACAGATCATAGGAAAGATAATAATTAACTAACAGCATAACTACATTTATATCCAGGTTTCTGTTGGACATTCCTGGAATAGAATTATATTTTAAAATTTTAAACAGCCTGTAGATGGGTTTGATGTTCCAGTGCTTAGTAGGATTTTGAACAAGTTCCCGAGACCAGAATCTAAGAATTTAAACAGCCTGCCTTACCTTCCAACTTTTGGATGGCGATCTCAAAACAGCTGGTCCCTCTGTCAATGATGTCATTCGGGACATACTTCCCTCTTCAACAGTGAGAGCAGTTACTCTCCAGTTTTTACCAGCATCCTGTATGACCTTTGCAGCTTCTGTTATAATGACCTGAATGAAATGGGAAATCTTGTTTATGATGCAAAAACCATAATTGTATGTGTGGAAAGTGCCATCAGTTTTTATAATGTAAGAGATTAGACAAAGAGAAGAGACGTGATTTACCTTCCTCAGAAGACCAGGGTTAGCAACCCCTTGTACCTGTAGTTCATCAACAGGTGCAGCTTTTCCACATGCTATACTTTCAACCCTGAAGGTATGAATTCCATAAATCGACTGTAAGCAACCTATAAACATCAGAAAATGAAGAAGATAATTAGTCCTTCTCAAAGAAGCATATGCTAAACAACGTACTTCTAATTACCAAAAAAAGTTGGAACCAACACAAATTTAATCACAACTAATAGGAAGCTAATAAATGGATCCAAACCAATCTATAAAGCTAAACGACAACACGTCAAAAAAGCATATCAGAAGCCAGTTTGCGCTGTAAGTTCATACTGTAGCAGTGCAATTATTTTTTCCTACTCGAGCCAGCGGTGCATATTATACAGACAGTCCAAGTTGCAGTAACTTCATAAATGAGCCATTCACTTCCCTTTTCTAACTTATATGACTACAGAATAAAGGTAACAATACAACTATGTTTTCTGCTTTTGATTGTATCATATACAACTATTACATGTGTATATTATTGTTGCCTAACAGTTTCATGTGCTTATGCACGAGGACAGGCATCAATACCTTGTTCAATGATGACATCAATCACAAGAGAAAGAGGTACATGCTTCTCAATTATTGTCTTGCCCCAAAAAGGAATGAATGACGGCCTCGAAACCTTTACAAAAAATAATGTAACAGAAAAGTAAACAACAAATTTAACCCCAACAAAATTTTCTGTCTTCCTTATCAAATTTTATGTATTCACATACCTTGTAAACTATTTTGCTAGGTGTCACGTATAGTTTCCGCGATGAAATGTCCTTTCGAAGCACATATCTCCGAATTGGCAGATAAAGCAACATAAAAATGCCAACTCCCCATGCTAAAACCAACAGAAGTGATATTGAAAACCAAATAACAGTGTCATACTTTACGTTATTACTAGCATGTTCCTCAAATGAAGCTGCATACAGTATCTCTTCAGAACAATTGGCTGCTTCTTCGTTACCATCACCATAATTATCTTCTTCTACCTCCAGCTCGGAGTCAGAAAGCAGCTGATCCTTCGATGATCTAAGTTCCGATAACCCATCGGCGTGGCCCAACAACATTTCTTTACGCTCACAATCAATGGATATATTAATTAGAGATTTCAGAATCTACGAATTCGAAACGCAATCAGATGAATACGGAGCACAGATTAGTAATTTCAATACTTACCGGTTAATCCTTGTAGATGCTTTGATTGACTGATTGAGTTACGTTGATAATTATTGATTCATTTCTAGGGTTTCCTGTGAAATTTAGGGTTTAAATTTTAATTTATTTGTCTTTTCGGGGGGCTTCGTAAGTCGTAACTGAACTAACAGTCCACGTTCCAGTAAAATCAGTTCCATGATTATCATCATGTAGCTAATGATCTAACGGTCCATGATGTATGAGCATCGAGCAGGGACCCTAAATATTTACCGTCGCGGGTAAATTGATCCGAACCGTTAACTAAAAGCCCAATTCGTGAAAAGCGTGGGCTGCCAGGAAGAGTCTCGACCAATGACCTGGCGTGGGCCCAAATTGAATACGTTACGACATCGTATAGGCAGTTGAATAAAAAACGTTGGGACCAAACGTAAATTCCCTCGTCTGCTTAAAATTAACAAACAAACAAATCAAACCCCACATTTCCTTCAAGTTTCTCAGGTCGCTTTGACGCAACTTTTATGTTTGAAAAATCGAAAGGTACAATCAAACTAAGCGCTCTATTTCTCTGATTATGATCTTGTATTATTATTATTTTTTTTTTTGTGGGTTGAAAAATGGGGAATCATTTGCTGTTAAGATCATGTGAATTTTATATTAGCTTATATTATAGCTTGAAATAATACATGTAGTGGGTTACTTTTGGTTCTGGCTTTGATTGTTTATTCAAGTCATCAATTTTTTTTAATTCCTAAATTTTGCACAGGTATTATTAGGGTTGGGCTGATGATTGATTGATGGATAGGAAGCAGCATATTGCTATATTTACCACAGCTAGCCTTCCTTGGTTGACTGGGACAGCTGTGAATCCTCTATTCCGTGCCGCGTATCTTGCAAAAGATGGAGAAAGAAAAGTTACTTTGGTGATTCCTTGGTTATCTTTGAATCATCAAAAACTAGTATATCCCGGAGACATCACTTTTAATTCACCCAAAGAGCATGAGTCATATGTTCGACGGTGGCTTGAGGAAAGGACTGGGTTTACGTCCACTTTCGAATTACGTTTCTATCCTGGAAAGGTAGAACTTGATGTTTGTTATTCTCATTGTTTATTATTGTTTCTGAATAAAGGCTACGACAACAAGTGGTCGGTGATATGAATTTTGATGTTTGTTCATGGCATCACTTCTGTTGCAGTTTGCTGTTGATAAAAGGAGCATTCTTGCTGTAGGAGACATATCAGATGTCATCCCTGATGAAGAAGCGGATATTGCTGTCCTTGAGGAGCCTGAGCATCTTACATGGTTTCATCATGGGAAGAGATGGAAAACTAAATTCCGCTTTGTTGTAGGAATCGTACACACCAATTATCTAGAATATGTCAAGAGAGAGAAGAATGGACGATTGCAAGCATTTATTCTTAAATATGCAAATAGCTGGCTTGTTGATATTTATTGCCACAAGGTATGCTTTCTGATTTATTGTGTAATTTGTACATATAATTTTGCATCTTTGGATGGTCCAATGTTGATAATTTTCTTTCACTTCTCCAACTTAACAATTTTTTGCCTTAGTATGCTCTAATACGCTCAAATTAATTAGGCAAGTTGTTCACACTTGAATAAGACATTTATTATTTTCATATTTGGATGTTCAATGTTTTTTTTTTTTTTGCTATTAGTCCAACTAAGCAATTTTCAGCTTTTGAATACTATAATCAGCCCAAACTAATTATGCAAGTTGTTACCGCTTGAATTTGACATTTATTTCAAGGACTGACACTCATTATCAATGCATTTGAACCTTTATGTGTAATTAATTTCCTTATCAGGTCAGTCATGTTGATTCTTGAAAATTTTAGTCACATAATTTCCATGTGGAATTTGCTTTTTCTCATTTGTTTGGTCGTTGAAAAATTGCTTCTTACCAGATAGTATCATGTGATTGCAGGTAATTAGGTTATCTGCTGCCACACAGGAATATACTAATTCCATCATCTGCAATGTTCATGGAGTCAATCCTAAATTCCTTGAGATTGGCCAGAAAAAGAAGGACCAACAACAAAGTGGGAACCAGGCATTCACGAAGGGCGCCTACTACATCGGGAAGATGGTGTGGAGTAAAGGCTACAAAGAGCTGCTTGAACTTCTTGATGATCACGAACAGGAGCTAGAAGGGCTTGAGGTGGATTTATATGGCAGTGGGGAGGATTCTGATCAAATTCAAGAAACTGCTAAAAAATTAAAACTAGTAGTTAGAGTTTATCCTGGTCGTGATCATGCTGATCCCATTTTCCACGAGTAAGCTGCTTACCATATATGTCCAACCATGACAGCATTTCCACAGTTATAACTCTGATAAATCATCAAATGCAACAGTTATAAGATTGTTCTTTTTCTTTTTTCCCTTCTTTCAGTTATAAACTGTTCCTGAATCCAAGCACAACTGATGTTGTTTGCACAACCACAGCCGAAGCATTGGCCATGGGAAAAATTGTTGTATGTGCCAATCACACCTCTAATGACTTCTTCAAACAATTCCCAAATTGCCGAACGTACGATGACAACAATGGGTTCGTTGAAGCCACACTCAAAGCACTAGCTGAAGAGCCTGCTCAACCAACTGATGCACAGAGGCATCAACTGTCTTGGGAGTCTGCAACAGAACGGTTTTTGAGAGTTGCTGAGCTGGACCAGGCTGTTGTCAAGAAACCATCAAAAAGTCCTTCAAAGCACTTTGCATCCACATCATTAAATTTGAAGAGAAACATGGATGATGCTTCGGCATATGTTCATTATGTAGCATCTGGGTTTGAAACATCAAGAAGAGCATTTGGTGCAATTCCTGAGAGCTTGCAACCGGATGAAGAGTTATGCAAAGAACTTGGGTTGGTAAACCCTACGGCAAGCGAGGCTAAAAAAAATTGGTTCTAAGTAGAATTTTCTGCACCGAAAAATGTGAACTTGATCGAAAGCCTAGAAAGTGGATGGGTTCAATGACTTTTTTTCGTTCTTTAGTTTTAATTAAAGTTAGAAATTGCAAATAAACAATCTTTCTGCTTCACTGGGGGTGCATACGAGTGGTGGCTTTCCTCTTGGCCCCAACACAGAAAGCAGAAAGGGAAGGGACTGTGTACGCTGAATGCAAACCAAACTGGATTGTAAGCTCTGTATAGACATTCACAATTGTATTTGTATTTGTTCTTTACAGTGTTCCATATATTTGTCGATTTAGTATTCTGAAATATGTTGTTTATCTTTCATTCGATCTGAAAAAGAAATGAAGTGAAATCGGACACAGCAATTAAGTTAAAACATCAATGCCTGATGATCTTTCGAGGTCTCAGAGGCATGGCTAAGAAGATTCAGCCTTCTCTCTGTCTCTCTGTCGATTTGTCAAGTGAACAGCTTAACCAAATTTGATAGCTGCTGCCATTAGCAACGCATTCACCATCAGCTTGACAGTCCCGGCAACTGGCAATCTGTCTATTAAAAACAATTAACTGCAGACATTCCAGGTTTTATAGATCTCTGAACAGGTAATCTTGTAGAATAAAAGCAACAATGGGGGATTATGTACTGTTGAAGTTTATTAATTTATTTGTTGAAATATCTAATAACTTTATTAACACACATTTATTAATTAATAATATCATATAAATGATAAGTAATCAATTTGTCGAGACTATTTGTAGAATTATTGTGACAACATTTGTATTTCCTTTCTCATTTATTTACGCAATTACACTCAGTGAGCTCGTTAAGTAGAACAGGAATATAATCTTGTCAAGTATCATTCAGTGAACTAATCGCAACGTATGGATGAATTATAATTGCATAAAGAGAAAAAAAAAAAAAGAGACATAATTTAAGTTGTTCGGCAAAGTGCCGATCTATTTACAAGCCACTTTCTAACAGCTTTCATGTCAAGGGGTTGCCGTATATTATGTACAATGTCATGAACTATTTGTTTCAGCTCCCAGTAAACATGGTAGTTCTGTAAGAACTTTTGTACCTTAGCGCGGTAAAACAACATCGTTTTAAGACACAGCCGAAGTTTCCAAATCCTGTAATGTAACGGCTGGTTTTTCAACTTTCATTTTTCTCCTAGAAACCACCTGCATACCAAAGTAAATCCAAACCAGAACCCCCCACAAAACCAAAACTGCTGCTATCCTCATATGGCAATAAACAACTCAAAATGTAACTGTAACTTTGAAAGAATCAATTTCTGCATCATTGTTTTGCTGTGAACTTCCACGTTTTGCAAACTCACAGAAAATGCCAACACCTGGTTCCCCAGGAATCATTTCTCCTTCACTTCACTCTCCTTTTGAACCCTTGTTCTTATCACAAGTTCACTCACATACAGCTAAAGGTCTTGCGGGAGTCAGTTTCATTTTCTGCTAACAATGGCTGATCAACAGAACTCCGATGCTTTGCCTGATGGATGGATTGTTGTCAACAAAGTCACCAAAAAGGGTGACATAGTGGAGGTAATTCAACTAATTAACCTCTCAACATTATGTCATTTATATATTGCTTCAATCAGTTTTTGTGTCGACTTTTTTTCAAATCTATGTTTCTCCTCTTAGCCACTTCATTTGTAAATCTTACTTGCTGCTGATAGAGTAGTTTGAGATCACTGTGTCAAGGTTTGTGTACATCTTCTAGCTCACTTTTGTTAGAACACTGTTTTGTTTCTGCATGTTACTGATTCCATATCAGGTAAAGGATGTATCTTTGAATGAGGGAACATATATTAACAGCTGAAGTGTATATTCTCAAGGCCATAAGCCATATTAGGTGGACTAGCTAATTAAATTAGTTGCTTCTGTAAATGTTGGTGGACATGAGACATGATATTCTTTGATAAGTAGATCTATATCTTGAAAGTCGTTATTTAGATCGATGTTGATGCAAGTAAAAGCTACTCTGAAAATAGTTAAGATTCAGTTGCTTAATCATGAGCTCATTATGAGATTTTCCAATTTTAGAAATTTGAATTTGGCGATAGACGACAAACAATTTTTGTCATCTGTTGAATGCCGTGGTTGTGTTTATTTAAAGATATTCTTCTTATGAGATTTTCCGATTTAAGATAGTTGAAGTTTGGCGATAGACGACAAAAAATTTTGCCGTCTCTTAAATGCCATGATCATGTCTAATTTTCCTAGAATGGCTATTATTGAGGTAGATTAATGTTAAATGCATGCTGATGATGGCTGGGAATATGAAAATTTTGGTGGCTGCAGGGATGATTTATTAAAGAGAACCTATACTGAGTCCATTGTTGAGGTAACAGTATGCATTGATGTACAGGATTAAGGTTCATGATTCACTGTGTTGAGTTGTACTGTTATCTGAACAATAAATTGAATCTGACAGCTTAAACTTATTAGGAAAATAAATCATTCAGCTATCGAATGTAATTTGCTTACCTAGTTAAGATTGCTTCTTTCTGAGAACCATTATTGAGTATTGCTATGACCAGCTATCAAGATTTTAGCCTGCAAATCAATGTGACATCTCTACAACACGCCTTTCCCCAAACAAAAAGCATTATATATAGGATTAGGTGACCCCCTGAACCTGAAGTTAGAATAGAGCTTTCATAATCTTGTCGAAGTTTTCCACTCTAGTATGGTCATTAAATAAGCCTGTGCAGCTTTATACCAATTACGTGCATTGGCCACGGCTTAAGGTTCTATGCATGAGTATCATTCCGAGTACAATTAATTGTTCGATAACTTAAAAGCTTTACTTTGTTGTATCTAACTCTTCTGATTGCGTATACACCTTTCTTGGATTGTTTAGTGTTTGATGTGAATTGATAAGCCATTGTCCAATGTCTCATATTCACTTTACTAGTTTGTAACTTGTAACTTGTAACAGTACATGAACTTGGAAAATTTTGGAAAGTCGGAACATTTATTTATATTTTAACTGAGTAGAAGATAACTCCTTTCAATGTCACTGCTGTAGTATTTCAAGAATTCTGAGACACAGCAAACATTTAACACAAGAGAAGATCTCAACCGTTATGTTGCATATGCAAGGCGAGCGAAGCTTCCTCAAATGGTCAGTTTTAAAAGTTGAAAATTAAAAGTTGAAGAAACATATGGGTTGCTCTGAACTTTGGAGAAACTACTGCAGAATCTGGCATATTGTACAGCACATGCAATCTTCTTGATATTTTGCAACCACTTTGTTTGTAAATGTTTTCAAAGTTTTACTGCAGGAACATACAATTTCAATGGAACTCTTTTCAAGAGCTTTCTTTTTTCAAGCTTTTTATTCTCCATTTTTCTATTCACTTAATGTTTGTCATTTTCCTTTTCTTTTACCTTTCTAAATTTATAGATGGATGGTAACCAACCAGAGGAAGTACGTTGCAGTAGATGCTGGAACACTGGACACACTATACTGGAGTGTCCTCCTTCTGATAGAATCATTGTCGTACCATTTATTCACTCACTCACTTCTCTTTTAATATTTCCTAAATATTGATAGCTCTCATTCCATTAACTCTCTATTCTCACTTTTTTATTTTATTTTAAACTTTCAGGGGTTGAATGAAGTAGTGAGAGGCAAGCCAAATGGAAAAGCTTGCAGCCGCTGTGGGCGAAAGGGGCATAACATCCTCTCCTGCCATGGACCTATATTCAAAAAATGAACTTTCAGTTTCAGTTGCGGTTGCGGTTGCGGTTTCAGTTTATATGTGTTTTTTCCCCAGCTTTGAGCTTCTGAATTCTGAATTCTGAACACTTGAATGCTTTTGTTTTTCAGCTTTGAACTTCAGTTGTTTCTGTTATTATGTTGCCCTTAATTTTTAAATCGATGTTGTGATTTATGATTCTTATGGTGATGTTTTATTAGCTTAGATTATCATTTTTGTGAATGCAGCCCATTGAGAGTCATATTTGAGGTTGATTAATGCAGTCCCAAATTGCTGAGCATATGAAGACAACAATGACTCCTCCAAGTCAGAACTTTGATTTAATAGAAGATTTTCATAAAAATTAATAAATATTTATTACATGATAAATTAAAATTATTTTATTATTAAATCAATATTTTTATAATTTTTATAAAAAATATTTTAATAAAATTTCGGCCACGAAAATTAGTCCTCCGAAATCAGCCCCTGCGGGAAGTACAGCCACATTCATACAAAACAATAACCATTCCCAATCAGCAGCCGCAACCACCAATACACCACCACCAAGATCCGCAGTTGTGCACCTCTTTTAGCCCTAGACAACCCTTATGAGCATGAGGAAAAGATTTATGGTCGGTGAATGGTCTAAATTTTTAAAAATTTAATTATATTTTAAGTATTTCTTATTTAAATTTAAATATATGAAGAATATCAATTTTAAATTTTAAATTTTTAATTTTAAATTTTTTTAATATCATAAAAATATTAACAAATAATACTTCAATTTATAAATAAACTTTAGCTCTCTTCTTTATCATTGTTTTCCATTTTCTTTCTTGTTTTATTTTATTTTATTTATTTATTATTCAAGAATCCATCAACAACTCATCAAGAAATGTAAACAGAGAAATGATAATAAAGAATTGTGAGAATTTGCCGGTTTCGCCATCTCCCTGTCGGCAAAAAACCACGGCGTCGTTTTGGTTGAGGGAAGCTATGGCGGTGTTGAAGTTGACTCCGAAGCAACGGTCCAACTTATTCGTATCTTTGATTTATGTTTGGCTGCCGTGAAAACGGTAGAAGAAGAAAAGGTTCGCTCGATTGCTCTTGTTGTTTCAAAGCAACTTGATTTTACATAACGTCACATCCTGTAGTTTCTAGTTTGTTTTTAGTGTTATTTACTTATTTTACTTGCAAATTAATGTTTTAAAGCTTAATTTTCTTGCTGTTGTATTACCTCTTAACAGCATTATTAGAAAACGGTTTCAAAGATAATTTGCGTTTAGAAAATAATTAACCAAGATTAGTAATTTTCCTTATCTGTTTAGCTTTTTTTTTTTTTTTAATCCAATTGTTAGAAGACTGTTATGTTTAAAATGAGGGGTAATAAATTGGAGAGCTATTATCTATTTGAGAGGAACTGCAGTGTATTAAGCGACTATTATTTTGCTGAGTGGTATAACCAAGTGTTAAGCTGAAGCACCTGATCAGTTTAAGTTGTACTTTATAAGGGTTTCATGAATGAATGACTTAATTTGTGCACTTCTATTTTTTTTTTTTTTAAAAAAAAAATACTATAGTGGGGAAGAACTATCCTATTCGTTGTACGATTAGATCTTGAAACAATGAGGGTAGAAAAGAAAAGCATTTTAACTATGGGGTTTGGGAAGCTTTTCATGTCCTCTTATAGAAATTGTTGTGGTGAAATGAAGCTCTTATTGAATTGTTCTTTGATGTAATGTTCTTAAAGGCCTTATGCCCTAATGTATTCCTATTTCCTATTAAGCTAGGGCTGGGGTCTGGATGCATGCTTTTTTTGTTAATATGTTACGATCTGTAGATAAATTGTTATTACAATCTAAAGTCTATTGCAGTCTAAATACTTACATTTGTAGTGCATCTCCAAAAGTCTACCACAAATATGCGGGAAAAAATCTACTCATTGCTGCTACGGGGGGTTCGAACTCATGCCTCTCAACTTGTTGAGGGAGAGGGACATGAGTTACCAATGGGCTACGAGCACATTGTCCTGGATGCAAGCTTTAGACACTTACAGAAATGAACAAATAGTTTTAGTTTCAGGAAGAGTGTCCTTTTACCAACCATATTGCATAAAGTAAGCTACATGCAACTTGTCTTAACAGTTTTAGTTTCAGGAAGAGAGTCTTTTTACCAACCATATTGCATAAAGTAAGCTACGTGCAACTTGTCTTAACAGTTTTAGTTTCAGGAAGAGAGTCTTTTTACCTACCATATTGCATATGCCACATGCAACTCGTCTTGAAACTTGAACAACCTTTTGGAAGGTTCCTTTAAGTTGGCCTTTTTTTTTCAGGACCATACATTTCTCTGTTAATTTTTTTGCCCTTAGACTATGGTAAAAGCGGGTGACAAATGTGGCAGTGGCTGGCGAGTCTTTAAAACTGCCACTTAATTTGCTGCCTTGCTTTGGAGAGGAATCAACAGTGTGTAATGGCTTTCTCTTTTGCACTCCTGATTACAGGTTCATATTTTCATTAAATAGCTTTGTCAATGCAAATGTCGGTGAAAAAACTATTGAGGTTCCTCCACTTCCTATTGATAATTGAATGTTTGTTGTTATTGTTGATTTCCTTTTTAGGGATCTCAAATGAGACTGCTTCTCTCAGCCTTGTTATGCTTGTAGAGAAGGTAATATAGCTATGCTTGCCTTTGCTAAGGTGACTTAGTTTTTATTGTTCTTTACTTTGGAGTTGGTATTCATTTGTCCTCTTTGTGCATTTATCATCCTAGAAATACATGGTGATTCATTTTGACTAAAAAGGTTAGTTATTATGCATTGTATTGTTTGCTTATCACGCGCACCCCCCTTAAAGGTAAAAAAAATATTTACTAAAGAAAGGGGTTGATTGGCAAATAAGAATAATTAGATTCCTGATTTATCATTGGGCACGTTTTTGGTCTCCAGTGTTAGCACTTGGAGATAATGAGAACATGTGGCATTAGAGGCAGCCTGTGTGTTTAATGCATTTCCTTTATACTGCCTCGTTTGCATCGGCAAACCTAGTTTAAGCTGCTTCTCTGATCTCTCACAGAGAGAGTTGAAGGAGAGATTTTCCAATATGGCAGATAAAAGTTCATCGGGGCCGATTCCTGAGGGTTGGAGGTTTGAGATCATAAAGAAGAAAAATGGGTCTAAAGTTTCGGTATTTGATTTTGAACACCTAATCAATATGTTTGTGATTGCTATTATTTAATATCAGTTTGCTTGAATCAATTATTCGCCTCCAGAATATCACAACTGCTTAATAAATCTTTTTTAATTTTTCTTGTTGTAGATTGATTCAGCCTATCTGATAATTTCCGTCTAGATTTTGTTGCCTAATGTGGTAGATTATATACTTCATCTGAGTCAGGAAAATTGAATCTTGAATGGTAGAGTTACTGAATATGGTTTTTTTAATAAATGGACGCAAACCTTAAATTCTGGATTTGACACATATAAAGAGAAACTTAACCTGTGATAATGAAAGGTTTAGCCCCTACTTATGGTATTCTTGATGTAACTTTATATGCATATTACGGGGACTTGTGAAGTACTGCAACTATCTTTGTACCTGATAGTAAGATGTCAGATGTCCTGTTTACAACTACTGTTGATTTTCATTTTAACAAAACTGATCAGGAGCGGCCCACCTACCTTATGCTGATGTAAACTTTCTCTCTAGTCTTTAAGACTGATGACCTTTGTGCTGTTATGAGTATAGACTCCTTAAAAATGGAATATTAGTTTTTATTGCATAGAAGTAATGGGAAGCTAGCTTATTGTGTCAATCTGGGTGATCTATATGTTAAGCCATAACAAATTGTTCTGTTAAGTCGCCAATTAAACCAAAGTTCCGAATATCTGGATCGTTGAATTTTGAGAAAGATTATTTGATTGTGAATTGTGATTTATATTTCATGACTTATGAATTCTTGAATGTTATGTCAGTAACTTGTATGTATTTGTTAGCTTCTAAGCATTGTCTGAATGCCTTAAATGAGTTTTTGTTGATTTAAATTGAAGTATATGGTGCATTATCATATGTGCAAGAAGATGAAATTTCCTCTGCGAAGTGCTTTCTTTAAGTATTGGGGACTTCTTTCTTTTTAACGATCTAGCTGAGTAAAGAAGAAAAACCGGTATTTATTTTTTATTTATGATTTCGGGGATGAACGGGATTCTTCTTGTTGAAGATATGTGCTCGTTGTTGAGAATTAAGATTCTACTATCACTATTTGAAAGTAATCATGTAACCTTAAAGTCTCCATGCTTGTATATATCCCTTTGACAATTGCATGTTTTTTATATTTGTTAACCTAGTTTCTTTCTTACGGTAAAATCAAATGTATATAAGGGCAAAAATAAAAATAAAGGAAATTTCATTAACATGGTCCTTTGAAACTTTGGCTGTTGCAGTCCTACTGCTGTCCAGGAACAGGACAACGTTTTTCCACCTATGAAGATATGATGCGATATGTCATATATGCCAAAAAGGCTGGGCTTCCCATCTATATGCCGGTGAGAATTAGCTTCTTGTGCTTTAACATTTTTTATTTATAATATTATTTATCTTTGTCAGGTTATACATAAGGTTCAAATATTAATTGCAGAAACTCACAAAGGATAAATTTCAATTCAACCTGATATATGGAACCATATTGTGCCACCTAATTATTTTCTTTTGTTGATTGCTTTTTAAAATTAAGTACATATGATTCATCTTGTGCACATTTAACTTAGCTGGACTCAGTAATTTCAACAGTTTTTGCCCATCCTTTTCATAGCAGTATTTTCAATTGGACTGTTTTTGTTTTATTAAATCTTGTTCAAAGCCCTTGGTGCTTAAGATTACTTACGCTGCCCCCTTCCCATTTGTTAGGCATGGATGTGGGAACTCTAACATTATCTTTGCATCTCCACGGATGTCTTGGCTATCCCTAGATCCTCTAAGATTATTGTCGTAGCTATAGAATAGCTTTTTTTATAGGATATAGAAATACCTTATCTTTGACAGTTGGGAAATTACCTAAAAAGAACCCCCTATTTTTTGGCATACTTAACCATTTCCTCCATTATGTTTTAAAACCTACCAAGACCCCCCGACTTTAATAATATTTCGTTAACT